>PVJD01001180.1:0-295840 GCA_004026545.1 Mormoops blainvillei
AGCTGCAGCCTTGCCATGTGTCCTCTCTGCCCCTCTCCCCCTCTCCTACCAGTCTGAATGAATGTTTCTTCTTTAACTCCTTAGTTGTTGGATTTCTATACAGTTCAATTTTCTGGCAGTTCTGGTGGATTTTTGTTTTTAAATTTGTTGTTTTCCTTCTTTTGGTTGTATGAGGACATAGTGTATCTACCTATGCCTCCATCTTGGCTGGAAGTCTCCAAAAAAATTTTTTAAATGACACGTAGGACTTTTTTTAAAAACAAAATATGTCAATTGATTAATGTGGGTAAAAGGACTAAGGGAGTGATTCTTTACACTGTTCTATAACTTTGAATTAATTCGACAAGTTAACAAAAGAAAAAATTATTACACTTCAAACAAAGTTAAGTGTCCCCTGACAATCCATAGTTGGTTTCAAATTACCAAAATATCCCAAAGTATATTTTTAGAGAAGGCAGCTAAGTTTCCTTGCTCAGTCTGTATCGCTGACCAAGACAGAGAACTCCTGGAAAAATACAAAATGTTCTAGATAAAACAGTCCCACCTAGTTGTGAATTTTCAAAGCCCTAGGTACTGCTGAAAAAATAACCACACAAGTATAGAAATAAAGAATGGTGGGAAAAGGTGTGAGTGGGCATGAGGTGGGAGTCCCCTGGGAAAGCAGGAAGGGAGGTGGCGGGGAGGGGGTGCAGAGGAGGTGTCTCTAACTTGCTCTTACCATGCCAGAGCCACCACAGTAGTGGCAGTGCTGCACCTTGGTGCCAGGCTCATTCCCCTTGCCATCACACCGCTCACAGGTATCAGTGATGTTCACAGTGAACTCCTTGTTGACACCCTTGGCAGCTTGATTGAATGTCAAATCCATGATGTACTAAAGAAATCAAGGCATGGCCTGTTATCTTTCTTAAAGTAGGGGAGGGGCTAGCCAGCAGTTTGCAGTTTACTTTTAAAGACTTCGTTTTTAAGAGCAGTTGTGTTTTACAACAAAATTGAGAGGGAGGCACAGAAATTTCCCACATACCTCCTGCTCCAACCCATGTACAGCCTCTCCCATCATCATCACTCACCAGAGTAGTACATTTTTTTAAATCAAGGATAAACCTACATCAACACATCATAATCATCCAAAGTCCACAGTTTACATTAGGGTTCACCCTTGGTGTTGTACATTTTATGAGTCTACACAAATGCAGAATGACATGTACACATCATTATAAAATTGGAGAATTCTGACTGCCCTAAAAATCCTCTCTACTGCCTATTCGTCTTCTCCCTCCCTAGTTACTTTACTTTTCAACTGCTTTACTTTACTCTACTCTGCCAAGTAAGAATAGATGGGACTTACTCAACTGTTTATGCCCTACTCCTTAGGATTTCTGAGAGTAATGTTTAAGTAAAAATGTACATTTTGACAAACTATTCGCAGATAATACTTGCACACAGTCTTTACAAACAGCTCAAATGATCCACACTCATAACTTAAATCATAAATATTACTCCTTTCTCTTCAAATCTGGTAAGATCTTCTTAGGACATAAATACAGAAGAAATAGGATTGGGATGTCTCCCTAGCAGATTGATTTCTCCTGGAATAGTGTAGCAGCTCTAGATAAAATACTCCCTAAAGGACTCCGAAAGCCTTACATTCTGCCTGGTTAAGCAACTATAAGACTCAAGTCAAAATGGCTGTATGCGTTTTTACCTACATGATTTTTCAAATTTTGGAATGATTTCTTACCAAAGTGGCTGCCACTAGATCATTCCATTTAAACTGTTTTGCCTTTTTCTTTGAGAAACAGAAGTTGATAAAATCTGTTTGCATCACACTTAGCAGCTAAAATTTGAATGGTTCTTCAAAATAAGCTCACCTCCTGAGGCTGACTGAATACACTCTGGAAATCTCCAAAAGAAGATGATGAGAATTCCCCAAAGATCTTCCTGAAGAGCTCCTCTGGGTCAACAGTGGGGCCTCCTTTCCAGTAGCTCTGCCCGGAGCCACCAGCCCCAGGATCAAAGCCAGTAGAGCCATAGGTGTCATATTGCTTCCTCTTCACTTCATCACTCAGCACCTTCCACAAAAGGCAAAGTAGTCAGGTGCTTCCAGGTCTCCCAGGACACAGACACCAAGTACAAATAATGGTACTGTATCAACAGTAAATATTCTGATTTCGACAACTGTATTGTAGTTAAGGGAAAGAATGTTCTTATTCTTAGAAAATACAGAAATACTTAAGAATAAACAGATACAAAGTCAGCAACTTACTGTCAAGTGGTTATGGGGGAATGTATACACACATAGAGCGGATATATGATACCCTATATATCCTGAACCCATTTGGAATGGTCAAAGTCTGGGAAGAAGGTCCAACTGTTCAGTAGTTATTTCATGTATGGTCCCTCCCACTGATTACCATTTTAAATTTCTCCAAGGCAGTGGTGGTTGTCTACTTTAACAGGACCCACCATCCCCACCAGACAGCAATACCCTAAGTAGGAGGGGGTGATCAAATAGGTATGGAATTCATCCAACAAGGTATTCCCAGGCCTGGCTATAAGACCAAGCTCTGTTAATAAAGATTGAATCCTGTTTTTCACTGTGATTCCAAGAAGTAAGATATAGCGTAAGACCTGGGAATTTTTTTTCTTTAACGAGGGGCTCTGGTGCGGGGACACAGCCTTTGTACTGGACCTCATGACACGTCAGGTCGCCCTGTGCAGCACACTCTGATACATGCATGCAGCTGAATGACAGTGAGTAGACACACCAGTGGGTCATGTTACCTCATAGGCTTCTGCCAGCTGGGAGAACTTCTCCTTGGCTTTGGGATCATCCTTATTTGTGTCGGGGTGATATTTCTTGGCAAGCTATGGGAAGAAATGGTAAATTATTATGAACACAAAGGGTTACTAACCATTTGTGAACCCCAAATAAGAGTCACAATTTTGCCTCCTTTATAGCAGCTAAGACTTTACAAACAATAGAAATTCCTAAAACAAGGTTTAAGACATTAAAAATAAACCATCTCTTCAAATCTGAGGTATGTACACATTTTTCAACCATAACAAATCTCTACCCAAAATAACAACTAATTCTTTAGAATGTGGGCACCTTTGTGAAAGACGCAAAATATTGTATCTGGTATACTTTAATCTACGTAGAAAAAGAGGAAAATAACTAGACAGATTTAAATTATTTTTGGAAGAACATACAATTAACTGATTGCACTATTGCTACAGGAGGAATATGAATGAATGGGAAAGAGGAAGACTTTTCATTGCACTTTTTGTACAATAAATTTGTATTTTTTGAATTCTGAAAAAGAGAAATATATTACCATTCAAAACAAATTTAAATATTAAAAACAAAACTAAATCTTACTTGGCTGTCCAGAGCATACAAGTGTGCTGAGCAGCTCTAAAACGAAGGCTACCTTCTGACTGTGCTGAGAAGTACTGTGTGCTTTGTAGGTGTTCAACATTGCTGCAATTCCTGAGCCTTCCAAGTCTGGATTACCACAAGTCCTTTATGTGAGGGCAAAGAGGTGCACAGAAACAGAATCCTAAAGCTGACAGTGACTTGACAGGCCCTTTGGCTCTGGCACTGCCAGCAGCTGGCTGCTTAAACTACTTCTGGAGATGCTGGTCCTCACACCAGGGGCTGCAAGCTAAGCCCTGAAGGGGGGACGGGCAGGGGCAGTTAATCAAGCATGGCCAGTAGATCACAGTGGGCTACAAGACAAGGCTGGTTCCAATGCTTTCTGTCTATTGGCTGGTCCCAAACTCCAAGAAAATATATGCTGAAACATGAGATCAGCACAAGGAGAAGAGAGGCCTTTTGCAGTCTGAAATACAAGTATTTTAGTCTTACATATGCCGCATAATAGCTCTGTGGCTTACGATACGTGTCATCATGTGTCCCAAGCCTCTTGCCACAAGAATTAAATGACATAACACACATAAAACTTCATCAAGATCTGACTCCTTTGTTCCATAAAGACAACTTTTTAAAATTTCCAGTTTTTAATTGCACAGCTTTACCTGATCTTTTTATCTCCATGTCTAAAAGCTTGAATCATTCCTTATTTTCTTTTAAATGATGAGGTCTGTTTGGAAAAAGTCCAGCCATTGTTAATTCACAAGGATGGTTTATATGATATCATGTCACAGCGTGACATGAGAGACTGAAGAGAGACGACTGAAATGTGCATGTGTGAACAATGACGACTTCACTATACTAGTCAGTGGGGGTAGTAGGTGCTGCTGAGTGAGCTTGTATACTATGTGGCCCTCACTATCAAGATGACTGAGTGAGAAGATCAACAAATCTGCATCAAATTTTGCATTAAGTTTGAACATTCCTCCACAGAAACTATTTGGATGATTCAGAAGGCTGCAGCTATGGGGAACTGGTGATTGGCACCTTCATCACAACAACGTGCTCGCTCATGCATCATGTCTCATGCAGAGTTTTTTGGCAAAACATCAAATCACCCAGGTCCCAGTCCCCCTAAAGCCCAGATTTGGAGCCCTGAGACTTCTGGCTTTTCCCAAAACTAAAATCACCTTTGACAGGAAAAAGATTTCAGACCATCGATGCGATTCAGGAAAATATGACCGGGCAGCTGATGGCGACTTGGAGAACTACGTGAGGTCCCAAGGTGCCTATTTTGAAGGGGACTGAGGCATCACTGTCCTGTGTACAATGTTTCTTGTACCTTGTATCTTCCTCAATAAATGTCTCTATTTTTCACATTACATGGCTGAATACCTTCTAGACAGACCTCGTAATTCTCTATCACTTGCCGAGGGCCTCAAATGCCCCAGTAACTGGGCTGCAGCCTCCATCTTTTCAAGCTTCTTACACCCTTGCATCAGGTACCTTAACCTCCAGCTCAAAAGTGACATGCTATTCACTCTTCCCAAGCCAGGATTTCTGCTTTCTTCCCCCATGCCTTTGATCATTCCATTACAGCCCAGTGATAAAAAGATTAACTAAAAAAATAAAAAATAAAAAGGGCGGGGGGCAAAAGACCTGAATACATTTACAACAAATGGCTGATAATCACATGAAAAGATGTTCAACACCATTAGCCACCAGGGAAAAGCAAATCAAAAACCATACTGGGACACCAGTTCACACCAATTACGGTGGTTAGAATCAAAAAGGCCTAACAGTGTTGTCCAGGATGTGGAGAAATTATAAGCCTCATACACTGATGGTGGAAATGTAAAATGGTGCAGCTGCTTTGGAAAACAGTCTAGCAGTGCCTCAAAAGGTTAAACACAGAGTTATCATTTAACCCAACAATTTTACTCCAATGTGTATGTACATACCCAAGAGAAATGAAAACATAGGTCTACACAAAACTTATACATAGATGTTCATAGCAGCACTACTTTAAATAGCAAAAAAGTGGAAACAAGGAAACAATCCAAATATCCATCAACTGATGAATGGATAAATAAAATATGGCATACCCATGCAATGCAATATTATTTGACCATTAAAAGAAATGAAGTACTGATACATGCTACAACATGCATGAACCTTGAAAACATGCTAAAGTGAAAGAAGACAGTCACTAAAAGCCATGTATTGTGTGATTTCATTTCTATGAAGTGTCTAGAATAGACAAATACAGAGAGACAGAAAGCAGGTTCACAACTGCAAGGGCAAAGAGAGAATGGGGTCTAAGTGTTCATGGTATGGAGTTTCTTTTTGAGTTGTTGAAATGTTCTAAAATTGATTGTGATGATAATTCTACAAGCCTAAATATACTAAAAACCAGTGAACTGTACTTTTTTTTTTTAAGTAAGAGGAAAGAGTAGATGCCAGGGGCATAAGCTGTTAGGTCTGGTCTTGATCAGTACTTGGTTCACAAATATTGGCCTTGGATAAAGTTTTCACTCATCCATGAAAAAATTATTTTTAAATTCAAAAATCTTATAGTAAATTTTTCATAAAGGTAATTTCTGTATTTAATTCATATTTAATTTAAAGATCTCCTTTATTCTGATATTATGGTTTTCCTATTTTTATGGTGTTTAGATGCTCTTTCTTTTACTAATGACATTAATAGATTGTACTTGTTATTTTTAACGTCTGTATTAGGTAAAACACAAAAGCCGGCAATCCTATACTGATGCCCCCATTTTAATTTTAATTTTGTTGATCAGAGCAAAAATCTGTCCAACTACACTCTGGGATATGATGATGGGAGTTTCACACTTTCTGAGCTAAGAGAAGAAAGAATTCTAAGTCCATAAACTTTCATCTGAATGCAAAGAATAACTACCTAAAACTTAAACCAGCATGCCTACTAATTCAGAGAGTGCAGAATAAATCTTAAGTACAAAAACAGTTGTGGCAAAATATATTTTTAATCTCTGGTTCCGACTCTCTCCTCTTTTCTGAAGCATTAATGGGTACAGCATCATGCACTGAAAAACACAGTCCTACAAAGCCAATCCTTATCATATTCTATACTGTCAGCTGCCTGTGTCCTATATATATATATAGGTATATACACTGCATTGATCAGGATCAGACTAGATCAATAGTGTTCCTTCTACAATCTTGTCTCTAAAATCTGGCTTCCATACAGACCTGGTAATAGGCTTTCTTGATCTCTTTCTGGCTGGCATTTCGGGGCACTCCTAATATCTGGTAATAATCCTCTTTGGCCAAATGGGTGCTCGTGTGGAAAGAGGCAGTACAAACAAAAGGGTAACTTTTTACTCCTAAAAAAGAAAAAAAAGAAAGAAAATCATTCTGGGAGTATGTTCAACAAAAGGAAACTGAATAAACAGCCAGATTATACCTGTGAAGGAGCAAAGAGGTGACAACTTTAGAGCCTATTCTCCAAGCCCAGTGGAGATCAAACTCACTGCACTTCAAAAGTGGTTAAGGCCACTGTATAAAAAGAATGTAGAACACTGTCAATATAAAATTTGGTGGGGCTGATCCTGCTGGGTTACACTACCTCTGTAGCCTCATTAAACCACCAAACAAACAGTATACCAGATGAGGGATGCACCTGGGGATGATTAAAAAGGGACACAGCACTCTGACCAGTGTGGCTCAGTTGGTTGGACACTGTCCCACAAAGTGAAAGGTTGCTGGTTCAATTCCTGGTCAGGACACATGTGAGAAGCAACCCACTGATGTTTCTCTCCCCCCTCTTTCTCCCTTCCTTCCCCTTTTCTCTAAAAATAAATAAATGAAATCTTTAAAAAAATAATAAAAAGGGACTTAGCTCTGTGGTGTGGGGGGAGGTGGAGGTGGAAAAGGGCGCAGGGGGGATAAATGTTAATGGAAAAAAAAACAATAAAAACTTACACTATAAACAAAAAAAGTAGAAGTGAAAATAACCAGAAAATAACCCAACCCCCTCTATATGCACATTTTGATGAATCAACATATTAAAGGACATACCTTAAAAGCTAATGAATAGTCTATTAAGACCTCCCCTGAGACCTCCCCTAGGACTCTGGCTGGCCAAAGATAAAAAGCCTCAAAACAAAGAACCTATATTGTCCTCTCACTAGAGCATGCCCATGTGTTGTATCTCTACTGTGTTTCTCCTACACTTGCAACCAGGGGACCAGCGAGCAGCAGCAGATCATCCCGGGCTTACCCCCTGAACCTGTCTCCAAAGCCTCCTTTTCTCTGACTTTCTCTCTCCTGTTGCCTTTTTCTACCTTAAAGCCCTTCCTTTGTTTCACTGTCCCCAGCTTTAATAAACACACTCTCAAAATAAAAAATAAACAAATAAAATAAAAAGAGACTTAGCTCCTATAACAGTTTGAGGACTCATCACACGCCAGGTATTTTCATACACTGTCTCTTCTAATACTCTCCAGCTTCCTTCCCTCTACCAAGCAACTCTGGATATCTGCTAACAGGGTAGGGTGGTACTCAGAGTGTGGTCCCTGGACCAGCAGCATCAGCTAGTTGGAATGCAAATTTTCAGGTCCAGTCCCAAACCTGAATCAGAAATTTTGGAGGTAACAATCCCTCCAGGTGATGATTACATCCAATGCTCAAGTCTGAGAACCACTGTGTTAAGGAAATGGTTCTCAGTCTTTAGAGTCACGCATCTCTCAGAGTATCTGATAAAAGCACTGTCCCCCTACCCTAAAAATAATACACATATATAGACACACAAGATTAAAATGCCCTGTGCCAGAACCTATTTACCACAGAGCACACAGCCTGAAAGGAATCAAAGCACATGGCAGCTGGCCACATACCCTGCCTCCTTTCAGGTCTCTTGCATCAGCAGCTAGGAGGAAAGGCCAATAGACACATCTACTCAACTGCCCTTTGTGCGTGAAGCAGAGTGCTAACTTCACTCTGTCGCAAAGTGAAGCTGGCGGAGCGGTTCTACAATCTCAAGTGCTGCCTCCTAACCCCCAACCCATCCTGAGACAACTGGAAGAAAGGGTGGGGGGTAAAGTTGGGGGAGAGGTGGCCAAGTTAAGGAAGAAGGAAAAGGAGGGTCAAGAAAAAGAATGAGTTGGGCATTGCCCTGCAAACTGAAAGGTCACCAGTTGAATTCCAGGTCAGGGGACATGGCTGGGTTGTGAGCCAGGTCCCCAATTGGGGGCATGCAAGAGGCAACCAATTGATGTTTCTCTCCCTCCCTCATTCTCCCTCTTTCTAAAAATAATAAATAAAATCTTTTTTTAAAAAAAGAAAATGAGGATCATGAGACAGTTACAGGTTCCTAAGTCAAATGTTTGTCTACAGAGAAGCTTCTGTATTCACTATTCATTCATTCAGCAAATACTTACAAATATTTACTACAATTTATTCACTCAGCTAATATTCACTGACCACATACCAGGCACTAGGCTTCATGCTGGGGATATGACAGTGACCCATTAAACAGCATTACCCTCCTGGAACTTAACGTTTATTCAAGATCTTAACACTGAATTATACACTGAGGATACGAGATGAATGAGAGTCAAAGCCAATGTCCTCAAGTTCGGAAGTCCCACAGGGTAGTCTGGAAGGTAGTGTGTGAGATGACAGATTAGCACACACAGACATGCAGAGTGAGAATACACGTTAAAGGGTCACGTAATCAGAGTTCCTCAACCTCCCCCACAGTGAAGGATGGGATCAGTTTCTGCAGGGCAGGGGAGTGGGAGCTGTCCTATTGTTATGGGCTGAATTGTGTCCCCCACCTCTAAATTCTTAAGTTGAAGTCCTAACCTCCAACACCTCAAAAGGTGACTGCATTTGGTGATGGGATCTTTGAAACAATCCTAACAAAACACTGACCTTGGACTTCTAGCCTCCAGAACTAGAATAAAAAGAAAATAAATTTTTGTTGTTTAAGCCACCCAGCTTATGGTACTCTTATTATGACAGCCTTAGCAAACTAATATACCTAGAATGTATTACAGGATGTATTGCAGCACCCCGGCCAAGTAGTTTCCAGTAGCACTACCCACCCCTTTTCCCACCCCCAAGTTGACAACTTAAAAACCTCTCCAGACATTAACCAAACACCCCTTGGAGGATAAAAATCACCCCACTGGCAATCCAATCTAAGAAGTTCAGGGAAGGTCTGCTAGGGCTCCTGCTGTTAAACTATAGAAATTAGACTAAGGAGGGATTTAAATCCTTCCAGATCTATGCAGTTGTCCTGGTATTATTCACAACAGCATCCCCTTTCGCTTTCAAAACTGCCCTGTTTGGTGGCTAACTCATATAATCACCTTTGGTTCAGAGGCAGTGGTTCATTCCTGTGCATTTAGGAGCTCTGTACATGTGTATGTGCACACAAGCCTATATGTGATAGTTGTGGTGACGGCAGACGGGTGGTTAGAGATGATGGTGATTAATGGGGTCTAGGAATAAACAGAAGGGCCTTTTAGCTATGCTAAGAGCCTGAATTTTATCCTGAGGGCAACAGGAAGCCACTGCAAGTATTAAACAGGTAAATGATCAGGTTTGCATGAGGAAGAGCACTCAAAAAAAAAAAGAGGAGGACTGAAACACTAAGTAGTGTTAATCTGAGCACAAAAGGCAATCAGGGTATAAACTATATGGAGGAAGAGGGCAAGATAAGGGGTAATCAGACAGCAGAATGGGTAGGAAAAACACCTCTATTTTCAGTATCCCTGATTCTTGTTTTCTGTTGCTGCACCCTAGACTTTCGGGAATATAAAAAGCAGACAGTGTGGAAGCAGTAGGGGCTACACCACTGTTGTCTTTCTTTGGTCATATCTAAGAAAAACACTAGAGCTAGGAAAGCTCTAGTAATCAACTCCCTCTTCACCCAGGAATGAGCGTTACCCTGGCCTGTTCCAGACTCTCCTTCCCATCCTTCCATTCCAGGAGGAGGCTGGTAGCAGCAAAGGCTCTGGCAACTGCAGCTTCAACATCATAAGCAGACTTTGAACTTGGGTTTGAATAGTGTAAAGCTACATGGGAATAAAAAGGAATCACTTTTAACTACTACAAGTTTGATGGCTTTTTTTTCAATTTTTTTTTTTTATTGTTCTTCAATTACAGTTTTGTCCATTTCCCTCCCACCACTACCCCCTCCCCAATGACTTTTTTTTAAGATTTTATTTCTTAGGGAGAGTGGAATGGAGGGAAAAAAAGGAGAGAAACATTGATGTGTGAGAAACATCAATGTGTGAGAGATACATCGATCAGTTGCCTCTCGCACACCCCCAACCCGGGACCTGGCCCAAAACCCAGGCATGTGCCGTGACAGGGAATCGAACAGGTGACCTTTTGGTTCACAGGTTGGTGCTCAATCCATTGAGTCACACCAGCCAGGGCAAGTTTGATGACTTCTGACATTATCTAAAAGACATCAATAATTAGCAATGATTAGACAGAGTTCATGTATGAGGCAAATTTTCCAATAAGACCAATAAATAAATGTCTTGCCCTTTTTAGAATAATCCAGAATAGGATTAGCCTCCAAGTCACTCCAAGAATGGCCAGCGCAATGTCAGACAACTGCCTTCTTTTTGTGCTTGGGAGAAAAATTGAATTTAAAGTGTTATTTTTATGTCACTAACTGTACTACTTGATTTGAGATGAGATCGCAGACCAATATTTGGGAGCTAAATTGATGACTTTAGGTGTGATATCAGAGTGCACCTTTAAGGATACCACCTCTCACCTGATACAAAACATGACCATCTTAAACTATGGGCTCTCTTGGGAGAAAAGGACGGCTGACTGCAGTTCCTTAGCAATGGCTGCACACAAGACTCAGTATTTAGTGCTCGTCTGTGTCTCTCTCTCACACACACACACAATTATCAAAAATGCTCCCCAAACTTGTACAAATGCAGTATGAACAAATATAGCTAAACATTAGAAAATGTTAAGCAAAATCTAAAAATGACCACTTTTACTCATACTGAGAAATACAGAATGGCATCACTTCAAATAATCCTGAGGAAACCTGGGCAGACTCCTGATCCATTCATGAGGAAATACGGGAGACAGAAACAATTAAAAAATGGGATCACTTGACTAACATCACAGCCAATCTCGTATTCCATCCAGTACCTAGAACAGTGGCTAGCAATACATACCTGCGAATGAATAAGTTTTCACAGTTAAGAGACTCAAAGGGATTAAATACCGTATTCTCCATGTGAATGCACACATTTTGCCCAAATTTTTGAGGGAAAAATAAGGATGCACATTATACATGGGTAGTGCCTGAAATACCATGTTATCTGTTCTTGTGTTTTATTTGTTACATAAAATATCTTGTACCATAAAATATTCAAAATAAATGCTACAACTTCTTTATAATGCAAAAAAAGCAAATATCTAAATGTAAATAAATTTAAATATTGAATTAAAAAATTAAAATGAAATTTTTTTGTCCTGAAAGTCTAGGCCAAAAACATGAGTGTGCATTATAGATAGAGCGCATTATACGTGGTAAAATATGGGTGATTCACTCACACTCAAACACATACTCGTGGAGGTGAGTTTGTTCACTGCACGGAGCAATTGCAATTACTAATATTTTAATATTACAAAACTGGAACCCAATAGGAAATTATCTTGTCAGAGCCCTTTAATTAATAATCTTTGTAAGGGTACAGACAGCATAAATATCATTTGCACAAATTCTAGGAGACAGAAACAACTAGGACAATTTAGGCACATCGTGACTGAGCACCTAAAGGCTTAATAAATGTTAATTAACTATCATCCAGGCTATTAAGCAAGCAGCAGATTTTGAATGAAGGCTTTACCACTTTTTAGCTTTGTGACATTCCACAAGCTGTTTAACATCTAAGCCTCAGTTTTTTATCTACAAAATGGAAAAACAACAGTGTTTACTACATGGAAATGTCCATGTCTGGTACATAGTAAGTGCTCAAAAGATGTTTGTATTTTTATTACAGTTACCAACTTAAGAACTTCTAAAAGAGACTGTTCAGTGTAACCTTCAATTTACACCATGTGGTGGAAACAGTGAAAGCTATGAAAATACAGCTCCGGGTCTGGGACAACTCTTCTTAATGTAACCTTATGACCTTGGGCAGGTTAGTTCCTCTGCTAGAACCTCAATTTCCCACGCTCTGTAACAGGGATGACAATTCCCACCTTGCAGGGTTGTTGTTACCATCAAGTGAGATGAGGCACAAAGTGCCTAGCACAAAGCCACCTCTTCCCTTCCGCTACAGGCTAGAAGATGCAGGGAAGAGGAAAAAACAAGGCTAGGGAGCAGCGGCAAGCCGGAAAAAGGCCTCCAGACATGTTGACACACAGGTGAAGGTTCACGGCCTACCGGGCATTTCACCCCCGCCGCCGGGACTCCTTGCAGCTCCTTTCTGAGTAGCCGCTAGGGCCCTGTGTCTCCTGCTTGCGGGTCTCCCTAAGCAATTCCGCACACACCTCGAAAAACACCCTTCACCACGCTACCCCGTAGCGGGAGCAAGGTGAGTCAATCCCTTCCAGGCCTTGGAGCCCCGACTCTGGCGCTGGAGCCTGCCCTCACCTGTGAGGCTGACACCGGGTCTCAATGTCAGTAGCGCCCCAGGGCCGCGAGCTCCCAGGGAAAGCGCGAAGGCGGTAAAGCTCAGCTTGTGGCCCAGCGACGCCCCCACCACGCCCCCCCGGGGCGGCCGGGCCCCTCTCCCCGCTGCAGCCGGAGGCCGAGGGGTCCCCACAGCCACCACCAGGCAGCGTGTAGAGCACCGCGCCGCCATCTTGGCCCGGGGACACTGCGCCTGCGCCACCCGGCTCTAGGAGGCCTCGCGAGGACCACGCGCGGAGTGCGTCGGCCCATCGGAAAGGCGGGGACTGGAAGGGAGGCCGCTACGCGGGAGCAGAAAACCAAGCGTTGCGCACGCGCAGCGATACCTAATGCGCCTTCCTGGTAGCCAACGCCCAAAGTGAGGTTTGCTGTGAAGGCTGCTACCGGCTGTAGTTGCCGTGGAGAACCCTGTAATTATGTGCTGGACGGGCAGGACCGCGCCTTATCTGTATGAGGACGTGGTCGAGTGTACCGGCATGTAACTGGTTTGAGGTGCTGCTCAAGGAGCAGAACTACAAATACTGGCGTGCAATGCAGACGTCTGTGGCGCAGATTCCAACATGCGATGCGCAGCTTCCTTCCACCTGGCCCTGAACTTACTGCGTGTTGTTCACCAAGTGCCCGCACAAGGGGCCGGAGTCTGTTCTCTACTCCCGAAGGCTGACCGCATGCTCACTTTCTCTGGCTGGTGGCCCAGGCAGCGGACTTTGGTCGCTCAGATTTCTCCTAAGCATGTTAGCCGCCAAACCTGTAGTGAACTTGCCAGTCGCAGAGTAAGCCGAGTTCCCCCAAAACAGACTTAATAAACGTTGTGAAAGTCAACGTGCCACGCACGTACTTGAATATTGGGGATACAGTGATGAATGACATACCATACTTGCTGTGGAGGAACAAAAGTGCCCATAAAGATTCAATCCTTGTCTCTACTTATTGGTTCTGGTAATGACAGGCAGCACAAATGCCATCTTACCCCGTTTCACCGCCACCACCACCACCGTAAATAATAAAACAGGAACCTGAGAGTTCATGGATGGTTTTAGCATGATCTGTTCTCTTTCTCCCTCTCCCCATTGTACATGATATTTTTGTGTATGTGCACGTTAATCTGTAGCTTCCATCAAAATTCTCCACAGGTTCTGAGATTCAAAGAAGTTTAAAAACCATTAGCCCACGCCCTGGTAGCTCAGTTGCATAGAGGAGTGACCACATACCCGAAGGTTGTGGGTTGGATCAACTGTCAGAACACATATAAGAATCAACCAATGAATGCATAAATAAGTGGAATAACAAATCGGTGCTTCGCTCTCTCAAATCAATTAAAAAAAACAAAAACACTAGCTCAGTGAAGAACAGTTATGAAGTTATTGTAAAATGTGAGGAATATTTGAGAGTTTGGGTTAGGGAGCATAGGACACTGATGTGAGCAAGGGACATTTTAGAGAAAAAATGAAAAGGGTATCATGGGATCGAAAATGGGGAAAAGAGCTCTTTTAATATATTTAACCAATATTTAAATATTTCTAGTATAGTGGTTAAGAGTATGAGCTTTGTCCCAGATTGCCTGGGACAGAAACCCAGCTCTGCCGCTTACACCAGCCATGTCTCTGTGGGCAACTTATTTTACCTCTCTGCCTCAATTTCTTTTCTCTAAAATGGGGACATAATGCCCTGGCTGGGTGTCTCAGTTCAGCATCACCCCATACACCAACAGATTGGGGATTCGATTCCTGATCAGGGCACGGACGTAGGTTGCAGGTTCGAACCCAGGTTGTTGGACATGTATGGGAAGCAATCAATTGATATTTCTTTTTCTTTTCTTTATTTTTTTAGTCCTTTTTCCTTTTTGCTCAATCTCTCCACCCCCTAAGTCAATGTTTCTTCTGCACATTGATGTTTCTCTTTCTCTTCCTTCCTCTCCCTCTAGAAAGATCAGTTTTTTAAAAAATCCTCAGGTGAGGATTTTTTAAAATTTTTTAATTAAAAAGTAAAATGAAATGGGGGCATAACAGTAAATACTTCAAAGGATCATCTGAAGAGTGAGGTAACCCATGTAAATCTTCATACAGTACTCGACCCACAGTAAATGCTCAATATATGTTAATCCTATGTGCCAGACTGCTAAACACTGAGAATATCGAGCAGAGCTCAGACACAGTTACTGCCCACAGGGAGCCCAAAGCCTAGGGGGAAAGAATAGGGGACTGTGCTGGTTGAGAAGTACAACTTTCAGGAATAAAAGCTGAGAACAAGAAGCAAAGGGGCTTGAATTTACCACATCAGAGTGAGTTAGGAACTAGAGGAGTGCTCATTACTATGCAAACTTTTTCAGTTTTGTAACTTCCTCATTTTTTTGGTATTTTAGTTTTCCCCTCCCCCATCTATTTCCCCAGGGTAATTTAAAACAATATTTATTTTAAAATATTTTCAGCCCTGACTGGTGTGGCTCAGTAGACTGAGCACCGGCCTGCAAACCAAGGGGTTGCTGGTTCAATTCCCAGTGAGGGCATATGCCTGGGTTGTGGGCTGGGTCCCCGGTAGGGGTTGCATGAGGGGCAACCACACGTTGATGTTTCTCTTCCTCTCTTTCTCCTTCCATTTCCCTCTCTCTAAAAATAAATAAAATAAAATCTTTAAAAATATATTTTCAATTACAGTTGACATTCAATATCATTTAATATTAGTTTCAGGTGTACAGTTCCATTGCGATTAACAGTAAAAATCCTCCAAATTGAAAGGGGGTGTGTGATCTTGTTTTAGGGGATAGTAGGAAGACTGATTATTCTTTCCTTTTAGGAAGGAGAGAACCCCAAGGGAATGGAGTGGGTGATGGTGACTACTAATGGACCCATCCCAGGTTTGTAGGAAAAAACTGGAATAAGTACACAGGCCACACCTACCCGCACTCCCATACAGTACATGTTGTGTGTCTCTCCCCTCCCCCAACCCCCTTCTCCAGGCTAAAGCCAAAAACTTGAGCTTTAAGGAGAACCAAATGATACTTGCAAAAGTCATACAGGTTTCTCAAATATCTACCCCTCTTCACTTTTCATTTTAATGTTCCACTGGACCCTTCCTGCTCTCCTGAGGTAGTGAGATCTGTGGGAGCTAGTAGGAAGTTTTCAGTATGTAATATCCTTCAGATACTGACCACCCAAGGCACAATGGTACTGGCCAAGTCCATAGCCAATCGATAGGGTGGCTGCTCTCCTCCCCAAGTGAGGAACCCTTCCAGGGAGGACAGAATGTTCTCAGCCAGTCTCTTCAGAGGTAATAAAAGCTAGCTTGTGATTTCTCTAGTTGTAGCATTTCCTTTCCTCCCCAAGAGAGTATGGGATTTCATACCCAAGTGGGTATAAAATGTGTAGCCCAGATGTTCCCAGACATGACATCTGCAGTGTGTGCACTTCCCTGCAGAAAAAGATCAGCTGTGTCCTCCCCTCAGTTGCCTGGATTTTCTGTGCTAATGATTTCCTAAAAGCCCTTTTAAATAAACTATAGGGGGTTCCAGCTCAAAGATAAATGTTCTGACCAAACTGGCTTAAACTTAAGCAATGTTTTGCGAATCTGAAAAGTGAAAGAAACTTTTTTCAAGAGAAAAACAAATCCTAGATGCTGAAAATAAAGCTCTGGATCCCCTGGCAATCAGTAGGCTCCAGTATGAAAAACATCACCTTAGAAAAGGGACGGTTTTTTCTATGAAACTGCCTTTTAGTTGTGAATTATCATTTTTGTGTTTCTGTTCAAGTACTTTGCAAGTTACTGCAAAAAAATCAAAACAAATCGCTAGGTATAATAAAACTTCAGAGCTCCAATAACACATGGGTACACCTCCATTTGAAAAACAATAGAATAATAATGTACAGTGCACTGTCATACTGGCAAGGGAGAATTCTGAGCATTTTTCCCAATTTTTGAAATGTATTTTGTTGCATAATTGCTCGTTTCCTATGCAGAGATAATGGCTCATGCCTTTCTGCTCCAGCTCCTGAAATGAACAAGGCAGGGCTGTCGTAAATGTTTTCAATGCGCTTCTTAATAAACAACCATTTCAGGGGCAGATAAATAGCTCTAAAGAATTTGTTGTTGTTACTGAAGCTGGCTTCATCCATCCCGTGCTTGCAAAAATTCTGATTTATAGAAACCACTGACTTAGAGAAGATTAAGGGAATATTGGACCTTGGACTGCTAATGCTGGTCCCCACGGAGGTCTGGAAAGGCCTGGTCTGCTCTCCTGAAGTTTCTGTTGCAGTAGCTTCCAACAGTGCTGGAGAAGTTGGGCCATTGGCCATAGGGCAACCAACACCAACATGGCTGCCAACTGAGTGGTGTCTTCCAGGGTCCTTAGAGACAATGAAGTGAAATTACTGGAAGCATAAAGGAACAGAGCTGGTAATTCATAGGATCATGGGACTAGAAGGAATCTTAGAGAATATCAGTTCAACTTTGCAATCCATGAGGTAATTTATTCTGCTCAAGTTTGCAGCAGCCTTAGAGCTCTGAACTCTCTACTAGTAACAATCATTCTCTCAAGCCAGAAGCGATCTGGGAACACATGAGATGGTCACTCTCTGGGTCTTCACGTCCTTTTGTCCTTTTGATATGAAGAGATCTGATCAGATTACCAGGCAAGAGTAGGTAGAGGCCGTGGAGCTGTTTGCCTGAGGCAATCCAGAACAGTCTAGGAGAGGATTGGCTGAGAAGCTAAACACCTCTAGTGTGCATGAAATTATGGGTTGGAAGATTTAAACAGAAGGAAAGCAGAGACTGCCTCTCTTGCCCTTCCTTAAGGATACCTGGATGATTGTGCTGTAGCTGCCTGTATTTCCCAAAGGCTGGTCTTTTAAATGGAGAAGGAACT
Source organism: Mormoops blainvillei (assembly GCA_004026545.1). NCBI lineage: Eukaryota > Metazoa > Chordata > Mammalia > Chiroptera > Mormoopidae > Mormoops > Mormoops blainvillei. Next base: position 17,902 of record PVJD01001180.1, read on the forward strand.
CTGAGGGCAACCTAGAACTGGTGTGTGCTGGCAGAGGGTGGCAGGGTTATTTTTCTTTGGGTGTTCCAGAGGGGATGAGCTCTGAGGCAGAGGCCTGCAATTCCTCCAAAAATATGTAGCTTTTGTATCGTAAGTTGTTTTAGTTTGTAAACTAACCTTATAGAAATATAATAATTAAAAACTAACAGGGGGGAATGATAGAGGAACTCAAGAGTTAAAGATTTTGGCCTTAATTGATAGGCTTAAGTGACTAACGCATGTGGAAAGCTGTTATTTCAAAATTGCGTAGCTTTCGAATAACGACTCCTTTCCTTTTTCGCCAAACCTCTGCCTCCAGAATTTTGCCTAGAAGGTGGCAGTGGGCAGTAGGACCCTGCTTGCTGCTCGGTAACATTTTTGGCCCTTCCTTCTTCCCTGCTGTGGAGCTCAGGTTGGTCACTGTTGGTATAGGAAAGATGACACTCTCCACCTCTGCTTCTGCCAGCCTCCAGTTTGTAGAAATACAGTCACATGATATAGCACAGCCAGGTCATGACTTCTCTCCTTCCTGAGAGAGATTAGGGGTCACAGACCCAGGTGCCAGGGCCAGGGAGAAAAAGTGTGTCAATGTAAGAAACATTCAAACCTGTAGAGAATTTTTGTGAGTTTATCTGAGCCAAACTGATGACAGTTGCTGGGAAGCAAAATCTCGATGGTTTGAGAAATGCTCTGAAGAATGGCAGTTTAACACTTTATTTTATACATTATAATCAAAGGAGGAGACATAAGGAGATTACATGAAATCCACTGGTGATAGTTTAGAGAGGTGGGAGAAAGCAAAGTGGGGAATCTCTGGGACTGGATAAAAAGTAAAATGATAAACACATACTTCTTTTATATTGGTGGGTATATCATAGTTAACAATGAACATTTACAGCACATAGAGATGGTACGCAAGAGAATAAGATAACAATGAGGGGTTCTAGTGGTCTCTGCTTTGGTGGGAGATTGTACCCTAAGGGGCCTGGAAAAAAGAAGTTATCTTGACATTCCAAAGGTTTATTATCTTAGATACAAAAAGATAATGGGCTCAGTTAAGGTAAAGAATGACCTTTGTTAGAGAAAGATGCTGGCCTAAGACAGGGCCATGAACTGCTTTTAGTTGATAAGTGTTAATTTCAGATCATCTTTTGTGGTTACATTAGGTCTCTGAGTTTGTAAGGCTATCATGCAGGCCTCCCCTGAATTTGTCAGGTTTAGTATGTGGCCCCTTTTCTTCCGCAAGTATAAGGGTGGAGGGGTCTCATGATAAGGGACCAGTGAAGCTGCAGTAAGTGAAAAAGTGAGTGCTTCTCAGCTCTAGCCCATTTTAGCCATGTCGGGCTATGGACTTGCCATTGCCAAATCTTGGTTTTTCAAGAAAGGCTGAAATCCAAACTTTTAGGAAATGTTCTAATTTTAAAAAAAGATTTTATTTATTTATTTTTAGAGAGGGGAAGGGAGGGAGAGAGGGAGAGAAACATCAGTGTGCGGTTGCTTCTTGAGTGCCCCCTTCTGGCGACCTGGCCTGCAACCCAAGCAGGTGCCCTGACTGGGAATTGAACCAGCAACCCTTTGGTTCAACAGGCCGGCACTCAATCATTGAGCTACACCAGCCAGGGCAGGAAATGTCCCAATTTTTAAGACGTTTTTGTGAACCAACTAAAACATACCTGTGGACCAGATTTAGCCCATGGCATGTCCCTCTGTTACCTCGGGGGTTTAAAGCCTTTTTTCACTTGCTGATTGTGCCCATTTAGGTCCATCTGACATAACGATAGATTAAAAAACAAAAATGAATTCAGTAATAACAACGAAGTGACATGAAGCAAATTTGGTAGGTTTACATGAACTTTGCAATAGTTGTATAGTTGATTAATAGTAAAAACAAAATTTTCTTGAAAAGGGACTTACACTCCCACTCCTTCACTTGACTAGCCTTAAAAAAAAAAGGGACCTGGCCCTGAGTGGGTCTGCTGAGGGCCATCTGTAGTGTGTGGGTTCTCGACTTCATGTAGGAAAGACTTCACAAGTCTAGATGACTATGAAAGTACATTTATTAAAGCTGGGGACGGTAGAACAAGGAAAGGCTTAGCATAGAAGAAGCAACAGGAGAGCCCAAGCTGTGCTGCTTAAGCTCACTGGGAAGTCAGAGAAAAGGGGGCCTTAGGGACAGGTTCAGGGGATAAGCTGCCAGATGCTCATTGCCTTAAGAGTTTAGGAAACTCATGCCTATGAAGAAAGAAGTGGATGGGGGGAAGAAAGGAAAGGGAATGGTACTGGCTCATCCCCAGAGGGAGAGCATGTACGCCCTAGGTCCTTTGTCTTGAGGCATTTATGTCTTCCTTGCAGGTGGGAACCTTAGGGGAGGTCTTGAGGCAGGATAGGAAGAAGCTAGGAAAATTCCTGGGCAAGTGGAATGGGGAAACTGAGACAAGAAAATCAAACAAGCCCAAACAGTTTGAATAACTTATAGCTAATTAGTGAATTGCAAGCTTATCTCCCCTAAACAAGGACACTTGAGAGTGAATGCTTTATACCTCTCCTCCTTAACCAAAGAACACATAGCTTAAATCTCCCTGGTCTGGGAAATAAAGAACAGAGACCCAGTTAATGTCATTTGTACCAGCTAAACCCAAGGACAAATGAAGTCAGGGGGACAAATAAAAAAAAAACAACACCATTGAAAGCCAGCCAGATTTTCCTGGCTGGTGTGGCTTAGTAGATGGAGTGCCAGCTTTTGAAGTAAAAGGTTGCTGGTTCAATACCCAGTCAGGGCCCATGCCTGAGTTTTGGGCTAGGTTCCCAGTTGGGGGTGTGCAGGAGGTGGCCGAGTGATTGTCTCTTCTTGCACATTGAGGTTTCTCTCCCTCTCTATCTTTCTCCCTTCCCCTAGCTCTAAAAAATAAATAAAAAAAAAATCTTTGGGGGGAAAAAAAAGCCAGACAGACTCAAGATAAAAGTAAAACAATGTAACAGACAAAAAATGTTCCCCCAAACCCCTATGTACTCATTTTGATGCATCAACATATTAAAAAATGGACCTGGAAAGCTAATGGATATTCTGCTGAAACCCTCTCCTAAGATTCTTACCCACAGGAAAAAAAAGGTAAAAAGCCCTCAGAACAAAGACACAGTGCAGGCTCACTCTAGAGCATAACCATGCCCCTTCTGGGCATGAACTTTTTATTTCCTCCTAAAGTCTAAGGGTCTCAAGGAGACTTACAGCCAGGGGAGCAATGGACACCTGCAGCTCCACTGGGGCTTACCCCCTGATCTGTCTCCAGGGCCCCCCTTTTTCTCTGACTTCCAGGTAAGCTAACAGCAGCCCTGCCTTAGCTCACTCCTTTCCTGTAGCTTTTCTAGAGAGCTAAAGCAGCCCTGCCGAGACTCTCTCCTGTTACTTCTTCCACTTTAAGTTTTTCCTTAGTTTCACTGTCCCCAGCCTTAATAAACGTATTCTCAAAATCACCTGCACTCATGTTGTGAGATCTTTCCTACACAAAGTCAAGAACCTACACACTACAGGCTGGCCTGAGGCAGACCCGCTCTGGGTGGTGCGGGTTGGGTAATGGCCTCAGGGGAGGGTTTCAGTAGGTGCTTCATCAGTTCTCCAGGTGTGCCTTTTCCGGGTCTTGGTCTCTTCTGATCTGCCTAGTGACCTAGGCAGGGGTGTTTAGTTGTTGCAGTTGTTTCTGGCCTCACCCACCTGGTTTTGCTGCTTTTCTGGGCCTGGAGCTGAAATACAACTGAGTCTTAGATGTTATCTCCAGGGAGGAAAGGTTACCTTAAGGGTGAGGTCCTTGTGTCCCCAGTTTTGCCTCCCGCCAAGCACAAAGGAGACTTCACCCTGGTTAAAGTCTACACCCAGCTATAAGTTGCTCTGCCATTAAGTTCAGCTATTCTGTCTCAGTTTCCCTATTCCACTTGTCAAGAAATGTTTCCTAGCTTCCTCCTATTCTGTCTCAAAAGCATGTTCTGGAATTACTGAGTAAATTTTTAAAGAGAAATGCTTCTGCAATGAATGGCCCCAGGTGAAATGAACAGTGCCTTGCTTCTCCTGAGAAGCCCCTGAACTAAGCAAGCAACGCGCTTGGGCACATTTGCTATTTAATGGGCTCTCAATTGTTGTTATCTTTTACCCTTTCAGCTTTCTTGTAAATGATACATTGATTTCCTCAGAGGAGTCCTGTCTCACTGCACCCAAGGCCTGCAGTCAAGACAGGTCCTAATAAAGGGATGCTGAAGGCCCCATCCCTCCCTCAGAGACCATCTGGCCATAGCCAGGGTGGGTGTGATGCAGAGGCTTTAGGGTAGACCACATGGACAAGGATTTGAGTCAGACCTGGGCTCGCGTTCCCTGCTACCACTCTTTATCTGTGTGACCAAGACCAGTGGCTCCTCACCGGGATCCCTGCACTTGAAATGGATGGAGCTAGTTCATTCCTGCAATCTGTCCTTCCTAGGGATAGCGGGCTGAGCTCCGCCCCGCCCCCTAGGAAGCCTCTGGGGGCAAATCTCTGCACCCAAAATCGCGGCTGTTGCCTCTAGCTCCTACGCTCGCACCGCTCGGCATCGCGCTGACTGCGCACAGCAAGGGACCTTCCTACTTGTCTTGTAAGACCCCTTTACCAACCCCGCCCCGCTTCCCCCCGCAATCCAGCAGCGATTGGGCGGGGCAGTCGGCGCGCGCTGGGAGAGTAGCCAGGGGCGGGGCCCAGAGGACCAGAGCGGGTTGCGATTGGCTGAGCTACGTCAGGGCGTGGCCGAAGGCGGTGGGCAGTGGGTGGAGCTGGAGACCCGGGAGTCGCGGCTGTTGGCAGTGCACCTGAGGGCCGGCGCTTCTGTACTGGAAGCTGGGTTTCCGGGGTCCCCGTCGCCATGAGTCGCTTCAAGGTGTCCAAGTTCCGGCACACGGAAGCCCGGCCGCCCCGCCGTGAGGTGAGCCTGGCCCGTGGGTCCCGCTCCCCCTTTCCCTCCCGGGCGCGTTGATCCCCGAGCCTGTCTGTTCCGCAGCTCCCCCTTCAGGCCCGGGACTGGCGTCAGGGCCTCCCCGTCGCCGCCCGGCAGGCAGTGTCCGCAGCTCCCGGGAGGCTCTCTGGCGGCTCCGTGAGCCCCGCTGTCGGTCGGAACGCCCCCTTGGCCCCAGGACCCCCGAGGCCGCTCAGCCCACCCGGCCGAGGCAAGGCCCGAGGCCCGCAAGCCTGCCTGCTTTCCCGGCTTCCGGTCGGCCTCTCCGGGGAGCCGGGGCTCGTCAGATGCTGGCTCCGGCTCCTTCTCTCTGCCGCCGATCGCCCCTGCCCGGGGCTGGGGTGTTGAAGAGATGCCCTTTTCTGCCCTGGTCTTGGCGAGTCCGGCTCTGTCAACGGGAGGGGCTGAGCCACTCGGCCAGAGGCGCGCCTCTCCCTCGGGTTTCCGCTGGCGCTTCCTCCTCTCGCGGCTAGCTGTTCCCTTACTCGGGGTGATGCTGCCAGGGGCTGGGTGGGGCCTGGGGAAGCCCGAGGAGGTGGAGTCCAGAAGTACTGGGGGGCTCCTCGGGCCCCTGAAGCGCAGCTGGCCTGAGGAGGAGTGACCTTCAGAGATAATGCCATCCCTGGTCAGCCGCTCCCCCTGTAATTTGGAAGACCTGGGAGTGTCCGCCAGTAAGTGGGCCTAGGAAATGACCCTAACTAGTGACTCTGTCAGAAGCCAACGCACGTCAGGGCTGCCAGGACGCAGCCTGGGCCAGAAGCCCGGTTTTCGTCCAATGGACAGTATTTTCTCTGAATCTCTCATGTCCTCTGCCCAGCTGCTGGAGCCACAACAGTGAATAGGACAGCATTTTCCTTCCTCTGTGGTGCCTACAGCCTCATGAAGGAGACAGCCAACAAGCAGACAGGCGCGCAGGGACATTGCAAGTTGTAATAAATGCTGATTAACAAGGGCAGGGTGCTGATATGGAGATGGACAATGAAGCGGGGATTAATCTCGGGGTGATGGGGACAGGCTGGTGGGAGGAAGTTACATCTAAGTTGAGGCCAGATGGGTGAGTAGCAGCCAGCTGGAGGAAAAGTGGGGTAGGAAAGTGCCTGGTGGAGGAACGGAAAGTGTGCCTTGGTGGATGGAAGGTAGTGATGGGGAAGCATGGTGTCCAGTGAGTCAAGAGTGACCTTGCAGAATCCAAAGACCACAGGAAGTTGGTTTTTATTCTAAGTGCAATGGAGAACAAAGAAAGGAGATGGGAGGGGGGGCGGCAGGTGCTCAGATTTGCATTGAGACCATCCCTTAGTGTGGTAAGCACTGCTTGGAGGGGTCTGTGGTACCCTTGAGGGGTCCTGGGGCTTGTTCCTCAGTGGCCCTCAGATCACCAAGGTAAACAGACAGGCATGGTAACATGGATAACAGATAGCATTTACAACAGCTTATGTTAGGGAAATGGGAGAACAGGTGGTCTGTTCTTTTTAAAGATATTTTCTGTCACTATATTTGCACCATAAACATGAATCAGGAGGGAAAAATAAATGCAAGACCATAATGCTCTATCTGAGGCAGGTAAATGTTGAAAATGAAACTTGGGTGGTGGCGGTGGTTTCTGGGACACTGGGTGGTGGGCTGGGAAATAATAGTACTTGATTGTTAAGTAGCAGGAAGGAGCCTTGAACAATGCTTTAATACCAACAGAGAAAACGTGAACCTTGCTGAGCTTAGTTTCAGAGAAAGTGCTTTTCTGCCCTTCCTGGTGTGGGGGTGTTAATATTATTGCCGCTTTAAAAAATATTTTATTTATTTATTTTTTTAGAGAGAGGGGAGGGAGGGAGAAAGAGAGGGAGAGAAACATCAACGTGTGGTTGCCTCCTGTGCACCCCCTACTGGGGACCTGGCCTGCAATGCAGGCATGTGACCTGACTGGGAATCGAACCAGTGACCCTTTGATTCGCAGGCAAGCTGGTGCTCAATCCACTGAGCTACACCAACCAAGATTATTATTGCCTTTTCATGGTGGTGTGTCATTTCCTCTTCTATGGGATTTCATGAAAAGACCTTGATTTTACTCTTCTCTGGGCTTGGGTGTTTTTTCCTGATGTTTGGAGGAGACCTGTGGACTCATGTAGAAGTCTTCAGCAATACAGTTGAGGAAGTTGAGTCTGTCTTCTCTCTAGGTGCTTAGTTCTCTGTTCTCTGCTTCTCTATACCCCTTGTAACAGAAACAACACACACACGTGAGTGAACACTGCCCAATTAGCTCCTTGACTTCATTCAGCGTGAGCTCCCTTTTTTCAGCCTCCCCCCCACCCTTATTGGAGAACTGATTTAATGAGCAAATCCAATCCCTTTATGACTTAGGTTATTATTTCAAGAACAGTTGGCATTTTCTAAAGGACTGTGTGAGTGGGGACAGGGTTTGATCCAAAGGAATGCATCTCTAATGGTGCAGCTTTAAAGTTCCCTGAATCATGCCTCCCCCCCACCCCCCGCCTTGTTTTAGGCACTGGCAGAGCCCTGGCCTTCAGGGTTCTTATTCTTTATTCCCAGGCCTGGATCAGTGATATTCGAGCAGGAACTACTCCCTCTTGTGGGAACCATATCAAATCCAGCTGCAGCTTGATCGCCTTCAACTCTGACAGTCCAGGTAAGGAGGTGGACAGGGGTGTGGAGATTCAGGCATTCTTACCCAAATAGGGTGGGGTGGAGGCATACTCACTATGGGCTGGAGGCCTGGAGGCATCTCTTGGGAGTCAGAGGTCAGCACCATTACAGGGTCCTAGACCCCTAGAAACTGGTCAACGTGCAATAATCTTATCGGTTTTGGTTAGAATGTGTGTGAATATTTTGTATAAACCACAGTGACTGTTTGTCTTCAAGAGTGTGGCCAGGAGGGTGACTTTACCTTTGTTTCCAGTTGTCCCCATGTGCTATTCACTCCTTGTCTGGGGGCCTGGGCTTGGCTGGGATTAATAAGAATACTAAGATTTGTAAAGCTCCTTGTGTTAGTTAGGACTCTTTTGGTTGCCAGTGATAACTCAAACCTCAAACTGATTTCAGCAAAAATGATACATTTTTGGTTCATATAGCTAGTAAGTCTAGGGGTTTCAGGCAGAGCTGTATCCAGAGGATCACATGTGCCATTGGCCCCAGCTTTTCTCTTGTCCCTCAGCTCTGCTGCACTCGGGTAATAGCTCCTTTTTCAGGTAAAGCTGGGAAAAGTAGTAGCTGCTGGCACCATACCTTTTATGACCCACAGTGCCAGAAAGAGCCTCTGTTCCCAGCGTCTTCTATACCTCCAGTGTCACGGAAGGTTCTTGTGTGGGGCAAGGACCTAACCCTGGGCCAATCTCTGTCCAGAGGGGTATGATCTTATGATGGGTGGAGGTGCTGGGAAGGTCCAAGCCTGAGCTTTTGGGTCTTCTGTCCCCCGGGAGTCCTAGGCTGGGAGGTAGATGATCCCCATTAGGCCAGAAGTCAGAGTCCCTGTGTTTATTTGCCAGGTGTGCTGGGCATCGTGCCTCTGGAAGGCCAGGGAGTGGAGAAGAGACAAGTGACCCACCTGGGCTGCCATTCTGGTGAGTGGAGAAAATCTAGAAATTGCCCCTCCTTCCCTGGGGCTAGGGATTCATACTCACCTGGTCTCACAGGCCTGTCCCTTTTGTTGTCCTCACTGTGCCTTCTGACAGGTGGGGCCAGATGGGTAGGCTAAGTCCTGGTAGAGAATTAGGGTCTGTGCAGAGAGGAGGGAAGCTGGGTGCTCTAGGTGGTTGAGCTGGGAGGAAGAGGGAGGTGCATCAATATATACCAGGCTCCAGGCAGATGCTGGCTCCCTGTTACTGTGGAGAACCTATGTGGTTCTAAGCCCTGTGCCGTCTCCTGGAGCCTAAGGGACCACCCCTTGCCACCAGGTCTTCTGCCCAGCCAGATTGCTTAGGACCCTCAAAAGAGGGAGTGGGCTGGGCTTCAGGGCCAGAGATTGGACCCTTACAAAGAGGACTTTGTCTGCCGCAGCTACTTCTAGGGGCTCCCAGCAACCTGCCTGGCAGCCCACCAACTGTCAGGAAACAGCTCACCCTCCTAGGGTGACACCCAGCTGCCTCCTCTTTCTCTGTCCAGCTTTGGCAGCTATGGGCCCAGCTCCTTTAACCCACATTCCTGGCAGTCAGTAGGGTGGCCCTGGGTAAAAGAAGAGGGGTGATCTTTAGTCCCTGCTCTGAGTGTGCAACTCAATGTAGGAATCCTGATGATGATGATGACAGTTAAGAAAATATAGATAATGAAGATTGATTCTCATCTAATCCTTTTTTAAAGCTTTTTACACCTTTTTTTTTATTTTTAAGGTTTTATTTATTTATCTTTAGAGAGGGGAAGGGAGGGAGAAAGAGAGGGAGACAAACATCAATGTGTAGTTGCCTCTCACGCACCCCTTACCAGGTACCTGGCCTGCAACCCAGGCATGTGCCCTAGACTGGGAATTCAACCAGCGACCCTTTGGTTCTCAGGCCGGCGCTCAATCCACTGAGCCACACCAGCCAGGGTGACATTACTTGTTTTAAGTGAAGAATTTGATGACTTTTATTAAAGTTGAAGGGTTATGTATACCACCATGCAGTTTTAGAACATTTCCCCAGAAGATCCCCTCATGCCTCTGTGCTTAAACCACTTCCACCTCAGGCACCACAGCCTCAGGCAACCGTTGATCTACTTTCAGCCTCTGCATTGGAGGTCTGCTACTGGTATTGCCGTATCTGGCCTGCTGCCTATCTTTGTTAACTGTAATATTGGAAAACTGCCAGGCCTTTTCATTGATGGTCAGTCTTCAGCCACATTCTCCCAGTAACTTCAGTACTGAGCAGAGACAGTATGGTCCTTTAAGCCTGAAATATTTAGTACCTCACCCTTTCCAGAAAATGTTTGCTGGCCTCTGCTCTATAGACTGGCCTTTTCCTGAACATTTCACATAAATGGGAAGTACCATACATAGCCTTTTTGAATCTGGTCCCTTTTACTTAGCACAATGCTTTGAGATCACCTGTGTTGTGTAGTGTATGTAAGAAGTCTGCTTTCTCATCTACTCTCACGTATTTTTGAAGTACATTTTAAAATAGCCCATTTTTCAGCTAGGAAAACTGGGGCTCAGAGAGGTTAGGAACTTGCCAATGTTGGTACCGCTGCTGGCAGAGCCAGAATTAGAACCTAGGTCTCCGTGACTGTGTGTTCTTGGGCACTGTGCTGCTTGCTTCTAGATGCTTTTTACTCATGGGGGAGTTGCCCCAAGTTGGTAATGTTTGTGATGTGGTGAGTACCCTATGCCTTGGGAGCTCCAGATGGAAGCTGGACTAGGTGTCTGTTGGCAGGTTGAGGCCTCGCTGTGGCTCCAATTATTCAAAACCTCTCCCTGCAGGAGCAGCTTTTCTGGAAAACTACTCTGGGAGTAACTGAGCTTCAGCTTCTTCAGAACCTGCCCTCAAGGCACCAGGCACTGTTTGCCTTCTTAGGTGCCAGTGGTGGTGGGGAGACTGGTGAGCTGGGCTTTGGTTACTGCCTTGTCTTCAGGATGCCCAGCCTTTGGGGCTCCTTCTATGCCTTGCCTCAGTGCTAAGTGGCCCTTCAACCCAGATGACCAATAGAGCAGAGGGCAGGGAGGCATCTAGAGGGCCTTGCTACATATCTAGTCTGTGGGGTGTGCTGGGATCTGCTTTCCAATATGGGAAAGGCAGTGTGATGAGGTACTGAGGACATAGGTTCTGAAGCTAGACTGCCTGGCCTGATCCTCAGCTTTGTCTTTTCTTAGTTGTGTATCTCTGGGCAAGTTACCGAACCTCTCTATTCTTGTCCTCCACTTGGGTGATGATGCCACAGTGCCATCCTGGTGGGTCACTGAGGATTTGGTGAGATAAATGCACATGCCAGACTCGGGCTTCCAGCATAGCCAGGAACACAGATTGGCTACATTACTATTTCTCATTTTCTTAGTATTCCAGGCTGCCTGCATTGGCTGCTGCTCTGGGCCTTGGCCCTGCCCTGTCCAATGTGGACCCCACAGGGTAGGGCAGCAGGTGTTTGTGGCCGGGAGTCCAGGCTGAGGCTGTCCCACCGGTACCTGTTCTTATTACACCCTCTTTTCTTCCTTACCTCTGGCTAAGAGGAAAATGTAGTACTTGGCCCTGTGGAGAGGCAGGAAGTAGGGTGACTGCTCTGCTCTTTGCTCTGGTGCTGCAGGCCTGGCTGTCCTGTTTATGTCCTCCCCAACACCCAAGCCCTGGCTTCATCTCTGCCCAGCTTCATTTTCCCTCTTGGCTCTGGCTCACTCTGTGCCCCCACCTCCCCTTCTGGCACCCTCAGAGCTGCGAAGTTCAGATTCTTTGGTTGCAAAGAACAAAAATCAATTCCAGCTTGCATAAGCCAAGAAGAGACCTATTGGGAGAGTCCTGGGAAGATTTCAGAAGCAAAGGAGCAGCTAAATGCACAGGTCTTAGGAAGGTCCTGGCATGGTAGCTGCAAGCTCCTTTCGACCTGGCGGCCTTCCACTCAGGCCCGCCCCTAAAGCACCCTGTTGCTAGGCCTTCCCATTCCAGGTTTAATTCTGCTAAGAGAGAATCTGGCTGTAGCGGGGCAGATCAGGCGCTCTCTCACGCTTGGACTGGTCAGCCCTGGCTTAGAAGGGAGTAATGGGTCAGGCGTGTGAGAACCACCTTCCTCCCTTTACCCCCGCTGCCTCCTCCATGGCCCACCATACTCCTCATCGAAGCCTTTCCTACCTCTGACCTTGGGGTCACCCCTTTGTGCACAGTTCACCCCTAGTTGTGTCTGCACAGATGTGTGTGTCTCCCATGGAAGTGCTGAGGGCCAATTGACCTGGGTGATTTGTGAATCCCTTGTGACTAGAGTGGGGCCAGCACTGCTCATTCACACATTCTCGAGCCGTGCGCTTGGCTCTGGATTTGGAGTGATTGCATGTGCTGGTAATCTGAGGAGCTTCCTGCCCATTGTCCTGCTGACCTCTTCATGACGGGCCCTAGGCCACCCTGGGTCCACTGGGTTCTCAGGGAAATGTGTTGCAGGTCTATGGCATTTGCCCATACTTTGCAGAGGTGCCCTCTTTCGGGGACTTGGCGCCTACTGCTGTGTGTACAGAGGTATTACCTCTGAAACCCTGGGCTTTGGTTCTCGGCCTTGGAAAAGGGGCACGTTGGGTTGGAAGCAGGACGTTCTGGCCAGTTCTTGTTGGGTCTGACTGAGTCAGCCATTCCTCTCCCGCAGACCTGGTCACAGACTTGGACTTCTCTCCCTTTGATGACTTCCTCTTGGCCACAGGATCTGCCGATAGGACGGTGAGTAGAGCCACTGGAAGAGCTGCTCAATACCTCACTCACTCTTAGTTGGGGCATTCTGAGACTTCTGAGCCTCTAGTATTCTGCTTCGTCCCAGTCCATACCCTCCTACTATCCCTTCACCTTCTCCACAGAGTTGCAGGACTGGGTTAGTCTAGACTTTCTTAGTTTCTCAACACACACCAGTTCCCATGTATTCCTGTGCACTTGCCAGAGCCCTGCCTGTGACCTGCTATCCTGCTGCTTGACTGCCTCAGGCCAGCAGGCCTGGGGTGATGTGGGAGGCCCAGAAAAGATGGGTCAGAGCCCCTGGCTTCTCCATTCCCGTTTCCCCCCAGCCTTCAACCACACCCATGATCCTGAGCCAGGCCTCCCTCTTTTCCCCAACATGGACACACAGCCTTGTGTCTAAGCATGGGCCCTGGGGATAGGGCATCCCTTGGCAAGGTGGGCTGGATGCAGTGAGGCCTCGCCCTGACCTGTGCTCACAGACTTGCTCTTTCCCACAGATAAAACTATGGCGACTGCCAGCCCCCGGCCAGGTACTGCCCGCAGGGCCTGGGCTAGTGCTAGGCCCCGAGGACACCCGGGTAGAGGTGCTGCAGTTCCACCCCACTGTGGATGGCATCCTGGTGAGCACAGCAGGCACGGCCGTGAAGGTCTGGGATGTGGCCAAGCAGCAACCCCTAACAGGTACAGGCTACATTAGGCATGTCGTTTTCTGGGCAGCCCCCTCCTGGACAGTGTTCTATTTCTTTGTTTATGTGTTCGATATCATGAGTTGTAAAGTAAGTATCAAAAACTCACATGTACATAGTATAAAATCAAGTCTTAATTATAAACACCCCACTATCTCCATTTCCCATAGCATGTTTTCATCTCACTTAGCTGTTTTTGGTTTTCTTGCTTTTTCCTCCACATGTCTAAATTACTTTCCTACACTGTTATTTCTTGAATCGTATGTTGTTTAAGTTGTTTTTTTTTTAAGATTTTATTTATTTTATTTTTAGACAGAGGGTAAGGAGGGAAAAAGAGGGAGAGAAACAGCAATGTGCGGTTGCCTCTTGTGTGCCCCCTACCGGGGACATGGCCCACAGCCCAGGCATGTGCCCTGACTAGGGAATCGAACCTGCAACCCTTTGGTTCACAGGCTGGCACTCAATCCACTGAGCTATACCAGCCAGGGCATGTTGTTTAAGTTTTGAAAACAAACTATTGACATCTGCCTGAGAGATGAGGATTTGCTCTCTTATAGCCCTGCTGTACCCTTGCTTCGCTGTGCTCCTCCTCTTATTTTCCCAGTATAGATTGTCCTAGTCTTTTGGGGCTATCTATGGGATAACAAAATCCCATAGACCAGGTGGCTTATAAAAAATAGAAATTTATTTCTCACAGTTCTGGAGGCTGGAAGTCCAAGATCAAGGTGCCAGCCAATTTGGCGTCTGACGAGAACCTGCTTCCTGATTCATAACCAACCATCTTCTCCCTGGTCTTCCCATGGTGGAAGAGGCGAGGAAGCTCTCTGGGACCTCTTTCATAGGGCCACTAATCCCATTTATGGGTGCTCTCCCCTCATGAGCTAATCACCTCCCAAAGGCCCCACCTCCAGATTCCATCACGGGGTGGGGGGGGGGGTTAAGTTTCAATATGTTAAATTTGGAGGGACACAGACATTCAGAGCATGCGTAGACAGTGATAACTTTGGGCCAGACTCCTCAGTATTTGACTGGTTATGACTCTGCAGTGTGAACCACAGCTGAGCCCAGGTGTTTTCTGTGGTAGTGTCACTGAGTCCTTTTTGCAGTCTTCCGTGACATGCTCATCCCCTGTTTAGGGTAAAGACACAAGGCTCAGAGAGTTGAAAGATAGACTGACACCCCAGGGCTGTGCAGTGTCCAGTGTCCCCTGTTTAGGGTAAAGACACAAGGCTCAGAGAGTTGAAAGATAGACTGACACCCCAGGGCTGTGCAGTGTCCAGTGTAGGCCAATCTCACAATGGTGATGTCCCCTCCTTTGGGGCTAGGGCCAAGAGGCATTAATAGCATAACTGGGTGTCCCCTGGTTCCCCTCCTGATAGTATCAACCAGTGCCCACCATTGAGGCATCTCCTGCCATGTGGATAGGAAGTACAAGGTGTCGGGCTTGCCCCCAAAGAACTCCTGGCACAATCGAGGAGACCAGCCTGACCCTTGAAGCAGAGGTGAAGGTCATCAGGCAGATGTCATTGGGGAGTCGCCCCAGCTACAACTATCATCTCAAGTCCTTATTGAATGCCCAGGACTGTGCTGAGACCTTCATGACTCCTCAGCAAAAAACAGCAGTTCTACAGGGGTGAGGAGCAGGGAGCTTTGGAAGGTTTTAGAGTAGGAGCATGGCCCGACGATGGTAGGTCTGAGAAAGGAGCCCCTGCGTATCGTATAGCATATCTGGAAGGAGCTGCTACCCTTACTCCTCCAACCTGAGAAGGGTCCCTGGCAGCTGCTGCCTCTGTGCCGGAGAGTCACCCCCAACCAGGCCTATCAACTTCCCTGTATGCTCATTGCCCAGGGCAGGGTATGGGTACCCAGTGCCCCTCTTGAACTTGGCTGCTTCTCTGCAGAGCTGGCAGCCCATGGGGACCTGGTGCAGGGTGCTGTCTGGAGCCGGGATGGAGCCCTGGTGAGCACAACATGCAAGGTAAGCAAGTGGATGGTGAGGCTCAGGTGCATGCCTGTGGAGGGTCTGTGGAGTGCTGTGTTCTCAGGGCTGTGGTGTCGCGGCGCACATATCCTGGGCTGTATCTGTCAGGCTGGGTGGTATTTATGGGGCAGAAGAGCACAGGTTCTGAGTGGGAGAGTGGAAGAGAAAGATGGGCATTCTTGATGCATTCTGCCACCTCAGCTTCTCTTCTACCTTCTGGCTCACATCTGCATCTGCAAGCCCTCACCCCTCTTTGTTACTAGGGCCTGAGGTCCCTATCAGATGAGGGTACAAGTAAAGCCCCACGTTGACCCTGCTGCGCCCTGGTTTGTACCATTTACCTCCCATCACCAACTTCAGGAAACCTCGCCTTCCTGCCTGTATGCTTTGTCCAAACTGTTAGGAGGATCCAGACTCAGGATACTGTGCTAACCACCATACCCAGTCAGCAGACCCTGTGGCCCTCTCTGACACCAGGCTTCATGCTCACACAGTCCTGTAGGTGGGGGAGGCCAATGTGGATCATGGAATCATCCAGATGAAATAGTAATTATGACCTGTGGGAGAGAGTCGAAGTGCTTTGAGCTGGCAGAGGAGCTGGGGAGGCTTGGCCTCAGGCAGTGGCCTCTGGTGGGTGCTCTGAAGGAAGAGTTAATGGTGTGGAGCAGAGAGAGAGGAGCTTGGGAGCTGTAGGCTTGGGTGCAGGGGCCAGTGCAGGTCTGGGTACAGAGAGCAGAGTCGAGTGTACAAGGGTTGTGCTTGTTTTTGCAAAAAGCACTGGAGTGTTTAAAGCCAGAGAGGGGCAGGTTGTGGTGTGAGGTGAGCAGATTTGCATTTTGAAAGCTCCTTAGCTGTCTTGTGGACAGAACATTACAGGGGGCCCGTATCCAGAAATGAAGGTGGGGTGACTTCTGGGGGAGGAGAGGAGCGGACTTGGGAATGAGAGCTATAGGTTGGTGGTGGGCAAGGTGTGAGGAGTAGGGGGCTTGTGAGGCTGGCTTCTGGTTACAGGCTGGAGGAAAGGCCTGCCACTAAGATGGGGTGCTCCCAGGTATGGCTATAAACCTTTTGGGTTGGAGGTACCTAGGACATCCAAGCAAGAGTATCATTTGAGTCCATGGACTGGGGCTTTGGACAGCAGGCATGGTGGAAGGGTGGACATCGTCTGTGTTTATGTGGTACTTTCAGAGCGACTGGAGTGCCTCTAAGTGGGAGAGAAGGAACTGAGAAGAAGGTGGCAAAGTAAACTGGGAGGAAGGATCAGAACCTGCATGGGAGACAGAAGGAGCTGCCCGGTGGGAGGAAGGAAGCCGAGATAGGGCTGGCTCTCTACCCCAGGGAGGTGGCAAGGAACAGAGTCTGTAAAGAGGCAGAGGACACACACCTGTTGGATTTGGAGATGTAGGCGACCTTCAGGACCCTTTGGGGTACACTGTAGCCTGAAGCCGCATGTGAAGAGTGGGTGGAAGGCAAGAAAAGAGCCTGCAAGGGTTCTTGGAAGTATGGCTAGGGGAGGGAATGGGGGACAGGAGCTGGTCAGGGGGGATGAGGATGCCTTTGAAGGAGAAAATATGGTACCTGTATACTTGGTGGGATCCAGTTCCAACTCTTTATTTTTCTGCCTTCTAGGAAGCCCCATTTCCTGGTCTTTTTAAAAAAGTTTTTAAAAATTGAATTTATAAGGGTGACATTGGTTAATAAAATTATGTAGGTTTCAGGTGTACAGTTCTATAATACGTCATCTGTATATTTTGTGTGTTCACCACCTTAAGTCACTTCTCCTTCTATCATCATTTGTACCCCCTTTATCCTCTTCTACCTCCCCCCACCCCCCTTTTCCCTTTGGTAATCACCATACTGTTGCTTAATCCCTTCATCTTTTCACCCAGCCCCCCATGCTCCCTCCCCTCTGACAGCTGTCAGCCTGTTCTCCGTATCTGAATCTGTTTCTGTTTTGTTTGTTAATTTATTTTGTTCATTAGATTGTACATATAAGTGAAATCATATGGTACTTGTCTTTCTTTGACTGGTTTATTTCACTTAGCCATTTCCTAGTCTTTATCAACTTTTTTTTCCTATTTGATTCATTAACCAGCAGGTTCCAGACATTTGCCTGAGCTTTGGGGATTGAGAGGTAAATAAGACTGGGCTGCTGGTCCCCAAGAAGCTGATGTTCAAGGGCAGAGTGGTCACATGACCATTGCTCAGTCTAAAGGCTTGTGAGCATGACTCCCAAGAGATGGGGAGGTCACGGCTTGTTGTTAGGAATGAGCCCTTGCTGAGGAGGAGGAGACAGGTATCTCAGGCAGGGGGACCAACCTGTCAGAATCCTGTTTGGACTGTGACCTCCCTCTCCAATGAGAAACCTCTGTCCTGTGTTTCCTTGACAAGTGTGAGAGAAACAGGCACAGAGTGATAGAAGGAGAGGGGAAGAGGGAGTAAACTGGAAGATGCTTCCCATTGAAGCCTCCCCACTCTCAGTACCATCTCCCAGCTGATGGGGAAAACTCCCTGGTGCCTGGCCTGACTGCCATCCTGCCTTGGAGCAGCTCTTTCTCCCAGGGTCCATGATTCCCCTGCAAGGCCAGGGTTTAACCCCACCAAAGCCCCCTCCTGCTCTCCTCCCAGCTCTTCCAGGCAGCCGCTAGGGGGCGCGCCGGCCTCACAGATAACTGGGCTCCCACTAAGCTCCCACTCTGTTCCTGTAGGCTGAGCAGGACATGCCCCACAGCCTGTGCCACCTCCTATGTCTGGTCCCTGTAGACCCCCATAAGTGCCAGACCAGTCTCTAGCACCCAGTCTGAGCCCTGGTTAGATGACTCGGCTGTCTTTAGGGTCCGCTAACATGCCGAGACTGTTATTCAGACCCATGAGAGGCACTACCATCATCATCGTACCAACGGCTCTGGGTTTTCCCAGGTCACAGAGCGCCTGAGTGGTAGAGTTGGTGTTTGAATCCAGGCCATTGGCTCTTCACTGTGGCTCTGCCCCTCAGATGTGGGTTATATCCTTGCTGCCAGTAGTGGATCTCTTGCCCAGCATTTCTGTCTCTCGCTATCCTCTATCTCTTGCTGCCCTGTCTCTGTTCCTCGTTGTCTTTCCTGTCTGTAGTTGTCCCTTCTCTGTTCCTCTGTCTCTCTCTGTCCCCTCTGTGTCTGTCTCCTCTCTCTCTGTTCTTGCTTTCTCTCTCTGTTCCCTTTCTGTCTCTGTGTTTCTCTTTGTCTCTCTCTATCCTCTCTCTCTTTCTCTCTCTCACTGTTCTTTCTACCTCTCTCTGCCCCTCACTGTACTTGGCTGTCTGATCTCTGTCTCGAAACAGCATCCCGAACCCAAGGTTGTGGAGTGGAGTGCTGCTTCAGAGTTAATCATCGGACTGTGCCTGGTGTCCGCCTGACACATAGCAAATGCTCACTAAACTGTAGCAGGGAAGGCTTTTCCAGGATTGACCAAAGAACCCTGGGAACCCGCTGAGGTGTGTCAGGAAAGCCTGGGATGGGTCCACCAAGGGAGGTCTGGCTTTCAAGGCCATCTCTGGCTGGCCCCTTTACTCATCCACCTGTGTGTTCACTCCCCCACTGCCCCTCTATTTCTGCCACCCGCTTTCCTTTCATGGCCATCTTCTCCATTTCACATGCCAGCAAGGTTGTGTCTTCACATCTTTGCTCATGCTTTTTTACCTCCTCAAATGCCTTTCCCTTCCCAGTGCAAACTCTGCTTGTTCTTTGGGGTTCAACTTAGGTCCAAATTCCTCCCCAAAATGTCTCAGAGTCCAACACTTGGTGGGGATTGTTTGCTCTCTGCATCCCAGGCATCCAGGCAGGGGCCATGCAGAAACATTGAGTACATAGTACCAAGAGTTCCCATATCCCCCTTCCGGTGTTGCAATGGTGTGCTGTGTTTGTTACAATTAAACCAATATTGCTACATTATTGTTAACTAAAGCCCTAGGGTTCATTCTTGATGTACCGTGGGTTTTGACAAATGCATAATGATCATTGCAGCGTCATAGAATAGTTTTACCACCCTAAAAAGCACCCTGTGCTTCACCTATATATCCTTCCCTCCCTGTCCCCAAACCACAGGCAACAACTGATCTTTTTTGCTGTCTCTGTAAGACTTGTCTTTTCCCAAATGCCATATAGTTGTAGTGTTACAATGTATATAGCCTTTCTAGATTGGCTTCTTTCACTTAGTAATATGCATTTTTGGTTCCTCCTTGTCTTTTTGTGGACTGATAGCTACTTTTTAAAACTGTGATAAAAACACATATCATAAAACTTAATATCAACCATTTTTAAGCATACAGTTCAATAATGCTAAGTATATTTACACTGTTGTGAAACAGGTTTCCAGAACTTTTTCATCTGTAGAACTGAAACTCTACACCGATCAAACAACTTTCTTTTGTTCCCTCCCCCAGCCTCTGATAACCACCATTCTACTTTCTGTCTCTATGAATTTGACTACTTTAGATACTACATATGAGTGGAATCATATAGTATTTGTCTTTTTGTTACTGGCTTATTTTATTTAGCATAATGTCCTCAAGGTTTACCCATGTAGCATGTGACAGGATTTTCTTCCTTTTTGAGACTGAATAATATTTCATTGTGCATACCACATTTTGCTTATTCATCCATCCACAGTGTACTTGGGTTGCTTCCACGCTTTAGCTATTTTTAATTTTTTGAGGAACTACCACACTATTTTCCTAGTAGCTTTACTATTTTATATTCCTACCAACAGTTGACAAAGGTTCCAATTTATCCACATTCCAACCAACACTTGTTTTTTTAAGAATTTTACAATTTATTTTTAGAGAGAGGGACAGGGAGAGAGAAAAAAGGAGTGAAACATTGACCGGTTTGTTGCCTCTTGTATGTGCCCTGATAGGGAATCGAACCTGTAACCTTTCACTTTGTGGGGCGATGCCGAACCAGCTGAGCCATACCAGTCAGGGCTGTTTTCTGGGTTTTTGATAGTAGGTATCCTAATAGGTGTGAGATAATATCCCACTGTGGTGCTGATATGCATTTCTCTGAAGATTAATAATGTTGAATATCTTTTAATATGCTTCTTGGTAATTTGTATATCTTTGAAGAAATGTCTATTCAATTCCTTTGCTTATTTTTTTAATCAAGTGAATTTGATTTGTGTGTGTGTGTGTGTGTGTGTGTGTGTGGAGTTTTTTGAGTTTTTATGTATTCTGGATGTTAATCCCTTGTCAGATACATGATTTGCAAATGTTTTCTTCCTTAAGTTATCTTTTTTCTTTCTTTTTCTTTTTTTGAGAAAGAGAGAAAGAGAAGGGAGGAGAGAGAATCATTGATTTGTTCCACTTATTTCTGCATTCATTGGTTGATTCTTGTATGTGCTGTACCATTTTGCATTCCCATCAGCAGTGAATGAGAGTTCCTGTTGCTCCACATCTTTGTTAGCATTTGGTATCTTCAGCTTTTTTAATTTTAGCCATTCTAGTAGGTATGTAGTGGTAGCTCATTGTTGTTTTAATTTACAGTCCTCTAATGACATGTTGTGTTAAGCATTTTTTCATATGTTCATTTTTCTTTTTTTTTTTAGAAGATTTCATTTATTTATTTTTAGACAGAGGGGAAGGGAGGGAGATAGAGAGGGAGCAAAACATTAATGTGTGGTTGCCTCTCATGGGCTCCCTACTGGGGACCTGGCCCGCAACCCAGGCATGTGCCCTGACTGGGAATCAAACCAGCAGCCCTTTGGTTCGCAGGCCGGCACTCAATCCACTGAGCCATACCAGCCAGGGCCATATGTTCATTTTTCATCTGTGTAACTTTTCTGGTGAGGTGTCTGCTGTTCAAGTCTTTGTCCTTTTTTCTTTTTCTTTTTTTCTTTTTTTGTGCTTTGTCCTTTTTAAAAATGGGTTGTTATTTTTTTTAAAAAATATATTTTATTTATTTATTTTTAGAGAAAGGGGAAAGGAGGGAGAAAGGGAGAGAAAGAAAGAAACATCAATGTGTGGTTGCCTCTCATGTGCTCCCTACTGGGGACCTGGCCCGCCACCCAGGCATGTGCCCTGACTGGGAATCAAACCGGCAACCCGTTGTTTGAGAGTCCGGCACTCAATCCATTGAACCACACCAGCCAGGGCTGTTGTCTTATTTTTGAATTTTAAGTATTTTTTGGTATATTTTGCATTCAAGCCCTTTCTCAGATATGTGCTTTGCAAATATTTTCTCCCAGTCTGTGGCTTACTTTTTATTTTCTTAGCAGTACCTTCTGCAGCGCAGAAGTTTCTTGTAATTTAATTTAATTTATTTAAATTATATTTTATTGATTATGCCTATTACAATTGTCCCAATTTTTCCCCTTTTGTCCCCCACCACCTAGCACTTTCCACTCCCTCCAGCAATCCCCACACCATTGTTCATGTCCATGGTTCATGTGTAGGTTATTTGGCTACTCCATTTCCTGTACTGTATTTTACATCCCCGTGGCTATTCTGTAACTACCTATTTGTACTTCTTAATCCCCTGACCTCTTCACCCATTCCCCCATACACCTCTCCCATCTGGCAAGCATCGAAACATTCTCCATATCCATGATTCTGTCTCTGTTCTTATTGTTTGCTTAGTTTGTTTTTTAGATTCAATTGTTGATAGATATGTATTTATTGCCATTTAATTGTGCATAGTTTTGATCTTCTTTTTCTTAAATAAGTCTCTCTTTTTAAAAAAGATTTTCTTATTTATTTACTTTTAGACAGAGGGGAAGGGAGAAAGAAAGGGAGAGAAATAGTAATGTACAAGAGATACATGATCAGTTGCCTCTTGCACGCCCCCAACCAGGGACTCGGCCTGCAACCCAGGCGTGTGCCCTGACTGGGAATCGAACTGGTGACCATTCACCTTGCAGGCTAGACACTCAACCCACTGAGCCACACCAGCCAGGGCTTAAATAAGCCTCTCTGACTTTTCATATAATAATGGTTTGGTGATGTGGGATTGAAGTTTTTCTTGAATGGGAAGCTCTTTATCTGCCTTTCAATTCTAAATGATAGCTTTGCTGGGTAGAACAATCTTAGCTGTAAGTCCCTGCTTTTGTGACTTTGAATTATTTCTTACCAGTCCCTTCTAGCCTGCAAAGCTTCTTTTGAGAAATCAGATGACAGTCTAATTGGAATTCCCCTGTAGAAAACTAACTGCTTTTCTTTTGCTGCTTTTAAGATTCTCTCTTTATCTTTAACCTTTGGCATTTTAATTATGATGTGTCTTGGAGTGGGCCTCTTTGCATCTATCTTATTTGGAATTCTCTGTGCTTCCTGGACTTGCATGCCTATTTCCTTTACCAAATCAGGGAAGTTTTCTTTCACTACTTTTTCAAATAGATTTCCAATTTCTTGCTCTTTCTCTTCTCCTTTTGGCACCCCTATGATGCGAATGTTGGATTGCTTAAAATTGTCATACTGGCTGCTTATGCTACTCTCGTTTTTTTGGATTCTATTCTCTTATTGTTCTGATTGATTGCTTTTTGCTTCCTTATGTTCCAAATCACTGATTTGATTCTTGACTTCATCCACTCTACTGTTGTTTCCCTGTAAATTTTTCTTTATTTTAGTAAGTGTAGCCTTCGCCTCTGACTGGATCTTTTTTATGATGTTGAGGTCCTCACCTGAGTTCCTTGAGCATCTTTATAACCAATGTTTTGAGCTCTGCATCTGATAGATTGCTTATCTCCATGATGTTTAGTTCTCTTTCTGGAGTTTTGATCTGTTCTTTCATTTGGACCATGTTTCTTTGTCTCCACATTTTGTCAACCTTCCTGTATTTGTTTCTATGTATTAGGTAGAGCTGCTATGATTCCCTGTCTTGGTGGAGTGGCCTAATGTAGTAGGTGTGCCCTGTAGGGTATCCTGTCACTTAAGCTGTGTACTCAAGGTGTACCCTTCACATGGTCTGAGTACACCCTTCTCTTGTAGTTGAGCCTCGATTTCTTTTGGCAGGTCAATGGGAGGGATTTACCCAGGCCAGTCAGCTGCAAGAACTAGCTGTGACCACTGACCACCAACCTCTGCCCTCTGTGGATACTGAGCTGTGCGTGGGCAGGGTGGTGGTGCTCTTACGTGGTATGTAGTTGTCCACTGGGTGCGCTGGCCCTGGGGTGTCCCTGGGTAGTGCAGGCCAAGGACAGCCCCCACCTGTGTTTTTCCCGGGGCACCCTGCTGGAGCTATAAAGCAATCCGAGATGGCTGCTACTTGTCCTGGGCTTGGAGATACCCAGGTGAAGCCAAGCTGGGAATCTAGGCTGGTTGCTGCTAGTGCAGGGCCTGTGGCTCCTTAGCAAGAAGTAAGGGGCTGGGAGCTCAATGAAGCCAACTGTTGCTTGTTTGAGAGGACTTAGAAGTTGTGAAGCATGAGCCAAATCAGCCATTCATATGAAAAAGCAGCTTGGGTGGGCCCCTTAAGTTGGGTGGGACAGAGTCTCTGGGGATCTCCAGGGCAGGGCAAATAGTGTTAGCCAGGTTGATGGTATCTCAGATATGGCACCAGCCTGTGGGCTCTGTGGCTCTGTTGGGAGAGGATTCAGAAAAGGGACAATGGCTCTCATTTCTGTCTGGAAGAAGGTTCCCAGGCTGTCCCCCAGCTTTTGCCTTGATACCGAACACTTCACTTTCTCCCTATATGCCACTGGTGCCTTTCAAGCTGCTACCCCAGTGCTAGAGCTCAGAGGTATTGAGTCTGAATAAGTCTTTGTGTGGGATCTCTAAGAGGAACTGCTTGGGACTATAGAAGTTTCTTCCACTGACTCAATCTCTGCTGGCTTTTGCAGCCAGAAGTTATGGGGACCGATCTTCCTGGCATTGGGACCCTGGGCTGGGGTCCTGGTTTGGGGCTAGGACTCCTTGCTCTCAAGATATCCCTCCCAAATTTTTATCCACCACATGTGGGTGTGGGACCAGCCTATTCTGCATCTCTGTCCCTCCTCCCATCTAGATAGATGTGTTTTCTTTAATTCCATAGTTGTCAGACTTCCATTCAACTCGATTTCTGACAGTTCTGAGTGATAGCTGTTCTATATTTTAGTTGTAATTTTGATGTGGTTTGTGTGAGGAGGCAAGCCATGTTTACCTATGCTGCCATCTTGACCCAAGTTTTTGATTTTAATCATATCCAACTTACTGATTTTTCTTTCGTAGATTATACTTTTGGTGTTGTAGTAAATAGTCATTGCCAAATACAGTGTTATCTAGATTTCCTCCTATATTATCTTCTAGAGGTTTTATAGGCCTTTTACCTTTAGGTCTGTGATCCATTTTAAGTTAATTTTTATAAAGGTATAAAGTCTATGTCTAGGTTTATTTTTCTTCGATGTGTGTCCAGTTGTCCTAGTACTATTTGTTGAAAAGTTTTTCTTTTCTCCATTGTATTGCCTTTGTTTCTTTGTCAAAAATCAGTTGACTGTATGGGGGACTCTACTTTTATGCCAGTACCACATTGTCTTGATGACTGTTGTTTTAGAGTAAATTCAGGTAGCATCAATTCTCCAACTTTGCTCTTCTTTAATATTGAGTTAACCACTATGAGTCTTTTGTCTGTCAATATAAACTTTAAAATCAGTTTCTCAGTATTCACAAAATAACTTGCTGGATTTTTTTTTTAAAGATTTTATTTATTTATTTTTAGAGAGGGGAAGGAAGGGAGAAAGAGAGGGAGAGAAATATCAATGTGTGGTTACCTCTTGTGTGCCCTCTACCTGGGACCTGGCCCACAACCCAGGCATGTGCCCTAGACTGGGAATCAAACTGGCAGCCCTTTGGTTTGCAGGCCACCACTCAGTCCACTGAGCCATACGAGCCAGAGCTGGGTTTTTTTCACTGGGAATGCATTGAATCTGTAGTTCAAGTTGGGAAGTACTGACAGCTTGATAATATTGATTTTTTCTGTCTGTGAGCATGAACTGTCTCTCCATTTATTTAGTTCCTTGATTTCTTTCATGAGAGTTTTGTGGTACTCCTTATATAGATCCTGTACGTATTTTGTCAGGTTGATAGATAAATATTTAAGAAATTTTGGTGCTATTATAAATGGTATTGTGTTTTTAATTTCAAATTTCAGTTCACTGTGGATTTGTTGTTTTACAAATTATGAAAATATGAATCTATGCTGATTGGAACAAAGTAGAGCCATTCTAAGATGTGAAAAGGAAAAGCTAATCAACCCCAACTTCCCCCAGCCCTGGTACCCAGCTTTAACCCATGACTTGTGCTGGTCAGCACCTTTTCCCTTGCTCAGCAAACTTGCAAAACCTATAAAAACATGGTTAGACAAATAGGGATTTTTGTTTATTTTTTACCACAATAGGATCGCACCATGCCACATTGTCCTGCATTTTTCTTTTAGCAATTAAGAATTTATTATGGCCAAAGGGGGTATAAGGGGACTAAATCGTAGTGGAAAAAATATAATAAAGGTTATGGGAAGGAAGGAAGGAAGGAAGGAAGGAAGGAAGGAAGGAAGGAAGGAAGGAAGGAAGGAGGGGGAAAGGAAAGAGAGAGAGAGAGAGAGAGAAAGAAAAACAAAAAGAAAGAGAAAGAAAGGAAAGAAAGAGAGAGAGAGAAAGAGAGAAAGAAAAAGAGAAAGGAAGAGAGGAAGGAAGGAAGGAAGGAAGGAAGGAAGGAAGGAAGGAAGGAAGGAAGGAAGGAAGGAAGAATCATGGCCATGCCTGTGAACAGTGGATGCAGATTCTGTCCTCCCTGTTTCCCAGTTCTTTATGCACATATGTTTGTGTACACACACAGACACAGACTATTACACAGATATAAAATCTGTATAAAGGTATAGGCATTTTATGTTTTTCTTTTTGTCTCTTCCCATTGCCACCTAAGAAACTGTGCTCAGTGATGGCTAAGATGTGTAAATTCATCATCCTTGTTAGACACCAGGTTTTTTTCTTTTTAAGATTTTAAAATTTTTATTTATTTAACTTTAGAGAGGGGGGAAGGGAGGGGGAAAGAGAGGGAGAGAAACCTTGATATGCAAGCCATACATTTATCTGCTGCCTCTCACATACCCCCAACTGGGGACCTGGTTCCCCACAACCCAGGCACATGCCCTGACTGGGAATCGAACTCAGCGACCTTTTGGTTTGCAGTCTGGCATTCAATCCACTGAGCCACGCCAGCCAGGGCATACCACCAGATTTTTTAAGTATAGAGATGATGTTGTCCCACGAGCCCCTCTGGGCTGGGCCAAGTACATGTTTGAACATGTGTAGCAGCTGGTAGCCTAGAGTTTGGTTCTGGGCTTCAATTTCTCCATTTGCGAGGGGATCTTCGTGGTAGTACTGCCTCATAAGGTGGCTGGAAAGATGGGAAGAGTAACATGCCTGATACATAGTAGCAACTTAGGAACCGTGAACTCTTGTCAGTGAATTCTCTATTGTGAGTGACTAGCACAGGAAAAGGGGTAAGTTTCCCCTGTGGTGAGAAGGGGGAACCAGCCTGGGGAGGGGTCTTCTGGTGCTGGATACCAGCCCTGTACACTGGGGGGTGTAACCATCAGAGCCTGGGGTTGGGGAGACAAGCTGCCCCCCAGGGATCGAGCCCACCCTAATTTCACTCTTGTTGCTTCCTCTCTACTTTTCCAGGACAAGCAGCTGAGGATCTTTGACCCCAGAGCGAAGCCTGAGGCTTCCCAGGTGAGTTGTGTGGGCAGCCAGGTTCCGTTGAGGCCCCACTGGCTCTAACAGGTGCAGGCAGGGGCAGGCTCAACCTCCTGACAGAAAGTTTCTGCCACACCCCATGACCCTGGCCAAGGCCCAGTGGGTGCGTGGAGGTCACCTAAGAGGTAGCCTACAGCTCTTTCTGGGAAGCATATTCTGGGTCCTGGGAGGGTCCCATTTGACCACAGGATAGGGCACAGCCAGGCTGCCCACAGGCTGTCAGTGGAGGCGTCCCGTGGCTTTAGGAAGCTAATTTGAGATTCCAGCTTCCTCTTCTTCTTTGAGACCCTCATCCCCACCCACCCTTTCTGGCATGGTCAACAGAGGCTAGCCACAGAGGAACCAAAAGACACAGTCCCACCTTTTGCACCCTTCCAGTCTCACAGCTGGCAGACCCTTAGTCTGTGCCCAGGGTCTGGGCTGTGCTGAGGGCCTGCCAGATGTGCAGGACACAGGCACTGAGCATGTCTGATTTTGTCTATGGTTGTGCACAGGGTGCATATGGCCCTATGAGCTCTGAGTAAGAAGGCTGGGCCCTGGGTTCATGCTATTGGCATTGAGCCACTTTGGAGTCATTTATTCATTTGACAGCAGCTTGGTTCCAGGCATGGAATGTTCTGTGGTGAATGAGACACACGGGGTCCTTACTGGAGACTTCTCTTACGGGCGCAGTTTAGTACTTCCCTGAGACTTGGAGCGGAGGACTGAGTGGTGCAAAGGGGACATACGCAGACAGCCAGAGGTGGGACAAGGTTGTTTCAGGAATGAGGGCCACAGAGGAGAGGCAGAGCCCATGGTGAAGGGCCTGTCACCTGTACTGTGGGAAACCATTGCAGAATTTTAAGCGGAAATTAGCAGATTTACATTTTAAAAAAGTTTTTCTAGAAGCTGAGGAGGCTTTTTCCCAGAGGAAGGTGAAGTTCAGGGCCCTGCTGCCAGCTCAGGGGGAAGCTCCCCAGCAAAACCCCAGTCCCATCACAGATACCCTCATCTCCATTTCTAGAATTTTCTCCCCACCTGGAGTCACTGGTGATCCACCAGCTTAAACCCAACCAGCAGTAATTGGGGCCCTGTCACTCCACCCCACTTCCCACCCCTGCATACATGTGCCCACACAATCCTCACATAGCCAATTGTGACTTCTTGCCCCAGACGGTCCAGTCAGTTTGGCTGAAGACAAAAATGAGGCCCCATCCTGACAGGCGAACCAAGCTGGGCAGAAGTGGTTGTAGCACCTCCCATCACCAGACTGTGCTTCCTACGGCTGGTGGGGATGGCTAAGTCTGAGTCTTAGATCAGTGTGATTGTGAGCAGTGAGCTTCGCTGTAGCATGCTGTGGCTGATTTCCAAGCCTTTGCCTGGAAAGGGGGTCCCAGGCTCCGCTTGAAGGACGGAGTTTGAGGCCCTCTTCCCTCAGCTATCTCAGGTTGCCCTCTCCTACCCAAGGTCTTGGGTCACAGTGCATGGCTTTCCCATTTCTGCCCAACTGGGCATTGCCAGTTCCCCTGGCCTGTTTTCTTCCTTTCCCTCCCGTGCCCCTTCCTCTTCATCTCCTCATCCTTCTCTAGCAAGGAGGGGATGGTAGTGGTGCTGAAATGGAGATGCTGTGGCTGTCATCCAAGGGGCTCCAAGTTTCTAGAAGAGGGAGGGAGAAGATCTGGTTTTGGTGGGAGCCCCCCTAAAGGGGCTTCTGGGTGAGGAGACCTGGGAAGAGCGTGGGTGGCTCCCACCCATTCCCTGCTGCTAGGACAGTGACTATGCTGATGTGGGGGCAGTGGGCCTGGAATGCTGCCTGTGAATAGCCCTGCCCCCCACTTCCGCCCTGGGCATCTGGCCCACACCTGGCTTCTATTAGGAAAACCGCCGCTGGCGGCCAGGGGTTGGTGTGAGCTGAGGGGCCAGCTCCAGGGATAGGCCTTCTGGGAGCACCTTCTCCTGAGAGCCTCCTTCCCTGGTTGAGGGGAGCGGTGTTTGGGGAAGAGGGGTCAAGGAAGGAAATGTTGCCCTTGGTCCAGCCTCTGCTCTCCCTGTACCAGTGGCTGTCCCCAGAGTCCTCCCTCTGCCACCCAGACCCTGTCTCTGATGACCTGAGCTTGGAGCAGAGGATGTTTGGGCAGCTCCCTCCTATTCACACCCCCTACTTTGTTTTTACATTGCATTTGTGATAATTTATTATGTCCCAAGCCCTCGGCACACACCATCTCTTTCTACCCTCATGACTGGCCTATAAAATCTGCCCTTTGATCATTTCTGCCCCAGGGTCACACAGCCGAGTAGCAGAGGCAGCCTGGGTCTGAGAGCCCATGGGCCCCTCTGTTGCCCCTTCCTTGTGCCAAATCCCAGGTGGGGATGTCCAAGGCCCTGAAACCATGGGTGTGCCAGGGAAGTATCAGCCCATAGCTGAGGGGATGTCCAGAGAGTAGTGGGGTTTTAGTACCCTGTCAGGCAGGAGGAGGCCTGGGACAAGCCCTCTGACCTCTGGTGTATCTGACCTCTGACCACCCCCATGTGTTGGACAGGCCTGGGAGTGAAGGTGGGCATTTGGAGCTCAGAACTGAGCCTAGCGGAGGAGGAGTGTGGGTGGATGGGTCAGGTATCTTACCACTGGAGAAGGTCCCCTCACTGGAGGAAGGAGCACAGGTCAGCTCCTTTAGCTGCCCTGCCCCACATGGGAAGTGTTGCTATGGCAACAGAGGGGTGATTTGGTTGCACTGCAGGTGGAATGCTATGTGCCTGCTCCTGGTGCCCCTGTATTAGGCAGGTACTGCCTGGTCTCGGCCCCTCCTGTCCTCTTAAAGGGTGAGAAGTTGAGGAGACATAGGGGGTACTGGAGGGCTTTTCTATAAGGAGGACTGTGTCTTTATCTGTGGGAACAAAGGCTGTGCCCTGTGAGAAGGAAACCCCCAAGGTCTGGCCTATGGACTTTGGATTACCACCAGTAGCTTCCTTTGACAGGGCTGGTTTGGGTTAGCAGGACGCCTGGGTCCCAGCCACAGCGTCCCTGCTGCCCCAGAAGAATGAGCATCTGGGGTTCTGGAGAGAGGGCATCTCCTCCCTGAGTCCCACTGAGGTCAGCAAAGAAGAACTTGCCATTTTTCTAAATAAAAGTCACTCCATTGATCTGGAGATAGAGGAGAGGAGAGGGGAGGGGGTCAGTGACCATCCCTTTCCCATCTGTGGAACTTCCTCTGGGCCCCGGGAAGACTGAGCTGGGTGTGCACACACTGGGCACACTGGTCTCAGCCTAAGCTCTTACCTGTCTTTACTTCTTGGTTTGGAGACCAGAAGGTGCAAGTAGAAAGCTGCAGGGCCAGCAGGACTCACCAGCCCACACTACCCACCCTGTCCCAAATGCCTGGGCCAGGGGCCTATTTCCCTCAGAGTGAGCTCATTCAAGGACATTTGTTGGAAACCTGAGGTGTCTGAGGCGCGGCTGGACCTTAGGCTTTTTCTGGCCCAGGCTCTGCCGCCTTCTGGCTGTGGCTGTCTCTCCTCACCTGTCCTCACCTCAGGTTCCTCTTGCACAGACAGAGAACAACAACCGTGGACTCAGCCCACAGTGGGCAGGAGGCTCAAACAGCCAATAGCTGTCTTGCTAGGTGACTTCGGGCAGACGGCTTCTCTCTGGGCTTCTGGTGGGAGATACAGGCAGAGGTATGTTCCAACCCCAGCCTGTACCTCTGAATAAAAAACTACTCCATGCCCTGGCTGGTGTGGCTCAGTGGATCAAGCGCTGGCCTGTGAACCAGAAGGTCACTGGTTGGGTTCCCATTCGGGGCACATGCCTTGGTTGTAGGCCGGATCCCCAGTGAGAGGCGTGTGGGAGGCAACTGCACATTGATGTTTCTCTCCCTCCCTTTCTCTCTCCCTTCTCCTCTGCCTACAGATAGATAGATAGATAAATAAATAAATAAATAAATAAATAACCATTACTGGCCACAGGCCCTTAAGGCTTGGTGTTCCCTCTTCTCCCTCCCCTTCCCCACCCCACCCCCCATCCTTTGTGCTGGGCCCTTTGCTTTCCCAAGCGCCCCCGCACTCCTGGCCTGGCCCATACCTGCTGATCCTTCACGTCTTAAGTCAAATGTTACAGTGTATCTACTTCTCTCAATTATACTCTTATTGTACTCTGTTATCATGCTTTAAAAAAATGTGTATTAGGCCCTGAACACATTTCATCACTGTTAATACACCTCGAAACTGCCCTCCAGAGTATGGCCCACCATGTTGTTCTTTTTACATATAAGGAAACTGAGGCACCAAAATGTTGAGTATCTCATACTGAGACGAAGTCTTCAGTGGCAGAGCAGGGTTTTTACCCAAGCAGTGTGACTTCAAAGCTTATGCCCTTAACCTCCACTTTACCCCGTTGTGGCATTTGTAATAACGTGGTAATATAGTTATTTCTGTTTGTTTCACATTTGTCTCCTGACTTGTATATTCTATGAGTCTGGAGACCTTCTCTGTTCACTGTGTCCCAGCACCTAGCATAGTATACAGCTCAAATGCCTGTATTGAGAAAACAAAGCAAACCAGATCAGGAACAGAATCAGAAATGGAGGTCACGTGGAGGGTTATCAGCGGGGAGAGGAAGAGGGGAGAATGGGGGGGGGGGGAGTACAGGGAATAAGAAGCATAAATAATAGGTACAGAATAGGGGGAGGTTAATAATAGTATAGGACATGGAGAAACCAAAGAACTTACAGGAACAACCCATAGACATGAACTAAGAGGGAGAATGCTGGTGGGAGGAGGGGTGCAAGATGGAGGGGAATAAAGGGGAGAAAAATGAGACAACTGTAATAGCATAATCAATAAAATATACTTTAAAAAAGAGAGAGAGAAAACGAATGAGCAGCTCTGCTTCACCCTAGTATGTGACCCTCCATTTGAATTCTGCTTGGCCCCACCATCAGCCCCTAGCACAATGCCTGGCCCTTGGGAGGCCTCAAATGTTTGTTGAATGAATGAGTGGTGCTCAGATGCCTTGTGAGCCATCTGGTTTGCTGCTTACATAGGGGTTTTTGCACACTGTTGAGAGAGTGAGAGCCCATGTGACACTTCTGACCTACTCTGGGGTGTCAGGGGTGGGGCTGACCCTCACCCAGACCCCACAGCCCCTCTTGAGTGGAGAGAGGGGTATGGGTTCCTGGTTCTCAGGCTCTAGCCTCTACTTCCTGTGCCGGCTGTGGCTGGGTGGGAAGTAAGCAGTGAGAAAAGCCCCCTGAACGACATTGAGCTGTTTCCGATGGTCTCCCACGCTGGGGTCTGCCTCTGTGGGCTGGGGAGGGGGCGCTGGGCCAGCTCTTCACAGGCCTCCTCCCTCCCTCATTCATTCCCAAGGAGATCGTGGGAAGCTTGGAGGAAGCTGGCCAGAGTTTAGGGTGAGCTATTTTTGGTAACAGGGTCTTTTGTCTCAGGCTCTAGAGGCCAGGGTGACTGGGAGGGAGCTGTTTGCATTTCCTCTGGCCGCCTGGACTCCCCCCTGCCTGGGCCCAGGGGACAGGGTCGCCTGTGGTATGAACTCGCTTCTCTCCCTGGGTCCCAGGAAGCCTTCCAGCTGGCAGTTCCAGCACCATGGGAGGGCCAAGAGGGGCAAGCTCTGCCCTCTCCAAGGACATTCCCCAGAGCTTGGCACCAGGCCCTCTCCCTGGCCCTCTGGCAGCGTCAGGAGGCAGCAGTAATTCTCATAATCCCTTGATTTGCACAGCTCTTTGCAGCAGGCCCATTTCTCTCACATATAGTCTCAGTTGATCCTTTCAACAGCCCTGGGAAGTAGGCAGCCTGGGCAACATGAGCCCCTTGCACAAGTGAGAAAAATGAAATTCTGAGAGGGCACACAGATCCCCAGAGCCTGGGGATGGTGACCAGCAGCTGAGTGTTGCCTCCAGGACACCTGCAGGGGTAATGACATGCTACTGCCCTCAGTCGCTGTAGCAAGGCGGGCCTGGTAGTGAGCAAGACAGCCTGACAGTTCCCTTACAAGGAGGCAGACTGAGCCCAAACTGAGTGGCTAGGTCAGCCCTCTGGGTGCAGCACTGCCTTCAGCCGAGGTCCATCGTATAGTGACATGAGACCTCCCCGTCTCCAGCCAGTCCCCAGGCAAGTGGCCCTGAGGTGGCTCAGCTATGTCTCCTACCTACTACAGAGCACACAGGCCCACGAGAACAGCAAGGATGGCCGGCTGGTGTGGACAGGCACCCAGGAGCACCTTGTGTCCACTGGATTCAACCAGGTAAGGCTTTTTGAAGGTGAGCAGGGACCCATACCAAAAGAGTAGGAATGAGGCCTTCTGGGAGGTGGGGGCCGCAGGCTAGCTCCAGGCCTGTCCATATACGGCCCTGTGTGCAGCCGGCCCTGAGTGCAGCCGGGTCTCAGAGCCCCAGGGGACCAACTGCTGCTGAAAACTGGCAGATTCCATTTGCAATAGCTAAGCCTGACCCTGGGAACTGTAGTGCAACCCCCTCCCGCCCAGGGATCAGAGACCATGGAGGGAAATGCCCCTTGTCCATTGTCACCTAGGGTTCTCAAAGGGGTAGGACATGAAGACCCAAAATCTCCCTTCCTGGCATGCTTCCCTACCACACTTCTTTCCAAGCTCTGTCCTGGGGCAAGTGCCCCTGTGCCAAGCTGTGTCTTTGGGCACTAGTTTCCTGGGGAGCTCCGGAGGCTGACAGACGGGCCCTCTGAACCCTTCTGAGCCTCTCTCTGCCCCCTCCCCACAGATGCGTGAACGTGAAGTGAAGCTATGGGACACTCGGCACTTCTCCAGCGCCCTCACCTCCCTCACCCTGGACACCTCACCTGGGTAGGAGCAACCAGTACGTTGGGATGGGCTGGGGGTGAGATGGGGCAAGGGCCCAGACGATGTCTTGATTCCAGACCTGTGAATGGGCACCACTGCTAAGGGCCCCTGATGTGCCATGGCAGGGCCATCTGCAGAGTACAGGGACCCAGTCCAGCCAGAAGGACTTTACCTGGCTCAGATCCCGTCAGAGAGGTGGCTCATCACTGGAGCAGTCAGGAGTGCCTGAGCTGGGCAGACCTGGCCCTGCTTGAGGATCCCCCTGGAATTTCACCAGTAGGGGTTGTGAAGCAGCCCAGAATAGGTGGATTAGCCCAGCTGACCCATCCCATGTGGCCACTTGGTCATGGGGCAGGTTGGTGTATTTCGGCATTTGGGCAGGGGACTGTGACCTGGCAGATGCATGGGTGGCCAGCTCAAGAGTGCACTTCGTTTGGCATTGGGTGTTTTGGTGGGGCTGAGGGCTGAGAAGACCCAAGGCTATGATAGCGAGGTGTACTTGGGGTGGATGTGGGGTAACATGGGGACAGATGCACTGGCAGATTTGGAGGTGCAAGTAGCAGATGGAGGCAGGTCTTGAACTCATGGGCTCTATGATGCCTCCTCAGCGCTGGCCACGTGTCCATCCCTGCTGGTCCTTGGTGGGGGTGCCCAGTCAGCATGGTATGCAAATGTACCTCATCTTTCCATTGTACATGGAATTGTGTAGGAGGATTTGTGACAGTGCCCATGGGGCTTTGGGCTGAGCTGGCTCTGCAGAGGTGGCCCAGGATCACTGCTGCTTAGGCACTAGGAGGTGCATAGTAAGTGCTGAGAAGTGACCCATCCCTTCAGTCCACACGGACCCCATGTCCCAGCTGAGGCAGGGGCTTGGGATGGTGGGGGGCCAGCCTAGCTGGGACAGGAGGAGCCAGGGGCCTGGCCCCCATTTCAGAGCCTTAGCCCTACTCAGGTATGACTCTTGGAGGGGCTTGCTGAGATCCTCACCACTACCAGGCAAGGGCCTACAAAGGTCAGAGCAAGGAGAGGACCTTGGTCCTTGGATATCCTTTCAGCCACTTCCTCTTCTGTTTCACAACTGGGGAAACTGAATCACAGAGGGCGCTATGACCTCTCCAAGTCCCAGGAGTAGCAAAGACTGTGTCTGGGGGCAGGGAAAGCTAAGTGCCATAAGAACTGCTAGGGTGTCCCCGGCCTGAGTGCCCAGAGAGGATGTGAAGGTCTGGGTGGCAGTGACCTTCCACTCCCATTGTCTCTCACAGCTCAGGGAGAGGCTGGGGAGCTGGGGAGCTTGCGAGGAACATTTTGCAAATGAGGAAGGTGAGGCTGAGGGAGCTCCAGTGCCTTCCTCAGAATTACAATTGAGTGTGAGTCTTCTGCCTGCCCTGGGCCCTGGGAGTTCAGGGTAGTCACTAGCAATCCCCTGCATTGGAGGAATTGGAGCTCCCTGGCCTCCTGGCTTCATGTCCAGCACACCCTTCCCAGGTGCAGATGCTGCGCTGGTATATTGTCCTTTATGCCTCCTTAGGCGAGACAGCCCCTTCCCTCTGCTGAGGGCCCCTCAGCAGAGGGAAGGGGCTGGTCAACCTGGAAAACGGACCCAGTACTAACCATCAAATGCTCCCCGCCTACTACTTCCTGCTTTTCAGACTCTGCCCCTGGCCTATGATGGGTTCCCCACCCAGCCAGCCCCAGCATGGCTCCTTAGAGGAGTTAACTGATGCCCAGACCCCACAGTACCACTGGCCAAGGCTGACCCTGTAATTATAGCAGTTAAGAATAGCCTTGTAGGGCCAGTGGGGCCTGGAATTTCTCAAATCACTCCCAGATGTGCCAGTCAGGCCACAGGTCCTCCCTGCTCCATCCCCCAGTCCTGGCCCCTGTCTCAACACCGGGCCCACACCCTTGGCAGAGGAGTGGGGACTCTCCAGTCCTCTGCAAAGCTGGTGGATGATAGGGATGTATGCCAGCCTCTAGGCTGGCCTGAGAGGTGGCGGATTCCCTACCCCCAGGCTCCCTGGAAGCCAGAGCCCTGCACTGGCTCCCTGGGGTGTGAGGGCTGCTCAATGAACTGGACTAAAGAAGAAAAGTGTACCAGTGGGCACATCCCTGGGCCTCCACTGCAACCCCTTGATTTCTGTGTTTACGTATTTTCCATCTTAGTTTAGGCAGAATGATGTATATTCTTATAAGAGTTAGGGGGGACCAGGGGTCAAGCACACAACCCTTCCCTACCTCTCCCAGAGAGAAAGGGCCCCACCCTCCCAGGGACCTCTGTTTCAGCCCCCACCTATGCCTTCCTCTTTGTCATCCCTGTCATTTGTGGAATGCTCCTCATTAAGAGGAGATGTGTCATGGTGGGAAGAGTAGGACATCAAGGTCCTATCTGCAAAGGCAGACTCAGGTGGCAGTTCCACAGATAGCTGTCTCACACTTCCTGGGTGCCAGGCCCCCTGCTCAGTGTATGGTGGAGTGGGGCGGGGGCTCTGGTAGGGCCTGGTGCCAAAGGAGCAGCTTGTGTACCATCCAGGAGACACAGAAACAATACCTGTCTCAGCTTTGGTTCTTCTAGGGTAGGTGAATGGTCAGCTGCCTGAGCTGCAGGCAGGTAGGGATTTTTTTCCCCCACATTACTGAAGAGGCAGCTGAAGCCAGAGAAGTGGGTCCTCTGTGAAGA
This sequence comes from Mormoops blainvillei, assembly GCA_004026545.1. Classification (NCBI taxonomy): domain Eukaryota; kingdom Metazoa; phylum Chordata; class Mammalia; order Chiroptera; family Mormoopidae; genus Mormoops; species Mormoops blainvillei. Next base: position 54,077 of record PVJD01001180.1, read on the forward strand.
TCACTGTAGCAGCAAACCTATACATGATGGAGGCTGGGATTAGTTTTGCTTCTTGATACCATGGTGTCCACTTCTGGCCAGACCCCCCACCTGTGGCCCAGCCATTGGCCAGAGGCATGGGTTCTGTTGGCTAAGAAACCTCCAAACCTGTAGAGAATTTTTATGAATTTATTTGAGCCAAACTGACAACTGCTGGGAAGCAAAATCTCAACAGATCGAGAAAGTGCTCTGGAGAATGGCAGTGTTCCAGCTTATTTTATACATTACAATCCAAGGAGAAGTAAGGGTTTACGTGGAATTAATTGGTGGTAAACTAAGGAGGCTGGAGAAAGCAAAGCAGGAAAATCTCTGAGATTGGTTAAAGAGTAAAACAGAGAGAGACACTTCTTTTACGTTGGTGAGTATAGGATAGTTAACATTTACAGCACATAGAGATGGTATTCAAGGAACAAGATAACAATGAGGGGTTCTGTGGTCTCTGCTCTAGGGCCATGGGTGAGTCCTGAGGGATCTGGAAAAAGAGATTACTCTGACATTCTAAAGGTATGTTATCTAAGATGCAAAAAGACAGGATGTGACTAACTGTCATGCTTGGCTTTTGGCTAGGAATTTTTATGTAGAGACAATCCTATGTGTGGTTTCTGAATTTGTAAGGCCCACCATGCAGGCCTCCTCTGAGTTTGTCAGGTTTGTGGCACTTTTTTTGTCCAGAGGCCCCACAACTAGCATGTTCCTTGGAGATTGGGTGCCTCCTCCTTGCCTGAATAGCTTTTGCATACAGTGGCCCCACCTGTCTCCTGGAGACCCAAGCCCTCCCGCTGATGGCTTGAAATGCCCTCCTGGGCCAGGGAGTGGGTGCTGGGTGTTGGGACCTGTCCCCGCCTCCTGTGAGCAGGCTTTTGTCTCATTTCTCCCAGCCTGTCTCCCTGTAGACAGGTTGTTGGGCCTGAAATGGAAATGTGTGTAAGCCCACGTGGCACAGGGCCTGTGGCACAAGGACCCAACAATGGGGGACTGGCATTTCTCCACATCCATCTCTGGTCCTGGCCTGGGGCCATGGGATCACCCTGGGTAGGGGCAGCACCTTGGCCTGGCTCCCCCACTCAGCCCCTGTCCCTCCCTTTATCCCCCAGCCCCTGATCTGGTGGGACACTCCAAGTGCCTTTTCTGGGAGGGCTCACACCAGCCTCCTTTCTTTAGGTCCCACCCACACTCTGCTGGCCAATGAGGCCAGGTTTGGCTTGCAGGGAAAACATTTATTCAGCAGACACCGTGTTCAGCAGCGGCCAATGAGCCCACAATGGCCCCTTTGACTGGGCTGCTGAGGTTGGGGGTTGGTGCTGGCTCAGAGTGGCCGCTCCAGTAATGAGACCCAGGCCCACAGGAAATCCACCTGGGCCACCGCTGCTGGCTCAGGAAGATGGGGTCCCACCCAGACCCACTGACAACCACCTTCTGCCCCCACAACCTTCTGCTCGCCTCCTCCCTTCTCATGCCAGAACCCTCAGCAGCCGCTAATTGAATCCAGAGCCCTGTGTGGCGGGGCCTGACTTGGAGCTGACATCAACGCCCCAAGCTGTAGGGCCTGTTCCCCAGGCCTGACTGGGCTGCCTCCTTTTCGCCAGGGTGAGGCAAGGGGCCAGGGGCTGAGACCCACAGAGGGACACAGGCATGGGGCCTTGGGAACTCCAGCATCTGCAGGGCCTCTTTGCAGCCCCAGGGCCCACCTCCCCTACCATCTAAAAGGTTCTAGGTAAAGGAATTCTGTATCCACCATTGTCCCCAAGTTCTCAGCACCATCCCTGGCCCCTACCCCTGCCTGTGGTCTTCTTGGAAAACACTCCTGTTTCTGCAGTTTTTGAAAACCAAACACATCTCTGCTCAGAGTAAAGGTGCATCACAGGGCTACCAGGTGTCCACAGGCCAGATTCAGATCTCTGATCCTGCACCTGGGCCATCTGCCCATAAACTCTAACAGCCTCTCCACTCACCAGAGAGCTCTGGACATTCAGGATCTGTGCTGCCCTTAACTAAGGCCCTTTCTCTGCAGCTGGAGCAGGAAGCCCATGTAGAGAGGCAATGAGACTGCAGTGGGGGTGGGCTGTGTGTGCCACCTTGTCCTGCATCATCCATGAGGGCCTGACAGGACATAGCTCAGGGCACCCCCTCCACAGAGGAAGGCAGGCATAGACTGCCTGTCAGACCCATCCCTGAGAATGGACCCTTGGGGACCCTCTTGGCATACATCTGCCATGAGCCTCTTACAGGAGCACTGCAGCTCCTGGGCCCGAGTAGGTTAAGGCTGCCCTGTTCTCCCATGAAGCTGGAAGTTGCCCAGCTTCTGTCCCTGTTCCTGCACTGGGAGGCTAGACCGGGCACCTCAATGGAGGCTGGGTAGACAGCGCCAGGCAGGACCTGTGGGAATGCCCCCCTTCTCACCACGACCCTCAGCAGTGGCCCTCCAAAGCCATGGGGATGCTGGCCAGGGCCTGGTGTCCTCTGGAGAGAGGGGTCTTGGGCCCTCGGTTCCCCAGAGAGGGCTATCCCTTTACACCCACCCTGTACCTCCACCCTCCCAGAGCCCTTGCGCCATGCCAGAAAAACACTCATTTTATCTTTTATTTTCTTATAAAAGGCCTTCATATCATCATTTGTCTTACAAAAACCAAAGTCTTTGTCTCTGAGTTTGAAAAACATTTTCCCAGAATAAATGGGAAAGGATCTCTTATAAATATATTTTAAAAAACAAAAGCAAAGCTTGTTCCTAGAGCGTCTTTCTTTCCAGTTTCTTTTGTTGCTTCACTCCCTGGGGCCAGGACTGGGATACACACCCATCCTTAGCCCTGCCCTCCCTCTGCTTTCTTTCTGGGGGCTTCCTTCACTGGCCCCCAGAGTCTCCTGGGGTTGGGAGCCTGGCAGCCCTAGGCCTGTGTTACCAGCACACAGCAGAGCCTGCCTGCCCTGCCCCACCCCAGAGGTTGCACGTTGCAGAGGACAGGCCATATGCCATCCTCAGAGGCACTTGGGCTCTGGGGGTTCTTAGAGGTCTTCACCTGGGCCCCAGCATCTTAGATGAGGAGACCAAGGTCCAGACAGGGGCAGGGACTTGGCTATAGTCACACAGCCCCTGCCCTGACATGCTGTCCTCATCACATGGATTTGAGAACTTCTTGGTCTGGCAGCAAGAGGGTGCTGGCCAGTCTCAGCAGGGCTGAGAGCACAGCCCAACAGTCCATCATCCCCACTTAGATGTAGGGCTTAGTGGGAAGGGGCCCTTGGAGCCCAGGCCCTGGGTAGCCCATGAGTGGCACCTCACACTCAGGCCCACCAGGCGGAGCCTCCCCAACACCCTCACTTGCCTTGGGGCCTGCCTCTAAGGGGGCCTTCACCCCTTCCAGCTCCAGGGGCCCAGGCCCCACTTGCCCTTTGCCTGGAGCTGCAGCTGCTGCAGCCCGCCCCCGCCGCATGAAGTAGGCTGCCCCTACGACAGCCAGCGTGGCCAGGAGCACGGCAGCCAGGGCAGGCGCAATGAGAAGTGGCAGGTTGCCCTCTCGGGCCTGTGTGACGGGGGCATGATTGGAGCGGACAGCTATGGGTGTGCGGGCCTCTCCACAGGCCTCCTCACCCTCAGGCACCCACCCAGCATCCAGGGGTCTGACACAGATGGAGTAGGTGGCATTGGGCCGAAGCTGGGTAACCGTGTACTCAGCAAGTGAGGCGGGCAGCCGCAGTGTCACCGGCCGCTTGTCAGGGCCTGACAGGTTGCGGTAGGTGAGGCGGAGGCTCCTGAGCTGCACGGTACTGCCCTGAAGGTAGCGCTGTAGCCCTACCCTCAGAGAGGTAGGGCTTACTGGCTCAATTCCAAGGGGCAGGGGCCCAGGAGGCCTCAGAGTGGCTGGGGTGGGGGTGGACCATGGTCCCTGCCTCACCAGGCTCTCACAGTATAGGCCGGTGAAGCCTTCAGGGCACAGGCAGGCTAGGTGGCCCCGAGCCCCTAGGTGGCAGGTGCCCCCATTGAGGCAGATGGACGCCGGGCAGTCCTGGGTCTGGGGGTCAGGTCCCATGGTGGGCAGGGTGGCAGGTGGCAGGCTTGGGGCCTTGGCATCAGGCTCTGTGGGATTTTGCCAGGTCGGGGCTGAGCTGGAAGACAAGGTTGTGGGTTCCCATGCCAAGGACCTTGTGGTGGGCACTGTAGCCGTAGTGGTGGTGGCTGGGCAGCCGAAGTCAGCGTAGTCAAGGTCCAGGAGCATCTGGCCAGCATTCTTGGGTGGGAAGTGGCAGCGTGTCTCCTCTGGGCTGGCTAGTGCCACACGGTTCTCCCGCACCCAAGGGCTGAACCAGCTCAGGGAGCACACACAGTTGAAAGGGTTGCGGGCAGCTGCCAGGAGCCGCAAGCGGGGGAAGAGGCCTGAAAGCTCATGCGGCAAGGCTTGTAGGCTTAAATTGCTCAGGTCCAGCTCCTGCAGGGCTGCCAGGCCAGTCAGGTCCTCAGGCCGCAGCTGGGCAATGCGGGTATTGCCGGCCAGCCGCAGGCGCGTCAGTCCCTGTAGGCCCCGGATGGCGGGGGGCACATGCTCCAGCTGGTTGTCTGACACATCCAGGTCATGTAAGTTGCGCAGACGGCCAAAGAGCCCCTCGTCCAGTTGCCGCAAACCCAGGCCAGCCAGCCGCAGCGCCTCCACATTGGCAGTGTCCAGGGCACCAGGCTCCAGGGCAAGGAGGCTGTTATAGCTGAGGTCCAGCAACAGCAGGCTCGGCAGGTGCAGCGGGGGCAGTGCCCGAAGCTCATTGTCTTGCAGTTTGAGCTCCAGGAGGTGGTCAAGCGCATCAAAGGCACCAGGCTGGATGTGGTAGATGCGGTTCTTACCCAGGTAGAGGCGCTCCAGGCGCCGCAGGCCACGGAAGGTCTCGTTGGTGATCTCGCGCAGCCTGTTAGCGGTGAGGTCCAGGTTGCTGAGGTTGGCGAGTGACCGGAACACCCCACTGGGCAGGCTGGTGATCTGGTTCTGTGACAGGTCCAGGAGCTGCAGGCCCGGCAGGCTGGCAAAGGTGCCTGCGTCCAGCGTAGTGATGCCATTGTCGAAGATGTACAGGCCTGCTGTGTCGGGTGGCACATCTCGGGGCACTGTGGTTCCGTGGCGGGCAGTGCAGAAGACTGTCTGTGGCTGGTTGCACTGGCAGCCAGATGGGCAGCCCTGCACCCCAGGCCCTGGGGCTAGCAGCAGCAAGAGGAGCAGAGGGACCCTGGAGTACATCTTTTGGTCCCTGGGAGCAAAGAGGAAAGACAGGAAACCGTGAGTCAGGGGCCCAGGAGACAGTTATGCCAGGAAGGATGGAGAAGGGAATTCCAAGCCCCCTTTACTACTCCCTGCCCCCAAATCCAATAGTATACTATAGTTATGAGTCAGGTCTCCAGTGCCCTGCGCCCAGTTCCTGCGCCCAGTTCCTGTCCCAGCCCCATCACTCCTTTGCTATGTGACTTGGAACAGTCATATGACCTCGTTATACTATCAGTTGGTATTTCCTGCACTGTCACCAGGGTTCAGTGAGTTAATGCATGCAGAACCAGGTCCAGACCCCAAACATTCAATGACCATGAAGGACATCTTTACCTTACCCTAGCCTTCCCACCTCTGGCTCAGAGAGAACATGTGGTCAAAGAGCATAGGTTCTGTGCCCTTGCCCCAACCCTCCACCCCCAAATTTCTGTTGAGTTGGACAGGGAAGAAGGGAGAATGGTGGCTCCTGGAGTAGCAGCCCCTCCTCACAGCTTCTGGGAGAGATTGGTGGGCAGTCAGCCCAGCGCGTAAGCAGAGAAGCTGGCTGCCCCAGGCCACCGGCCCCTGCCGCCACGCTCTACATTCTCCAAGTGAGGAGAGACCGCAGCAGGAAGACTTCACATGGAAACTATGGGATCAGTGTTTTTCCACTTGTGAAGTCAGACCTGCCCAGGACGGGAGCTCCAGGCTGGCCAGGATGTGGCCAGTGGTAAAGTTCAGTGCTAAGGAAGACAGCAGAGGGGCTGGAGCAGTTGGCAGGTGTCCCGCTGGGAGGGGAGGTATAGGGACGGAACCATGGTCTTCATAGCGCCCCACAGGCACAGTAATAGAACTAGAGGTAAGGGGGTCCAAGCCTCCTTGGGCTGACCCAGGGCTCAAGCTGGAGACATTGGTTGAATGGTGGCCCCAGAGGCAGTGCCAGGCCTGGAAACATTCCCGAGATTCCTTCATCTACCATTTCTCGGGTTCTACACTGGGCTGGGCACTGAAGCAGAGCCACATGCCAGTACCACTGAGCACTAACAGCCACCTCTTATAGTCCCCCCAGAAGCCATTCCAGGTGGAAACTATTCTCGTCACTCCCAGAAGAAAGAAAAAGGGGGGCTCCTGGGGGTGCAGTGACTTGCTGCCATTGCATTGCCGCGAAATCTGACCCAGAGCCCAGATCCTTAAGCAGGTCCAGGTGTGGCTGGGCCTGCTGCCTGATGTGGGGCCCAGTCCTACCAGGGTGGGGGTGGCTCCCCCAGCTGCTCCAGGCTCCAGCTTGTAGCCTGGCCTGCCCAAGACGGGATGGGGCCACAGCATGGGCCCCCCTTCATTCAGGCTCCTACGGGAAACCTGGGGAACACCCCCAGCAGCAGTCCCCACACTCAGGGCCCTTATAGTCCCAGAGAGGCTAGCACCCCTCCCCTTCAGGCATCTCTGCTCACACAAGAGCCTTTTGTGCTGGGGCTCAGCCTCCCCTTCCCCCATGTTGGCCAGCTGTCAGGCTAAGGCAGGTAACATGTCCCTCCACACAGAGTGCGTTCTGCGCCCCTGCCATCTATTGGGCTGTCCCCGCACCCTCCCAGGGAAGTAGGCTCCTGGAATATGAGATGGGAAAAGGGCAAGTGGTCCTGGGACAGATTAGACAAGTCACTGGGGAGGCCACTGTAGTCTTAGGCCAGCTCTAGATACAGGCCTGTCACCCAGTTTGGGCTCACCTATGCCTTTCCTACTTGCAGGGTCCACCCTGCCTGGGAAGCGGGGCCACTGGCCTCTGCCCCTCACTAGTTAAAACTGATGACCGCCTTTCAGAGGCTAGCCAGGGAGGCCTTCCCTGACCCCTAACCAGTGCTCCCTCCCCTGCTCTCTAGGCTCCTGGCTGCCTCATTCACCCCTGGCCCTGACAGTGCCATCTCAAGGGGGCTCTGTGACCCCACCCAGCCTCCTCCTCTGCAAGGACTTGCTCCACCCTTACTGACTCAGAAGTCAGCGGGTTTGGCCTGGCCGCCAGATGTGGGCTATGAGTGTCCCCCACTCCCCACATCCACATGGGGGGTGAGCCACCTCCCCCTGAATCAGCTCTCCTGGTGGAACAGGCTGGGGTCAGAAAGGGAGCAGCCAGGCTTGGGGTGGGAGGGGACCCTACACATGGTCAGCCTGACTACCCCTATGACGTTGGCTTCCCATAGGACTTGAATAAGATCACGGTTAAGAGCTCATGCTCCAGTCAGGCAACCCCGGGCCAGGGGTTTCAGAGCTGTAAGGTATAGACAATGGTTTTTCTCATCTCTCTCAGCACCTACATTTTCTTCATCTGTCCCCCAGGGCATTTCAGAATAGGTACCTCCCAAGACTGGGGGACTGCTGGGGGTGCTCCCTGTTCTTCATTGAGCAGGGGAGCAGCATGGGCTCTGGCCTTTGCTCCCTTTAATCAGCAAAGTCATCAGTGGGGGGGGAGGCAGCAAGTGCTATAGGTCCGTCTGGACCCAGAGTGGCAATCTGGCTGAGCAGCTGGGAGCAGAGGCTGCATCAGGAAAAGACTGACTGGCATCCTGGGCTGGGGAGACGCCAGCAGCCAGCAGCTAATCTGTTTCCCACTCCCTAGGAGGCAGGGGTGGGCGCCTTGGCCTGAGCCTGGATCCACCACCCAGGAAAGAGTTGGCACTAGGGCTTTGGAAAACAGCAAGTGGGGGCTGGTGGCTCCTCCACAACGTGCAGATCAGACAGCCCCCAGAGGGGACGTAGAGGGCCAAGACTGACTGTGGAGGGGCAGGCAACAGCCATCTGGTGGTAGGAGACTTAAGCCTGAATTTGGACCCAAGTTCTGCCCCTAAATAGCTTCCCAAGTCACTTCCTACCTGTGGACCTCAGTTTCTCAGCAGCCCTGCCTCACCTTCCGGAGTTGTTCTGAGTACCCAGTGTTCTGTTTGTTTATAAATGGGGAAGTTCTAACAAGTTCTGGAAGCAATTCCGCTTGTCTGGGCGCATGCTAGTGTGTGTGTGTGTGTGTGTGTGCGTGCATTGGGGATGGGGGTGTCTCGTGGTAGTGGGGGGGGGGGGTCACGGCTACCCTTGCCCAGCCAGTTACAATTTCAGCAGCTCTGAAGGACCAGGGGCCTGGGCTTTGATATCTGATCCACTGACCCAAGGCAGGGAGGTGGGACCTTTCCCTCCGCAAAGGGTGCAGGGAGAGTCCTGGAGGCAGCACGAGAAAGAGGGCAACAGGGTCCAGGGCATCTGTTCACCACCTGGATTTGACACAGCCTCGCCTCGCCTCGCCTCAGCCTGGCCCTGCTGTGGTTTGGTGGGAAGAGGCAGCGGGCAGAGAGGCCTGGGCTCCGCGGCTGTCCTTGCTGAACTCCAAGGAATAGTTGCTGGAATGGTGCTTTAAGGTCTGGCTGCCTGTGTTTGCCGCCTGACTTTGTGGCAGCCTGGCCACGGGCCTTCGTCTCAGTTCCCATCTGTGAAGTTAGGGGGCTAGTAATAGTGCCTGGTTTTCAGGGCCATTTAGTTTGTACTTGAAGCACATTCTGAGCGGCCAGTCAACACTGGCTACCCGGGGGAGGGTGTTATCCTTAAAACCTAAGCACTGCCTTCCTCATGCTCAGGGGAGGACCCCATGGTGTGCAAGGGGTTTTGCACCCCTTTACGTACAGATAGGAGGCCCCCTGGGCTGAGGGTGAGGCCTCCATGCAGAGACTGTCCCCCAGCCTGCACCCTTGGGTGTGGGTGTGGGAGAGCAGCCTGATGGGGAGGTGCCTTTAGTTTTGGAGGGGGCAGCAAGTGAGCTGTCCTTTGGCCAGCCCCCTTCAGCACATGACCTCGGGGTGGGGAGAGAGCACAGGGAGGGCTCTATGAGTAAGGACATCCATCATCTCAGCTCTCAGGGGGACCCACAGTGCCCCCACCCACTCCCAAGTGTGGGACACACACAGAGGCACCCGCTCACATAAAAGCCCTGGGTCAAACAGGGGCGAGCAAGTGGGTGGAACTTGGGCATTTGGGTGACCAAATCGCATCTGAGGCTGGAGCATCTCACTGTTCCTGAGGAAGGACAGGCCAGCATACCCCTCTCCTGTGCCCAGTGCCGCAGAGTGGGTACAGGGGTCCAGTACTGCAGGCCTGACCCTGAGGCCCTGGGCCTCTGGCTCCCAGTGTTGGCCCGCCCGGGCTAAGCACTGCCGGCCAGGCCTGGCAGCAGCCCAGCCCAGGAGTCTGCCAACCCCTCAGGCAGGCGGGACTGTGCCGGCAGCCAGGACAGCTGGCTCCAGTTTCGCTGACGTGTCTGAGGAGGCTCAAGGCCCAGGTCGGGTCCGCCCGTCTCCCCATCCCTGGGACAAAGCAGCCCCTGGCCCAGCAAAGCAGAGAGATTGGGGTCTCCCTCACGGAAGATGCTCAGATGGCAAAGCCTCGGGTTCCTCAGAGGGCCCTCTCTCCTGGTGGGGGCTAGAGCCCTGCCTGAGAGGTTTAAGGTGGAGGTCCCTGCCCATCTCAGTGTCTCTGCCTTACTCCATCTACCACTCCACCTGGCTCTGCTCATTCTACAGATAAGACCCTGACACTCAGTTTGTGACCTCATCCAGTTCCCTTCTGTTTCTGGGCTTCCATCTCCCTCCTAGAATCCCAAGGGCTGCTCAACCCCAGCTGCATATCAGAATCACCCTGGCAGTTTTGGAAAGTTCCTGAGGCCTGGCAGAGCTGAGCTATGTTTTGGAGAAGCTCCTTGGGTGAGTCTCCCCTCCAGCTAGGTCTCAGGCCCTGGGACAGGAGGCTGCAAAGGAGACAGTCTGGACATCAGCTTGTTTCTCCCAGTTGGGGGAATATCCCTGAGCCATGTGGGAGACAAGCAGGAGCCTGCCAGGCCCCAGGTGGGGACCTTCTGTGGTACTGTGGGTGACTTGGTAGCCACTAGACCTGTCAGCCCAGAGCAGGAAGATCAGTGACTGAGGCCAATCCACGGCTCAAATGGGCCCCCGGAGCAATGGGATGTGCCATCTCAGTTAGGAGAGGTACTACTCTGTTGGGAGAAGACACCTGCTTCCCTGGGAGCTATGTAGTAGCTGTGACCCAAATAGAAATGGGCCAGTCCAGATGCCACTGTCGGCACGTGCAGGTGTGATGCCACCAGGGCTGGGCTCAGACACGGCCTCCTCACTGCCCTGTTTCCACCCAGGGCCAAGCACCCATCAGGTAAGGTCTTAACCCTGCAATTAACCCTGAATTTGCCAGGGGAAGGTCTTAGTCACCAAGGGAGGCCACCAGCCCCAAGTCAGCTGGGCCCAGGCTGTCTGGGGCCTACACAGGTCTAAGAAGGAAATGGCCCCAGAGGAAGTCTTGCCCTTCTCATGCTCACCATGCCCAGGGATCTAGGTGACCCTATGGCAGAAGTGGTCCTTTCCGGGATCTGTGAGCCAATCAGCAGGCAGGTGGGATTACCATGGGGAGCCACCATCCCGCCCCTGCCCTCCCCCTCTCCCTCTTCTCACTGCTGCCTATCCAGGCCCAGTGACCGCCCCAGCCCCAGCCCCAGCCCCAGCCCCTTCTCAGTGCTAGCCAGCTCTCCTCCCTCCTTAATTAAATCTCTCAGGCAGCCTCAGAGGAATGTCAGAGCCTTATTGCATTTCCCTGGAGGAGACCGGTGGGGGGGCCTTCCCCAACCTTGAAGAAGAACTGGCTCCTTGCCTGTCCCCACCCCCTAAACCCGAGGTGGTCTAAGGGAGCCTGCTCCAGCCTCCTCATACCCAGGAAAGCTGGAATGAGGAAAAGCGGGGGAGGCCTACAGGCCTGGCCAGCCAGGCGGCCCAGCCAGCTAAAGGAAAGCAATCCGGCTGGCTCTGGAATGTGGAAACCGATAAAAGGAAGAAGGCTGAGCCTGCGCCCGCCTGTGGTGCATGCAGACTCCCGCAGCACCCCTACCCGCCCCCAAACATAGCCCTGCTCCAGTCACGCGCACACAGACACACGCCCACGCCAGAAACACGCCCAGTGGGCTGTGTTCTCACACATACCCTCCCCCTTCTCCAAGAACTCTCACAAATTCCACAGCAGTGAGGGGAGCTGGCTTTCTTGGCAGTGCAGACAGAGCCTTGGGCTCCCCAGCCCAGGGAGGAGACTCTAAGGAGAACTGAGGGGGGCTCTGGAAGGGGCCTAATCTATTTAGGTGGCATTGCTGCCCTTCCCATAAGGTCTGGGCTTGCCAATGGTCAGGGATGCTTCTGTGAGCAGAGGCTCACTCAGCCTTCTGTCTGGTCACCAGAGGGTACTGGCTGGCCGGCCTGCTAGGTGGAATTGGGCCCAGCTGGACTCCACATTCCTGTCCCCAGGAGCTGCCTACCCCAGGGGTGGGGTCCACTTAGAAGCTCCTATAAGGGCTCAACTCTCTTTACCTGGGACTTGGCCCAGCTCCCCCAGGGCTGTAGTGGGGGCCTGAGAACCAGAAACTGTGGACCCGTCTCCTGCCCAGGGCATCTCCCTGGCCCTGGGGCTGCTTGCCAGAAGGTCCTTCCTGGTGAGAGGAGAGGTCTGGACAATGTCTAAGGGTCTTCTCGAGTCGAACCCCCTCCCCCATTTCCAGAGTCTAGAAAGTAGTGCCATCCCAGCAAACACCCTGGAACATCAGCCCCTACTGGTCCCATCTGACTCTGTGGATCCACAGGTTCCAGGGTAGCTGTTTCACTGTGCAGCTGCATGAAGCCGGGGAGGTGGGGACAGGCTATGCCAGGCCCCCAGCCTGGCACGAGCATCACTGTCCCTCCCTGGGCCCAGGAGAGGCCAAATAATGGTCTGGAGAGAATCCAGCTGGGCTGCTCATTACCAGAGCCCTCTTCCTGCCTCTGACACTCTGTTTACAGAAGCTCTGGGGCCTGATTCCCCTGGGAGAAGACAGCAAACTCAGGGGACTGCTCTCCCATCCCCCCTACCCGCTCTCCTTAGTGCTTAGTGCTCCTTGCCAACAGCTGGGCCCTAGATGGACTTAACTGCCTACTGGACCAGCCTGAATGGACCCTACTTGGAGCATACTGGCCCAGACACCCCTTTATGCCCTGGGAAAGGACCTTTGAGATTCAGTCCAGTACCCCAGCCCCAGAAGCTCTTGGCCTTGGGGAGGGGGTCACTGGGCCCTGGTGTTTCTCTCCAAAGCCTCACCTGCCCTTGGTGCAAAAAAGCAGGGGGACATTGGGGCTGTTGTCTCTTCTCTTTGTCTTTCGTACCTTGCAGGCTCCATCCCTAGACCCCAGGGGGTGAAGTGGTCAGCAACAGTGGTGTGGTAATGGTTAAGGAATGGTTGGCACCAATCTGCTGATCTGCTAGTGACCACAGGGGGACCTCGGCAGCCCTCAGACTACAGCGCTGGCAGCCCTGGGTCACAAAGGACTAGGCTGGCTCAAGGCCATTGGGTTCATAGCCCAAGCAAAGCCCCTTCTCCTGGCAGAGGCAGAGATGAAGCACCCTAATACCTGGGCCCCAATCAGCCAAGGTCTAAAGTGTCAGGCCTGAGTAGAGACCTGGGACGGGAGCGGAGGGTCGGGTAGGGATGGGGGTGTGGAATGGTGCATTAGTACCTTCCAGCCACCTGATTACGCCTCCCCAGGGCTGCATGCCTGTGCACCCCCTGCCCCAGTTCTGTCCTGAGTGACAAGGGCCCTCAGGACCCCAGGGGGCCAATCTGCACTGGGGCATGGGAGCCTCCAGGCCCAGAACCAGACTACTCCCACTTGAGGAGGTAAAAGCAACCCAAGACTATGGCTTGGCCATTCCCTCAAAGGGGTTTAATTCATAAAACTGGTCATGCCAGAGGGCCCAGCCGTGGGAGGAGGAAGCGAGGGAGGGGGTGTTTATTTTGTCTGCTTGCTGCCCCGCCAGCCGGCCGGCGGGTGAGCCGTGTACACATACCAGCGCGCGTACCCGGCACTGGGCTGTCCGCGCCCGGGTCGGCCCAGGTGATGGTGCGGGGCTGAGGGCGCATGCCCGCTCGGAGTGTGTGTGCGCGCAGCGGGGGGCTCTGCGTGTGCGATCGGCGCATGTGCATAACCCTTCTCCTTGGTACCCCCAATTCCCGTCCGCAGTCCCCTAGCCCAGCAGACACTCACCGGACAGCGGCGGCGGGAGCCGGGCGGGGCGGGCCGCAGCGTCAGTCCTTCCCCGCCGGCCAGACCAGAGGGTTCCTGGTTCCCGAGGCAGCCGTGTCCGCGTACCCCCACTGCGGATTGGAGCTGCGGAGTCAGCTCGCCGGAGGCGGGTCGTTCCTTTAAGGCAGCGGGGAGGGGCTGCGGCAGCCGGCGGGGCGGGGTCGCTCCCCATTGGCCGGGGGTAAAGGGACACCCGCCTCACCTCTCCACAGTTGGGTCATTTGGCTGGGCGTCCTGGTCCTCACCCCGCCACCTCCCGACCTGGCGGGCGGGAGAGACCTTGTCCCTCAGAGTCAAGAGTCCGACGGTCCAGGTGGATCTACCACTTGTTTGCCTTATGACCCTAGGCAGGTCCCTGATTTTCGTGTAGAAAGCAGGCGAATTTGAGTGAGACGGAATCTCAAACCTGGATGCTTATGACACATCAGACAGGTGACAAATTCGCGGAGCAGACCCCAGAGCTTGCGCAGACCTGGAAAAGCAGAGGAGGAGGGAAGTGGGGGTTGGTGTAAGGACTCAGCCCCCATGACCTGCCTCAGCCTGTCAGAGCTTTGGCTTTTTCAAGAGAAACTGGAAATCCGGATTTTTTTTTTAAAGTGAAATCTCTCAATGTGCTATTGTTGGTAGCTAATCCTAATTTCAAAAACTCCTGGGCAGGCTCTACTGAGCCCTTCTGAGGGCCTACTAGATACAAACTCTTAACGCCAAATATGAATTCTGGAGTCCTTTTAGCCATAACGGCTTTCACGGCTGTGAGCATCCCTGGACCACCTTTCCCACGTTGATGAAGACCTCACAGTTCAGACAGCTCCAAAGCTAGAGTGTGTATGTGGGGTGGGGCACTGGGACGAGGCGGGCGGTCGGGCCTCACCATCAGTGGGCAGGGCCTGGGTGCAGCAGACAGTGGCCCTTAAAGGGGCCAGAGGGACTAGTGCCAGGGGCTGGACTAGTCCACAAAAATCCCCTGCCTTGGAGGATTCCAGGAAAAGGCTCTGCCCTCCTCCCCCTCTATGTTTGTGGTCAAAGGCATGTCTCAGAGCTTTGGGACCCAGCTCAGCTCCTGAGTTCCAGAGGGCCCCAGGACACCCGCCTCCTCTTCTAGCCTGGCCTGCAGCCAGGGCCTTTGCCTGGGCCAGCTTGAGGCTCAGTGGGCCCAAGGGCTTGTCCCATGAGGCTAGGCCACACCACTGTTGGGGGGGGGTGTTCTTTGGAGGACTTGATAACCTCCGGAAGGCAGGACAGCCTCCGTGTCCAGTTGCTAATGAGCTAAGCAGGGTTCAGTGCAACACTCACCTCCCAGGCTTACCCTCTCAGCTCCTAGGCTCCTCAGGACCTCTTCCCCACAGGGCCCCTTTCCAGGATAGGGGTCTGGACCCTGCACCCCTTGCTTATCTTGGTATTTGTGGATGTGTAGCATAACTTGCAAACCTCTGCTCCTGGTCCAGAGCTGGCTCTTAGGTGTGTTTTTAAAACTTCGATGCCATTGCAAACATTAAAAATCCGGTGGTTTCACATTAAAATGGGACTTCCCAGCCTGCCTTCAACAGGAACTCTCAGCTGGAGCCAAGTGCCCCCTCTGACCAAGCCTCAAGCTCACAGGTCGCCCCTTTCCCCAGCACTTCAGTAGTCTCACAGGAGGCAGCTTCACTCAGTTTCCTGAAGCATTTGAGTTTTCAGTCAGTGCCATGTGGCTCTGGTCAGACTGTCTCTATGCCTCTGCCTTTGGGTCCTAACACCCTCAGGAGTGTCCACAGATGCTGTAGGAGGTTGGGGATGCTCTGAAGACCAGCCTGACTTTCCCTAAAGAATAGGTCTTCCTGACAGACTCTGAAGCCTCTCACTTCTGCAGCCAGTTTTCCATGATGGAGAGACCCTACTTGCCTAAATGGTCCATCCCCTGCCCTGACCGTGCACCTTGGACTCAGGCCATGCTCTCATCCACCCAGAGGTTTAAGGGCAGCTTTCAGACCACTCCCCAGTTTGTCCATCCTTTCCTCACATGGTTTCAAGACACTACCTCCCCTTAGAGCCTGGTTATCTGGAGCCTCTTGGAGGGAGGGAGCTAAGGAGTGTGAGGCACAGCTTGATCCAAGGGGATCCCCACTGCCCAGCTTAGGTGACAGAGGCAGATCCAAGAGACCTGGACTGATTTGGACCAGTGGCAATACCTGGATGTCTAGATTGGTGGGCTGGTGAGGAGAACCAGAGAAGGCCTGTTGAAGCCGCCCTTTTCCTAACAGGCATATCCTGGTACTTCTGTGCTAATTGCAGAAATATTGGGAGAGCTGATGGAATTATCAGAGGCTGACCCCTCCTCTATATGATCCACTCTGCACCACCATCATTCTTTATCTTCTGGGACCTGGGCTCAGGGCTAGGGGGCACATCTGGGCTCTAGACTGAACCTGTATCAGAGCCCTTATCAGCAACAGGCCCCGATGTTAACCCTCCCCCTGTGCCATGGCAGCGGGAGAGGTGCCTGCACCAGCTCTCACTACCTCTGGCCTTCTGCCAAGCTGGGGCTGTGTTCTACATTCCAGACCCAGACCCGGCTTGGCTGTCTTTGTAAGGCCTGGGGTCAGGCCTGTGCTAGCTGTTGGCCAGCCCGTGTGGCTGGTGCCATGACCCCATTTCCTGTGCCAGTGCTTTGGTAGGCAGGTGCTCCTGCCTGACTGAGCTACCCAGATAGCTCTGCCTGAGGCAAGGAAAACAGGCTTGACCCGTTGGAGGAGCCTGCCCTGCCCTCTGTGACTTCCTGCCCCTGTACCCCCAGCACCTGAGTCAGTAGGCCAGCCAGCTGGGACTGATGGGACAGGGGGACAGGGAGGCCAGGTCAGACCTCTTAAGGAGGGTGGTTTAAAGCACAGGTGAGCCACTGCTGCTGTAGTGGAACCCACAGTTCTCACCAAGGCAGCAGGAGCTCCCAGTCCATTTGCCCTCAGACTCGGCCCCGAATCCATCACCTTTTCTTGCCACTCCTCCCACCCATCTCCACATGGTGATCTCTGCTCAGTGCACATCTGCTCCTGTCCCTCTTTACTTAAGACATGCCATCAGCTTTTCATTTCTTGTCCAATGGAGGCAGAACACTCCTGCTGCACCAGACCCCATCTTGTCTTGCCTCAGCCCTCCCCGTCCCAAGCCTCAGCCCTTCGCCTTCATTTCCCAGGCCACAGACCCACTTACCAAAGGCCCTTTGCTCATGCTGCTCTTTCTGAGGAACCCTCTCCCCTGCACATAGGACCATCCCCTCTGACCTCTGCCATTTGTTCTCAAAGAACCTTTCCTTCACATGTTTAACTGTGTCTGCCCCTCCAGGTTAGGAGCCCCTTGACGTCAGAGGTAGGGTCTTTTGCATCAGCCATACCTGTAGGCTGAGTCAGCGGCCAGGCACAGACCAGCTTGCCTAAGGAATGAATGATTAAATTTAGTGAAAGCCCTGTTACAGTTGCTGAAGGGATCTGTGTCCCTCTGGAGCCAGCATCAGTGTCGGGAGAGGGGCACCCCAGGCCACACATTCACTTTGTCCCTCCTACCTTCCCCCTCCTCCAAGGCAGGCAGTGGTCAGACCAGGACAAACAAGGCAGTTCTGAGCCCAGCTCACCCTGCCTGTCCTGAAGTAAGCAGAGGCTGTGTTACTCACAAGTGACCATCCCAGGGCCTTCCAGGAAGCTGTGGAGGCACCCAGGTCCCCACCCAGCTTCTCAGCTCACTCTGTAGCTCCCCGCAGGGTAGGGGCAAGGAGGCAGCAGGCAAGTTTTGGGAAGCTGGCGGGGAGAGGTGGACAGGCAGGGGAGGAGAGGGCTGGGCCCTTTGTTGCCCGGGTGAGGGATGGAGGCAGCTGCCACAGCTGAATGACCTCTGACTACTGGGACCACAGTGAGGACGGGGTTCTGTGTGGAAACAAGAGTCAAGGTAGTGAGCCAGGCCTGTGGGTCCCCAGGGACATGAGACTAAGATCAGAAACAAGAAACAAATGGATGGTCCTGACTGGTGTCGCCCAATGGGTTGGATGTTTTCCAACAGACCAAGGGGTCTCAGGTTTGATTGAGACTCCTGGTCAGGGCACATGCCTAGATTGTGGGTCAGGTCCCTGGTTGGGATGTGCAAGAGGCAACTAATCGATGTTTGTCTTGTACACTGAGGTTTCTCTCCCTCTTTTTCTCCCTCCCTTCCCCTCTCTAAAAATAAAAATCTTTGAAAGAAGCAAATGGATGAAGGCACCTGTTAGAGTTCTCCTGGGTCCCTCCCCCTGAGACTATGAGCTGGAAGGCAGTGCTCACAGGGCTGGAGGTTGCAAAGAGGCCTCTGTAGGGCCTCGGGATGGCATCAAATCCCTTGGCAGCAATGGGCCCTTGGCCAAGACCAGATGGGCACAGAGCAGCAGGGGTGCTGGGCGCCTCCAGCCTACCCTCCATATTCCGGGCCACCACCTCTCCCCAGGTCTGCTTTGGGGAAGGGGGCAGGGATGGAGAACGAGGAGGCAGGGAAGCTTGACAGCAAAGAAGGCCCTACTCTAGCCCGTGGCTCAGACTTGGGCACAGGGGCCCAAGGTCAGTGCTGGGGGTGGTGTCTGAGTCTCCAAAATGTCATTAAGGCCCCAGGAGCCTGGGGTAATTAAGAGGATGGCCTCTAAACCTTAGTGCAAATCTGTAGCACCCACCAACTGCACTGGATGGGGATGGAGGGGATCCCCCCATCTAGCACCTTCTCACCTGCCCCAGTAATACTTGCCTGATATCTAAGCTGGCTAAGGTGGGACCAGGGACAGACTGTATGTGGGGGTCTGCCTGGGGTGAGATTGGAGCTGAGATGCAAAAAGAGGGGAAGGCTCCCCTGTTCCCAGGGCCCAGCACAGATCCTGAGTGAAGCAGGTAGGCAAATGGGGAATCTGGGAAAAGAAAAGAGGTCCTGAGGGACCAGCTGGATGCACCTGGATGCAGCCGGAGGGGCCACATCTCACCCAGCCATTGTGATGTTTGGCCTGATCTCTTATCTGGGGTCACAAGGCTCACAGACCTCTTACTGTCCTTTGCCCACTAGTGGCTGGCTCCACCCACTGACCAGCTCTCTCTCCCCCAGGTGTCTGATGCCCCTGCTGGACCCAGACTCTGGGCTCCTGGTTCTGGCAGGAAAGGTGAGGGAGAAGCTGGAAACACCCACCCCCTACCCATGCCCACCCACATCAGGCCCCCTGGGGCTGATGCCTTTACTTGCCAGGCCTGGCCCTGACCTTTGACCTAAGCAGACAACTGGGAGAGTGGGGAGTGTAGGATGCTACCGCCCCCAGAAAGCAGGAACTAGAACAGTGCTGCCCAGGCTCCACCAGTGCCAGGCTGAGTGGCCTCCTGCCAGCATCTGGGCCTCTGAGTCTCCATCCATAAATGTCAGCTTCATGAGGACAGGCTGAAAATAGAGCAGTGTTAGCACACAGTAGGCATTCTGTAAATACTAAACGTATACTCCTGGTGCTTACTCCGTATGCTCTGATGACGGACAGATGAGGTAAAGTCTACCTCATCTCTCAAGGGCTCCCTCAAGGGCTCAGCTCATTGCCTAGCACATGTCAGTGCCCAGTTGATGTCTGCCATGCTTCCGTAGCTCGGGTCCTTGGAGAGGAATGGGAGAGCTGGTTTGGACCTGGGGCAGTCCCAGGTCACCGGGGTTCAGCCAGTGAAGGTGCTCAGACTGGGCTCGTTTCAGGGTGGGAGTCAGCTGCACTGCTACGAGGTGGCCCCCCAGCAGCTGGCACTGAGCCCAGGTAAGCTCTTCCTTCCCTCCCCTTCTCTTTGTTTTTTTTTGTTTGTTTGTTTTAGGCTGGCGGTTCTCCTCTTCTGTTCTTCCTCCCTTTCCTCCTGTTTCCTCCCCTCCTCTCCCATCCTCCAACCACCCTGACTCTCCTCCCCTGATGTCCCCAACAGTGACCCAGTGCCTCCTGGAGAGTGTGCTTCGGGGGGCCGCCCTTGTGCCCCGGAGGGCGCTGGCTGTCATGGGCTGTGAGGTGCTCCGAGTCCTTCAGCTGAGTGACACAGCCATCATGCCCATTAGCTACCATGTTCCCCGCAAGGTGAGGAGGGCCTGGGTGAGGGGCTGGGAAGGCCTGGGAGATTAATGCCTCACTAACTACATGCCTGTCACCAGGCTGTGGAGTTCTACGAGGACCTGTTCCCTGACACTGCAGGCTGCATGCCCGCCTCTGAACCCCACACCTGGTGGGCTGGGAGCAACCAGCAGGTAGGGCCAAGGCCTGGCTGGCCGCTCTTGGTCTCCACCAGTCCCTGGAAGCCCTCCTGATCACACCTTGTGCATGGTCCCACAGTCCAGCCACGCACTAACCCAGCTGCCCTGTGTCCCCCATACCTTCCCACACCTTAACTGCTGCCTCTTCCAACAGGTGCAGAGAGTCAGCCTCAACCCAGCTCAGCAACCCCACCCCAGCTTCACTTCCAGCCTGGTGCCCCCTGCAGAGCCCTCCCCTGATACAGCCCAGCCTGTGGAGCCACCCACAGGCGACAAGGACTCCAGTGTGAGTGGCAGGGCTGCCTGCTTCTCAACACCACAGTGGCAGCCCTGATGGTCTTTTGAATGTTTTCTAGCTTTCAGGCATGAAACAGAAAGAACCTCAGAGTGTTCTCTAAATTGAACATTTAGTAGAAAGTGAGACTATCACATAAAATCTAGATTTCTGGCGTTTCTGGAAATACTGGCAGATCTTCACCACCTTTGGCCCACCTATCCACAAATGCTGGGAGCCAACCATTGCCATCTGCTGTCCCCATTGTCTGACAATCACTTCACCCCCACATTGCCCCAGCCCCTGTCGGCATCTGCGATTATGCTCCTTCCCCACAGCCCAGAGTGAGGCTTGATGCCCAGCTCAGTTTCCCACAGCCCAGGATAGGGGGCCCAAAGTTATGATCCTAGCATCCTCTCTCTTTGGCCAACACATCCAAGGGCCTGTGGCTGACCCCTGGTGCTTTGCCCCCAGGAGAGCTTCTCTTCCCCTCCCAGCTCTCTGATCTCACCCTCCACGCCATCTAGCCTGGGGCCCTCGCTCTCCAGCACCAGTGGCATCGGCACCAGCCCCAGCCAGAGGTCACTGCAGAGCCTTCTGGGTAAGTGGGTAGTAAGGCGGAGAGCTAACCCTTTCATTCCCAGCCCATCCTCTGTACCCCAGCCCTGTCTCCCCTCCTGGTGGAGTTACATGTTCTGTGGTATAAAGTCAGCGTCATCTGGACGAGGGCAGCCTGGACGTTCCCTGGAGCCTTCGGCTTCCATTGAGATACCTCAAGTTTCATTCTCAGGCATCATTCTGGGCAAGCTGTGTCGGCTGGACCAGCAGAGTTCTGGGCCTGGGCATGTGCCCTGCATGACCCTGCAGTGAGGGGAGCAGGCAGCCAGGACACAAGGCTGGCCTAGGGTCCTCCTGCAGGGCAGTGCAGGGTGGTCAGGCAGGGCATCCTTACAAGGCTTTGTGTCCCTGCCACCTGCCAGGCCCCAGTTCCAAATTCCGCCATGCTCAGGGCACTGTCCTACACCGAGACAGCCACATCACCAACCTCAAGGGGCTTAACCTCACCACGCCTGGTGAGAGCGACGGCTTCTGTGCCAACCACCTGCGTGTGGCTGTACCCCTGCTCAGCAGCGGTGGGCAGGTGGCTGTACTTGAGGTAAGTGCCTCAACCTACTACAGCTTCCATCAAGCTCCTGCAGGACACTAAAGGCATTGGGCATCCACACCAGCCCACATTCTTTGAGCAGAAACCATGTGCTAGGCATCCACCCATCATCCCCTTTAATCGTCCCAGCTTCCCCATGTAGAGGTGCCACTCTTATCCCCATATTACAGATGAGAGCACTGAGGCACAGAGAGGTTTAGTGACCTGCAGGGTCACACATCTGTATAAATGGTGGAGCTGGGGGTTTGAACCCAGGCCACCTAAGCCCCGAGCCAGAGCTCTTCCCTCCCCCCCCCTTCACTTTCTGAGGCCTTATGGTTAGCACTTAAGGCTCAGAACATGAGGTGCCTGAGGCAGAGAGCTTGGGCCACCCAGCAGCGGGGCATCAGCTATGGAGGGGTGGCGGGGCAGACTTGCTGCTTACCTTGCAGCTCTGCCTGTTACTAATGGGACTCGGGGTGGGGGCACCTCCCACAGCTGCAGAAGCCTGGCCGCCTGCCTGACACAGTGTTGCCCACGCTTCAGAATGGGACGGCCGTGACCGATCTGGCCTGGGACCCTTTTGACCCCCACCGCCTTGCCGTGGGTAAGAAGGCTGGTCACTGGGCTTGAGGGAAGGCCCCCAAGTCTTGAATGGGAGCAGGGGGGGCCCAGGTGTCTTGTGCCCAGCAGTGATGAACCTTTGCTCTCTGTAGCTGGGGAGGATGCCAGAATTCGTCTGTGGCGGGTGCCCCCAGATGGCCTGGAGGAGGTGCTCACCACACCAGAGGCCGTGCTCACAGGTCAGGTGGGCCCAGGTAGGGGAGGGGGCAAGCAGTGGCTTCTGAGTGGCTTACAGCTTCACCCCATGCCTCATCCCCAGGCCACACAGAAAAGATCTACTCTCTGCGCTTCCACCCCCTGGCAGCCGACGTGCTGGCATCGTCTTCCTATGACCTTACCATTCGAATCTGGGACCTTCAGGCTAGAGTCGAGCAGTTGAGGCTGCTGGGCCACCGGGACCAGGTAGGATAGCTTTGGGGGCAAGTTCCCAGCCACAGGGTGACAGTCCACTTCATACCTCCCCACCTGCCCCCAGATATTTGGCTTGGCCTGGAGTCCCAATGGGCAGCAGCTGGCCACTGTCTGCAAGGATGGACGCTTGCGGGTCTATGAGCCCCGGAGTAGCCCTGAGCCCCTACAGGTAAGCAAGATGAGCAAGATGGGCTGGGGGCAGTCCTCTGGCCCCGTGGGAGGACTGGCTGGACCTTAAGTGCTGTATTCCAACAGGAAGGCCCAGGGCCAGAGGGGACCCGTGGAGCCCGCATTGTCTGGGTGTGTGATGGTCACTGTCTGCTGGTATCTGGCTTTGACAGGTGAGGCCTCAGGAACCACCATCCCAGACTTTAGGGGCCACTTGTGTCCCCCTTCCCCAGATACACATACACCTGTCAGGCATGCAGAAACTGTCTTTACCCATCGCTTATTGGATGGGTAGATGGGCAGATGTGGGTGGATGGAAGTGGGGGAGTCAACTGGGGGCCCAGAGGGATGAAAGCTGGGCCTGCCGCAAGGAGCCCATGCCTGGTGGGAACCAGGTGTAGTGCATGAAACACAGAAGCAAGCCTACTGGAGAAGGCCAAGGATGGAGCATTTATCACTTTAGAGGCAGGATCAGAGATGGCCTTCTAAGGGGAAGTTTCATCTGAACTGAGTCACAAAGGGGCTAGTAACCAGAGGGTATCAATTGTGGCTAGAAAGACCAGGAAGCTAACCAGCCTGGCCGGAGCAGAGGGCAGAAAGCAGACCCTGGGGAGAAAAGTCCAGACTTAGTGGGTCACAGCAGCCACAGTACAGGTGCCGGGGTCAGGACTGGGCTGATGAGGGTTAGAGGATGTCAGAGTGGGGCTGTAGTTAGGGAGGAGAAGTTGAAGCAGGGCGGCAGGTTAGGACACTGTTGCATTAGGCCAGGCTAGTAGTTCTGAGGGCTGGATCATGAAAAAAGATGGGCAGAGGCCTCTCCTCTGACCCTGAGGCCTTCAGGCCTCCAACTCGACAAGATAAGGGTCCTTGCTGGAGTCCTGGTCCTGCCTCATGCCCCTCCAGCAATATGGACCTGTCTCTGCACACCCCCAACCCCCTCCACAGCCAAAGCGAGCGCCAGCTACTCCTGTACTCAGCCAAGGCCCTGGCTGTTGGCCCCTTGGCAGTGCTGGGGCTGGACGTGGCTCCTTCCACCCTGTTGCCCAGCTATGACCCGGACACTAGACTGGTGCTACTCACGGGCAAGGTAGGCTGGGGTGTGCAAGTGGGAGTGGTGGGCAGATGAGACAGGGTTAGGCAATAGCAGCTTTAGCCGGCCCTCTCTCCCACTTACCCACCCTGCCAGGGTGACACCCGCGTGTTCCTATACGAGCTGCTCCCTGAGGCTCCTTTCTTCCTGGAGTGCAACAGCTTCACTTCACCTGACCCCCACAAGGTGAGTGGTCAAGTCCTGTCCCCCTCATCCTCCTTCCCTAGGTGGCACTACATGGCTCCCCTGCCCTCTCGTGGCCATATGGAGAAGTATAGGCATATGTGGGACGTGCTCAGCAGCTCCCAGGAGCTGGTTGTTAAACTCAACCATTACTAAAAGTTAAACTTTATAAGGTTATTTGAACCTGCAAATAAATTATATTTAAAATGAAGGCCATAAATACTCAGTTTATCATTTTCTAATTATTTTACCTGATTTTGTTTTGTCCTCTTGAGGTTATTTACATGTGTTGGATCTGTCCAATGGAAAATACTATTGGGTTGGCCAAAAAGTCTGTTTACACAGTTTTTTCTGTAAAAGAAAAGACATGTTTTTCATTTTCACCAACAGTTTTATTGATTTGGATATTTTGTGTATGTCAGCTATCTCCCACTATTGGCTTCTAGTGGGTAGAGGCCAGGGGTGCTGTTAAATGTCTTCCAGTGCATGAGACAGCCCCATAGCAAAGAATCTTTTGGCCAGACTGTCAATAGCACCAAGAAATTTCACAAACCACTTTTGACACGTTCTATTAGTCACAGCACCTTCTCCATACACTGCACAAATCTTTTTCTGCGTTTCAGTTGCATTTTTACCTTTTTAGAAATAATAAAGCATAATATGCCAAAAATGTTGCACATTTTCTTCCATCTTCAATGTTAACGTGACTACACAAAAATTCACCAATTTTGATAAGGTTTTTTTTAACGCACACTGATATGACAGCTGTCACAATACAATCTAAAAAAATTCTTTCGAATGAAGTTAAAGACAGCTAAGCACTGCTGGAGCCATCTTACATAAAAAAACCAAGTGAGCTTTTTGGCCAACCCAATATACAATGGCATGCTACTGCACATTCCTTCCAACATCTCTGTGCAACAAATCAGTGAAATCAGCTATCGCAGTAGTTTTCAAACCATAGAAATAGGCAAATACTACAAATCAAGGTGTTTTTCTTCCAGAGAGCCAGTTGTGAAACATGTGCCAGTACACTGCTGTCCAGGGATGGGCTTTGGTCCTGGGAGTCCTAAGTGAGGGGTGCTGGCACCCTGGGGGCCCAGGTGCCCAGCTGTGAGCTCTGGGCTCCAGCCCCAACATTACTCCTCTAACCCCTCAGGGCTTCGTCCTCCTGCCTAAGACAGAGTGTGACGTGCGGGAAGTAGAGTTCGCCCGATGCCTGCGGCTTCGCCAGACCTCCCTGGAGCCTGTTGCCTTCCGGTTGCCCCGAGTCAGAGTGAGGATGGGGGCCCAGCCCCTCTCAGGGACTTTGAGCCCTGACTGGCTCTGTCCCAAGACTGCTCTCTCCCTGTTTGGGGGTGGCACCTGTTCCCTTACTTTGCTGAGATTCTGAAACCCATGGAAATTCCAGACTGGGGTCCAGGTCTTCCCATGCCCCGCTCCCAACGCATGCCAGTGTGCTCTGGGCCTCTGGTCATTGCCTCAGGGCAGCCCCTTCCTCCCTCCCTGCAGAAAGAGTTCTTCCAGGATGATGTGTTCCCAGACACCGCTGTGAGCTGGGAGCCGGCACTCAATGCCAAAGCCTGGCTAGGAGGCGCTAACAGACAGCCCCGGCTTCTCAGCCTGCAGCCCCCTGGCATGACACCAGGTAGGAAGAGGGACTGTGGTGAGTAGAAAGCAGGAAGTGGATGGGGGTTAGAGAAAGGGGCAGAAGACAGATCCTGCAGAAACTTCTGGAGCTCCTAAGGATGGGGTGGCTGCATCTGTAGGCTCAGTCTCTCAGCCACTGGAGGATAGGGTTCAGGGTCTGTGTTGCCATCACAAGTCCCCACCCCAAATATACACACACTCACACACTCACTCATGCACACATGCAGCCTGGTGTTCAGGGCAGGCCTTGTGAACAGAGGGTTTAGTAGCTGTTAATCCCACCTCTGGGAGTCTCTGCCACAGAATCCCCTACGTGGCTGGTTCCAAAGGATTGGGCAAAGAGCCCCCGCCAAAGGGACTCTTATGCCTGATGCTTGTCCTTGCCCTGCCCCAGTGAGCCAGGCCCCCCGTGAAGCCCCTGCCCGGAGGGCTCCATCCTCAGCACTCTACCTGGAAGAGAAGTCAGACCAGCAAAAGAAAGAAGAGGTAGGCATGGGACAGGGCTGGCCGTGGGAAGAGCACAGGGCCCCCTCAGTTGCTCTTCAGTTCTCTCACTCAACCCAGACTGGGACAGGAGCCAGTGTCATACCCCTCTCAGTTGATGAGCTTGCTGGGGAGACCTTCCAGAGCCCTGAAGTTGACTGCCACCACCCATGAGACATGGGACTTGTGAAGCCAAGGAATGGCAGAGAGAAGCCCTGCCTTGGCCTGTTCCAACCTAACCAGAACTAGAGATTTTGGATCCAAGTGCATTTGGGACCCTGGTGCACACTTAAGCCTCTGAGGCAATGTTCAGGGACAGCTGCCTTGTGACTTCAGTGCTGCATGTCAATCTGTCTGTCTCTGGCTCCCCCATCTCTGTAGAGCTGACTTTTTCAATGAAAACCATCAACTTTGTTGGGGCTTTAAAGAAAATGGCTCTTTCACAACTTTGACAGGGTTCAAAGTGGGGTCTGACATTCTTGGGGTCAAAGGCCCTATTTCCTTCCCACCTTTTCTCCTGTCTACTCTCCCAGCTGCTGAATGCTATGGTGGCAAAGCTGGGAAATCGGGAGGACCCGCTTCCCCAGGACTCCTTTGAAGGTGTGGACGAGGACGAGTGGGTGAGTGGATGAGTGGGTCTGGCATCCCATCCCTCCCCTACTCACCCCTGCAGCATGTACCACTTCCCTTCCCCATGACCTCTCAACTCCCTCCCACTTCTTGGTTTATCTTCCCAGGACTAGTCTGCTCACTAAGCCACCTCTGGCCTCACCTGCCGTTGCCACCTCCTAGAACCGCCTAGTGCCCCTGCGCACCTCATATCTTACCCTCAAACTGGAAGGCATGTCTTGGCTCTGGCAAAACTCATCCCAGAAGCCCTGGCTTTCCTTGGGGCCTTGGGCACTTCCATGCCCTCTGGACCCTGCTAAAACACCCATGGATTATCTGTACCTCTGCTTTCTCTGGTATTGCCCGCTTCTCCTCAGCTGCCTGCTAGCATGTGGAGCCAGAAGCATGGGGGTGGGATGATGCGGCGGGGGGTGGGGCCAGTAGCATGTCCCTGGGCAGGCCCTGGGCTCCCTGTCTCCCTACTCTGACCTGAGCTGCCTTCACCCAGCACCTTCAGTTATTACATGCCACCTCATCTTGCCTGAGGTCCTAATCTTAGCCAAAGGCCTTGGGGGCTGGTACCCTGCCAGGCCATTTGGAGCAGCATCAGCGTCTGGGGTCTGGGACCAGTCACCCTGTTCCCCAGGCTTACAGCCAGGAGATAGGGGCATCATAGGCTGGTAGCCCAATTAAGGGGGTGTGAGCCCCACAGGGGCTGGCCTGTATATGCCTGGGATATTTTCAGCAATTAAACTTTTCTAAGCTGGACGCCTCTTGTGCTGCTGTGGTCTTGGGCTGTCTGGGAGGGGAAGGGGACAGGAGTATAGCTGAGGGTTCCCCCTGATCCAAGGCTCCACTTTGGTCCTGAGGCCATCTCAGCTATATCCTCCTCAGAGTTCATTCATTCACCCAATACAGGGATATTCAGCAGCGCTCTGGATTGTAGATACTGTAAAACAGATGGGGTGACATGAGCCTCTCAGGGTACTTATTACAGACTTATTCTGCAGGGGAGCCAGACTGTGCAAGTAAGCAAATAGAGCTGTAAAGAAGATAAATTATGTGTAAGGGAGTGACTGGGATGCAGGGGGAAACAGGGTGTTCAGGGTCTGAGAAGGTGACATTTAAGTGGAGAGCTAAGACCCGAAAGCGGAGAAGCCACAGAGAGAGCTGTGAGAACATTTCAGACAAAGGGAAGGATGGCCTGGGTGCTGAGGGAAGAAAGAATTTGGAGAGTTGGAGAAGAGGAAAGAAGGGCAATGGCCCTTAACACAACACAAAGCAGCCTGACTTTCATTCATTCAACAAACATTTGGTAGTTGCCTTCCATGTGTCAGCCAGTCTTCAAGTGCCAGCCTCCAAGAGTGGAGAGAAGAGACAAAAGGTATCCACCAGGAATCCACATTCTAGTGGGAGAGAAGAGATTATAAACAATAAACATAAAAATAAGTGAATGACATATGGTAGAAGATGATAACAGCTTCGGAAAAAAAGGGGATTAAGAATGGAAGTTTAGCCCTGGCTGGGTAGTTGATTAGAGCATCATCGCAATATGCCAAGGTTGTGGGTTCTATCCCTGGGCAGGGCACATACAGGAATTAACCAATTAATGCATAAATAAAATGAATGCATAAATAAGTGGAACAACAAATCGATGTCTTTTTTCCTTCTAAAATCAATCAAATTTAGAAAAAAATAATGGAGTTTAAGCCAGACACAAAAGGTCATATATATTACTATCCCATTTACATGAAACTTCCAAAACAGACAAATCCATAGAGACAGAATGGATTGTTGGTCACGAGGTCATGAGGGGAAAATGGGCAGTGACTACTAATGGGTTTTTTCTTTGGTTGTGGGGGGGAGTGATGAAAATATTCTGAAAGTAATAACTCTGTGAATATATTAAATAGTGAAACCAGAAAAGTCAGCATTTGTGCTGCTTATCACTACCAGAACAAATAAGTAGAGACAATGATCGAATCTTTAAGGTTGCTTTATTCAGATATCAGTCTGAGAAGATGTCTGGTTATGTACCCTAAAAACTGTCTTAACATCTCATGCCAAGCCAACCTTTTTATAGGGAGAAGGAAAGAGTTGGTAAGGGGTTTGGGAAAAGGTTAATCAGTAAGAGTTGCAGTCCAGAAGTGATTTTCTAGCATTTATCTACTCATCAACAATTTTTTACCTGTATCAGGGAGGTTCCCGCCTTGAAACACAATGGCTCAGATACTGGGGTACAAAGGATGAATTGCTTGTTGACCTCCTGGAGTCACATAGGTCGGTCATGCATTCCAGTTCCTGGAATAATAGCTTTCCATACGCATTAATCACTTAAGCCTATTGATTATAACTGAAGCTAAAATCTTTGAGTTCCCTATCAAAAGCACTTGAATTGTACACTTAAAAAGGATGAATTGTATGGTGTGTCAATTGTATCTCAATATATCCATCATTCAAACTGTTGGGAGGTAGGGGGAGGAAGGTATAAGGGAACTAAATGGTAATAGAAAAATATATAATAAATATATATTTTTAAATTTTTTTAAAAGTTGGGAGGGGTCAGGGTCGGCCCCATTGAGAAGGTAACGTTTGAGCGAAGACTTGAAGAAGGAGGGAATGAGCCCTCCTTCCTTGAAAGTAGGAACCTGGAATGAAGCCTATTTTGAAGTTTCCTCTTTTCTTAAGTATTTGGGAGAATTTGTTATCACACTTCTGTTCGTGAGGTGTTGTCTGTTTATTGCATATCTCTTCCACACATTTTGGCAAAATAAGGGAAGAAATTGCCCCACATCTGACCCGCCGCTAGCGTGCCAGGTTAAGCACGAGAGCCAGCGTGGTTCCTGGGCCTGCCCATCTCCCGCCCCTGATTATCGTCCGAGTCTGGCCTAAGATAAGACTCGCGGGCAACTGCACCCACGTTTTTGCGTAACTATCGACACTCCGCCCCCACCCCACCCCCGCGTAGGTCGAGGCTGTGCGCATGCCCACCGCGGCGTCGCGCACGCGCTCTCCGTAGCTTCCCTTGACCTTTGACCCGCCGGCCGCCCTTGAGCCGGGGCCGGGGGCCTGAAAGCCGGAGCCCGTGCCCCTGAGGCAGAGCGGCCACCATGGTGAGGCCTGAGTACGGGGCTACTCGGGGAAGGGGAGGCCATTTCGGGCTCTGGGCGGGGGTGGTGAGTTCCAGCCGGGAAGCGGGGCCGAGGGCGTACCTAGGCGGGCGCTGGCCGTCTCGGAGCCGGGGAGAGCCGACTGGCTGCAAGTCAGGGCGGGCCTGGCCGGCAGGAAAATGCCCAGCAGATGCGATCGCCGTGTGCGCCAGCCCATGTGCGAGCAGCCTGAGGTGCAGCCTAGCCCGGCACACGAGCCTCTCCTCAGTGCCGGAGCTAGTTGGTGGTGTGCCCTAGTGTCGCCCCCATTGGAAAGCTGGCGAAACGGGCTCTGAGACTTCGCCGGTGAAGTGGCAGTACTGGCTGACAGGCCCTGCGACACTGAAAACTGAGGGCTTCTGCGGTACCGTTGACACCTAGAGCCAGTCCCCAGGCCTGGGCCACACTGGCTGGGTCAGGCCCCTTGGGGCCCCATAGAAAACGCAGTGTCCTTAGCTCTACTCCCGGAGGTTCTGTATATATAAGTTCCCCAAGTGGTTGCTGCCGAGTTTGAGGAGCTACTTCTTAACTGGCAGTGACAGAGCTTAGGCTTTATGTAGATCCTTATTTAATTCTGAAGAAGTCAGTGCTCTCACTGTCCCCATTTCACAGAGAAGGAACCTGAGGCTCTGAGAGTTTGACTCCTCCAAAGGCACAAGTGTCAGAGACATCTTGAGTCCATTCCTTCTGTGCCTTGAGACAGGCTCCACGTGTCCCACCACATTATTTCTGTCTTGTAATAGTCACTGCCATGTGTTGAGGACCTATGATGAGCCCTCATGGACTGGATCCTTCACACCCACTCCCACATGTAACTCTGAGCTGCCTTCAAGGTTGAGTAAAACGTGGCTGTGGACGAGTTTGTGCCCTATAAGAGAAGGCAGGTCAGTCCGTAAATTATGACAATATATTGATAGGAAAAGAACATGTGCTATGGGAAGGTAGAAATTGGAGAAGTCTGGGAAGATTCACGGGGGGATGGGGGTGACACGACTAAGTCTTGAAGGATGTTGGGTTTCGACAGTATCAGAATAGAAGGCAGGATATTCAGGGTTAAGGGATATGGAGTGTTTTTGAGGGGGAGGTGATGAAAATGTTCTGGAAGTAGTGGTGATGGTTGAACTGCTCTGTGAATACACTAAAAAGCACTGAATTGTGTGCTTT
Source organism: Mormoops blainvillei (assembly GCA_004026545.1). NCBI lineage: Eukaryota > Metazoa > Chordata > Mammalia > Chiroptera > Mormoopidae > Mormoops > Mormoops blainvillei. Next base: position 84,659 of record PVJD01001180.1, read on the forward strand.
TGAAGAGTGATGTATATGGTGTATGAATTCAGAGCTGCAGAGATTTCAGGTAAAGAAGTAGGGAAGCCCCTGCTGGTGTGGCTCTGTGGATTGAGCACTGGCCTGAGAACCGAAAGGTTGCCAGTTCGATTCCCAGTCCAGGAAATGCCTGGGTTGTGGGCCAGGTCCCCAGTTGGGGGTGTGCAAGAGGCAGTGGATCGATGTTTCTCTCACGCATTGACATTTCTATGTTTCTCTCTGTTTTCTCCCTCCCTTCCTCTCTAAAAGTAAATGAAAAAATCTTAGGGAAAAAGAAAAGAAGTAGGGAAGCTAACCTAGGTGTAGATAGATGGTAGAGAGAGGAGAGGGGAGAAGAAATCAGATAAGCCATTTGTAGCTGGACAGAGCTGGAGAGTGGACTGAATTTGCAGGCTGTGGTACTGGAGAATTGTGTGTATTGTGGGGGGATGGCTAGAACTCTCCTTCAGCAGAGGGGGTGGGAGGCATTTGGAAATTTTGTCTGGGCGCTTAGATATTATGAGACTTCAGTTTGACCAAAGCCGAGCTGTTGGCAACTTGGTTAAGTGTCACATTCATTCATTTATGTATCAGGCACCTGCTGCATCAGCCATAGGCTGGACCCACACAAACCATGGTAGTTATGACAACTGTGGTCCTGACCTCTCTCCTGCCTAGTTTTGGTACCAGCAGCTGTTGCAGGAGTCCTGTATGAACAGAGCCCCTTTCCTATCTCCATGTGCCCGTGGGAGAAGGGGGTGAATCTCAGTGGCTGTCTGTGCCCACCAGCCTGAGGGCCTGGAACCGTGCCTTGAAGGAAACATTGCACATTGGTTTCAGCCAGGCTCCCTTCTTGATGCGATTGATGTGGGATAAACCACATTCCTGAGTGCTCCCCAACCTCCATGCCACTGTCTTCCTTTGAACTAGCTGTGGGGCTTTTGGTCCTACATTAGGCCACAGTACTCCCCGGATGAGAAAGCATGTGTGTTGTCCACAGTGGGTCCCAGGCTCGGAGTCCTGTGGCTCTGACCTCTGCTCCTTGACTGTCAGCTTGGCCTGAAGTTGGACGCTGAAGTTGGACGTGTGCCAGCTTACAGCTGGCAGAGCTCTGCTCCCAGTGAACCCTCAGTTCTGAGCATAGTTGACCCACAACTGGTCAACAGGTACCTGGTGCTCAGCAGGTACCTGGGTACTGAATAGATGGATGAGAGGCGTGGCTACACCCCTGATCTCTAGACCATTCACCACCAAATAGGGTCTGGTCAGAAGCAAAGGCCGCTGTTGAGCTGCTCTGGACCTGCCACTGTCTGTCCTCTTGGTCTTGAGTGCATTGCCTCCTGAGGGCCTTACAGCTGTCCCGTGAGCAGGATATTGTTCTCTTTGCAATATTTCTTTGCAAATAAGAAAACTGGAATTCAAAGAGGTTAAGTAATTAACCCAGGGTTATACAGCTAACAAGAAGCAAAGCTGGGGTTACAGATTATGTCAGCCCAGTTCTAAAGCAGCATTCTCACTCTTTTATATTGCTTCTGAGATCCCGGGTAATGAGGCCCGGCTTTTTGCAGGCTCCTCCCCTCAGTAATCAGAGAATCTATCAAATGAGCTGCTTTATTGGGAGAAGCTTTGTTACTCCATAGTGACTGGCCACTGTCAAGTTTTGTGAAACAAAGAATAATAATAAATGAAAACCAACATTTATTGAGCACCTACTGTGTCATCAGGCTCAGTACCAGGCACTTTACACACACCTTATGGCAGCCCCATTATTGGTGAGGGAGGAACCCACGGCTCAGGGAGGTTGAGAATTTGTCCAGGGCACACAGCTGGGATTTGCACACAGGTGATCCCAAAGCTTGCCTATGTAACCACTACACCATACTACGTCCCCTGGGAGATGGCTCTCACAGGAACCTTGGTAGCCTCAATTGGCAGCTCTCTTGGCTAGTGGGGTGGCCTCTGAAATTTTGTAGGCCAGCCCATGGAGCTCTGGCAATGGGAACCATGGGCCTACCATGTCACGTTGGTTTGAAGTCTGCAGGGGATGGTTGGGGGAGTTACCCAGTTACAGCCTTGTTCTTAATAGTCATTATTTAGCAACAGTTACCATGCTGGGCAGAGAGGTAAACCAGTGAGTACAAGGTGGTACGATGAGGTTGCACTCAGGCGTGTGGCAGCAGAGGAAGGTGAGTTCTGAAGGTTGAGGGTGTGCCAGGGCAAGGAAACCCTCTGGAGTCACCTAGTGACCTGTCAGCTTCTGTGGCTCACACTGGACCAGCAGTTTATCCCAAAGTCTCCTGTCCCATTTGAGAGTGGCTTTAGGCACGGTTGGGGGCTCAGGTGAGGCTTCCCAATAAGCAGTATGTCCATTATTCGTCTTCACACCCACAAAACAGCCCTGCCCCTCTTCTCTGTGCTTTGATTTCTGGTGTGAAATACTGGACTTACGAAGTTTCTACCCACTTGTGAAGTCCAACCCTACTTCCATTTATTACTATAATTCCCAACAATGGCCCAGAATCATGTCCTGCCCCACCCATTAGGGAAGGCCAGGTTTGTTGGAAGCCAAACAAAGCCAGTTCTGCAGTATGGATTCCACTGGAATCTGAAAAGACCCTGTTTAGCTTCTGGGTTGGGGCCTTGCTCCCTGTCAGGTTGTTTTGTCGCCTTCCCTGCAGGCCCCAGGACCCTGTGTGAAGTGGGCAGCCTAGGGATGCCATGGCTTATAGCATTGGCTTTGGAATTCCTGCCCACCTTCCCCCAAGTACTCGTTTTGTAATCTTGGGCTGGTCACTAAACACTGTGCCTCAGTGTCTTTTTTTTTTTTTTTAATTTTTAAGTTTTTTGATTGTATAGTTTTTTTGTGCCTCAGTGTCTTGAGTTGTTGGGATTAAATGGCACAGTAAATAAAATGTTTTTGGCATACTGCCTGTCATCCTGGCTCAGTTGATACTTGTTGACTGATAGGAAATCTAATGACAGAAAAGTACAAAGAATAAGGGAAACCCCTTGGATGTGCCCCATATGTCCTCTATGCACTCAGGTTTGTACCATCTCATATACATGGTCATTTTCACATGTGCGGGCTATATGTGATCTCTCTTCACAGTAAGATCTGCACGTTTACCCATCTCAGCCTCCTTCCTGGCCTCTAACTGCAAGTTCCCTAGGCAGGTCCAGGTACTGGGCTGCTACCGACATTTCTTATGCTTTCTCCCAGTTCTGGCTTCCTCTGCCTGGTTAACCTCAGGATTTGTGTCATAATTCTACCTGCTCTTCAAAACCCATCCCAGTAGAAATGCTATTATCTTCCATTGCCTTCATCTCATTTCTGGATTTCCAACCATCGCCTCACCACGTCTCTCATCACACAGATTTAATGAGACTTTCCACTTGCCTCTCTGGTGCATGGAACCATGTGGTCTTGGAGTACAAAACTGCTGTGTGGAAGTAGAAAACTCCCGTGCCTGTGAGGCCTGGTGGGTGTGGGAACTCAAGGGCGGGGGCCAGTTTATCTTTGTATTCTGAGTGCTGCCTCTCGGTAAGTGGGTGAATGAAAGAGCCAGTGGTGGGAACAGGTGACCAGTCCTGCTCTTCCTCACTTCGTCTTTGATGTGTTTGTCTAAATGCCCGCCTCGTGGGCTTTTCGTTCCTGGAAAGGGCAAAGTGTTTTGCTGTTTTGTTGTGTTGAATGGAGCACACTTGAATAGTGTTGGGAGAATTAGAATGGCTGAGTTTCCTCACCAGTAGAAAGAAGGTTGGACCAGCTGATCTCAGAAGCACAGAAAGCGTCCTCGTTGGCCCTGATGGCAAACTGAGTTAGTGGTGAGTCCGGAACCGGCCCCTGGTTCCGGCTCCAGGCCACAGTACTCTTCCTGAAGACAGTGGCTTCTGCGCCCTGCAGCCATTAGCCTTGGCTCCTGTCTACCTCTCCCAGAGGCCGGGGAGAGCCCTGTCTGCTTCTGGGGACTCAGGTTTACCTGCTTACTTACCTGCTGTTTCATGAGCACCTGAAGCCACCCAGAGCAGCTTTTCATTAGAAAAGGAGGCCTTTGGCCGCTATTCTGCTTTATTACCTCATCTCTCCAGAGGCCTTACCACTCTGCAGCCATTTCCAGGGTACCATGTCTAGGGGCTGCAGCCTGCTAACCAGATGCGTGCTTTGCCCACAGGCCAAGTACCTGGCCCAGATCATTGTGATGGGGGTACAGGTGGTGGGCAGGGCCTTTGCGCGGGCCCTGCGGCAGGAGTTTGCAGGTAAGTTTAGCCCCTATTTCCCCCTGTGGTGGGAGCTCCCATAGCTATGGGCCCTTCATACTCGGCCAGTTGTGAATACAGGAACTCTGTGGGCTGGGGTTCTGGCAGCTTGGGTGGCCTAGGGCACTTCCTATGGTGTGGGAGCAGTGCTGGACTTTGGGATATTCCCACAGAATAGAGTCCTGGTTGACATGAACATCCAGACAGGAGCTGGCTGCTTTTAAGGCAGAGTCCAGTAATTATAGCACAGACTAATTGGCCTGCAAAGCCTAAAATACTTGCTGACTCTTTAAGAAAAACTATACTGGCTTCTGAATGTATGGTCATTGAAAGTGATCACCCAAGGCAGCCTGCTTTGGTGGCCCAGGTAACCTGTGGTCAGCAAGTCTTGACAGAGTTATTGCTGCCTTCCCCTGCCCACAACTTCGCTCTGCTTTCCTTAGTAGCCTGAAGATCCCCAGCTTTGTGTGTGTCTTGATGAGGGGGCAGTAGAGAGAAGAGGGACAGGGTAATGTGGTCCAGGCTGCGGACTGGGCTTCAGGTTTGGTGACCAGACCTTGCCCACCAGTGTAGCAAATCTGTCCTCACTTCACTTTCCCCGCATCCCACTCCCACCCCCCAAAAAAGAAACAAGTCCTGAAGAAATGCCCTCTGGCCATTTTTGCCTCTCTGTCTCTTCTCCCATGCCACCTGGCAGGGGTGAGCTGCCCACATGGAAGGCCAGGGGAGCTCTGGGTTTGCTGAGGGCTGAGCACTAACCTGCACATTCACACAGCCAGCCGGGCCGCAGCTGATGCCCGGGGACGTGCCGGACACCAGTCTGCAGCTGCCTCTAACCTCTCTGGCCTCAGCCTCCAGGAGGCACAGCAGATCCTCAATGTCTCCAAGCTGAACCCCAAGGAGATCCAGAAGGTGAGGCTACTGGGCTGGCTCTGAGACAAGCAGACCAGAAGCAGGGGGGCAGGTCAGCAGTGTGGGGAAGAGTAAAGAAGGCCTGGCAGGAAGGGGTGGGGAGGCCTTGGCTGCAGCCAGCTGGGACTCCAGCTTTTGGGAGCCAATGTCCCTTGTTAGTTTTTAGGCCCAAGGCAGGCAGTAGCAGAAGCAGAGTGGTTGGTGATAGCAGCCAAACCCCTCCCTTCATGGGTATCTGCCCACCTCTCTGCCCCTTAGAGGTTGCAGCAGCATCCTGTGTAGAGCTTCGGGCACACAGGGTGGAGGGGTCGAGCCCTTTTGTTTTCCTCCTTTGTCATCTCTTAGCTTCCCCTGCCTCTGTAACTCAGAGACTGCACACCTCTCACCATCTCCCCTCTGCAGAACTACGAACACCTATTCAAGGTGAATGATAAATCTGTGGGCGGCTCCTTCTACCTGCAGTCAAAGGTGAGTGGTTTTTGCTGCTGGGAGGACGGCAAGCCATATTCCTGGAACTTCAGAGCTTGGTAGGTAGAAAGGTGTGTGGGCCTTTCCCTGGTGCCCGAACCTCAGGGAGGACCCCTAAATTGTCACTCCTTCTGGCTGCCTTAGCTGTCATGCTCTGTCAGCCTAGGCCCTGCATCATCCTAAAAAGCAGGCCTCCCAGCAGCCATGGCTTTGCGGGAAGAGGACCACTGGCTGGTGGGTTGCTAGAAGCAGCTCAGATCCCAGATGACAGTCCATGCGTGCCCTGGGCTCTATTTGCTTCGGGGGGAAGCTCCCAGGCCACCCTTCTCACCCCAGGCACTAGACTTGCCCACCGCTGTCCAGGACTCACAGTTGGAAATGGTCCACCTTTTGCAGACCACCCTACCTAACTTGTAACTCCTTTACCCAGGTGGTCCGAGCGAAGGAGCGCCTTGAGGAGGAACTGCGAATCCAGGCCCAGGAGGACAGAGAGAAAGAGCAGAGGCCCCAAACGTGACCACTTGGCTCCTCCCACCCCACTTCGCCCGCCACCTCTAATTTATAGTTCGGTAATAAATGTCTTTTCCACATTTCTCAAGTGCGCACATCCAGATTCCAGAAGGCAGACTGCTCTTCTTGCCAGCGGTGGTTTGACGAGGGGTGGGGTAGGAGGCCGGGGTGGGTAAGTTTGGTGAGAAGCCAGCCAGCCCGCCTGGCCCTGCCTACCCATGGCCCATTCTGTCAGGTATGGGACACAGCCCCTCCTGCTGTCACGGTGCCATCACCAGGTCCCTCCTATAACATCACCATCCTTGGGTCTACCCCCTCCCTTCTGACTGGGAAACAGAGCCCTGGGACCTTAAGCTATGTCACCAGACTGCCTCTCCGCAGCTGGGTTTGACTCTAGTATCTCTGTAATTTGGGCAGAATGCCCTTTGTATGGCTGGAAAAGAGAAGCCTCATTGCACCAAGGCCGTGAAGCTGGGTCTTTACAAGAGCTAAACCACTCTCCAAAGTCACAGCAGGCACTGGCAGGACAGGGACCTGAACATGTCTATGAGCTTCAGCACCTGCATGCTCCTGACCTTCCCCTCCCACTCCCAGTGGCAGGTTGAGAGGTGGTGGCACCCTCTGGGGTGGGTGACCCCAGAGCCAGACACAGGGCAGTCAGAAGTGGTTTCTTGTTGGGTGGCCCAGCTTCTGGCATGTCCAAGGCAGAAACCATCTTTGCAACTCACTTTTATTGTTTCTTTATAAACTTCCTCTCACATGGAGGAATATATTGTTATAGTCATTAGCTTATCTCTCTTTTTTTTACTCTATGCTAACAGCAGTGGAGCCAAGAGGAGGAAAAACATATGCTATGATAGAAAGGCACTTAGAACCTGTTAAAATACTGATATCCTGGAATGTGCAACAAGAAACCAACAACAACAACACGTACACCAGCCCTCTTGAGCCTGGTCTATCACTGAGTCACATGCTGAGCTAATGTCACCTTCCAGTGCCCTGTTCCTCTGCTCCTTGGGCTTGAATCTCAAACCCCTCATCCCCCAACAGGGGACTTAAAGGCCTGGGTCCTGGATGGGGCCCGAAGAAAGGAGACCAGCTCCTTCCTGCTTTGCTCACAGCCCCTTCGAGAGGCAGAGCCAGCACTGCCGGGCCCTGTTCGGGCAGGCTAGGTCAGGGTGACCCCTCTGGGATAGAAGGGCAGTCCAGGAAAGGGCAGGGGTCAACAGAGCTGCTCAGAGGAACAGCAGGGGGAATCTGGAACTGCAGGGCTGCTAAGGACCCTACTACTGTCCTGCAGCTCACCTGTCCTACTGCCAGGGGAAGGGAAGGCTTGCTCACTGAGGCTAAGGACAGGGCAGGCCTAGGAGCCAAAGCTCCCGATGGATAGGCCAGTGCTGCCCAGACGGCACCAGGCTACCTCTCAGGGCACAGCAAGGGCTCAGGGTGGGGGAAGCGCATGTTGCATACCCAGGAACTGGTGGGAAAGACCACTGCCCAGGGTTGGGCAGTGGGCATGTGGAACATCAGCATCCTTGGCTTATTTTGGACCCTGGGAATAAAAACAAAAGCCTCTCAAGGACGGGGCTCAGCTGGAAAAAGCCAGAAGACACAGCATGTCACAAGTCTAGGCTACTGCCACCAACTTCCCCCACTCAGGTGGAGGGGCTAGGTGTCCTATGGCCGCTCTTGACTGCTTCACCATCCCCCAAACCCAGGGTCTTGGCCCATAGCCTTTGGCAAACACTGGCTTGCAGTCCTCCCTTACCTGTGTTGTAGCTGTGACTTGGTAGCCTCAAATTGAGGGCTGCATCCCAACTTGGGGTCATCTCTAGCCAGCCCCCCACCTCCTGCCAACCTGCTGGCTTCTGCAGCCCTTAGTACAGGGGTGGGGGTGGGGGGACACTGCCCTAGGCCAGGCCTACCCAGCCTGTTCCCTGAGCCAGGTGGGCCCAAGGTCCTGGCATTCCCCCTTCCCATACTTCAGGGCTCCCCAAAAGGTGGAGGGAGAAGGCCGGTGATAAAGGGACAGCTGAGTGGTAAGCTGTCCCCCACCTTGGAGAGCATCTTCCAACCCAGAGAAGGGGCTGACCCTCAGGCAGTGCTGGCCGCTTCAGATGGGCAGGTAGGTGCTGAGGGGCAGTGGGCAGAGCAGGCCTCCCTCTCTGAGTAGGAGGCACCTTGTCATAAGGATAAGGTGGCTCTTCCTGTGGCTTTGCAAGGGCCTTCATCTGTCTTGCTCTCCCTCTGGAGGGTGGGCCAGAGGGAAAGGGGTCCAAGAGCCCCCACAGCAGGGGCCTGGTGAGGCTAGGCAGGGAGGGTGGGGCCTTAACCCCAGGGCTCCTTGTCACAGCTCACTACATGAAGGGGTGCAGAAGCACTGGGCCAACAGAGAGGGTAGATGCCACCCCACCTGCCCCCACCGCTGGGATGCTGGCAAGTAAACAAGGCAGGGAGGGAGGGTGACCTGCCCAGGTTGGCCATTAAGTGAGGGAGGCACCAGGATGGAGGACAGGGCAGGTAGACTGAGGGCCAGAGGTGAGCAAGGCCTCAGCAAGAGCTCATGTATCTCTGGCCTGCAGGCACTTCCTCCCCTGGGAGCCTGGGACACCAGCAGTGACCTAGCACCATCCTTGCTGCCCAGCTTGTCTGGGGTTGGGGCTCCCGGGGGAACACAGCCAACCAAGCCTTGGGAGCAGGAGGACATTATTGCTATTTCGCAGAAGAGTTTCTGTTCGTCACGGCAGGGCAAGGAGCTTTGGGTAGCTGTCCCTGGGTTGGGTTCAGTTCACCACGGCTGGTTTGAGCAGCACAGAGCCCGGCGGGATGACCACCCAGCCAGGGGCCAGCGCCTCTGGGCTGCTGGCCACTGAATTGACGCCTGTGGACAGGTCCAGCACGGTACCTGGCAGCAGGGAGAGTCCTTCAGGGCTGGGCCGGGAACGACCACTCTCAGTCCTCTCCAGGGGGGTCTTGCGGCCCTCCAGGCCCAAGGCCCTGGCTGGCACTGGCCCACACCCCTTCTCCCCATCAGCCTTGCCACCCACGGAGCCAGCCAGGAGGGAGACTACAGGCAGGCCCAGTCCACCAGCACCAAAGGGTGAGGGCAGCAGTGGGTTCTTGGCCAGATTGAGGGGCAGGACAGGGCCCGGCAGCCCAGGGCCCATGCCCGCCCCACTCCCGCTGCCCCCACCATTGCCACAGGCCAGGGCACTGAGGTCAAGGGGGCCAGGGGCCAGGGGCAGGGGCAAGCCAGGCAGGCTGGGGCCTCCAAAAAGGGCAGCCGGGTTGGGGATGATGATCTGGGCCCCACTGACATAGGGGCTGCCGTCAGGGGCAGGCAGTGGTGGTTTGGGGGGTGGGCGCAGTTGTAGGAGTTCCTGCTGCTCATGGGACACAAAGTGGCCATGGGCCTTGATGTGCTTGCGCAGTGAGCTGGGGTCCGTGTAGCGTTTGTGGCAGCCAGGCATCTTGCAGTAGTAGGGCTTGTCCACGTAGTGGGTTCGAGTGTGCTTGAAGCGGTCACTTGAGTTGGAGTAGCGCTTGTTGCAGCCCTCATACGGACAGACATAGGGCTTCTCACCTGTGGGCAGGGCCGGTGTGAGGGGTCTCCCAGCCCAGTGTCCTGCCCCCACCTACCATCTCCTTGGCAGCCCCCAGACCAAGATCTCCATGAGAATAGACTATACCATTTGTGGGGGGTGGTGTCCTCAGCACCTGGCATGAGATCTGACCCCAGGTGGGGGCAGTAGAACACAGCCACTGAGAAGCCAGCCTGGTTACCCGCAGAACCCCTGTGGCCTGTGTGCCCTTGACCTTAGTGCTATGCTTCCAATTGCAGATGACAGCAACCAATTTATGATTATAGACTTCAAAAAGCCCCTGCCAGGGGCAAGCCCACAGTGAGCACTGCATGAATGCCGACTGCCCTTTGTGCAGCTCTTACTTGGCAAAATGGCTCCAGATTTACTAAATGTCTGCTCCTGTGTTGACCAGAATGGAGCCATGTGAGGCTATGGGCCTTTGAAGTATGGCCAATCCAAACTGAGATGTGCTGGGAGCATACAATACATACCTGATTCTGCAGACTTCGTATGGAATTAAAGAATTTCAATGTCTCATTCATATCTTAATTTTGAAATGACAACACTTTGGACATACTGGGTTCAAGAAAATATACGATTACAGTTCATTCCACTTATTTCTTTGTACTTTAATGGGGCAATTGGGAAATTTAAAATTGGGTATATGGCTCTATTGGCTAGTGCTGGCCCTACTGTGTGCTGGAGTATGGTGATGAGTAAAGCAGACACACTGGCTGCAGTCATAGGTGGCATTAGTCAGTCTCGCAAACATAACAGTGCCAAGTGTGGCGGGAAGAACTGTCTGTCTGTGCTCCTGTATGTTGAGGGTCTGACCCACAGCAAGTGGCATCTGAAAAGGGACCAGTCAACAGTGGGACACGTCCCTCCTCTCTTGGATGCCTGGGGAGGGCCAGCCTGCCCAGCTACCGCCCTCCAGCCCCACCTGTTACCTGTGTGTGACCTGTTGTGGATCTTCAGGTTCTCCAGGCGGGAAAAGCTCTTGCTACAGGTTGGGCAGCGGTGTGGCTTCTCGTTGGTATGCGTGCGGATATGGATGAGCATCTTGTACCTGCTCCAGGGAGGGCACGGAGCACAGCTCAGCTCAGCTCGATGGTCACCCATGCCCCCTCCCTCCTGTCGGCTCTCACCCTCCCTCACCTGGCGTTGAAACCTCGGCCATGACGGGCGCAGCCCTCCCAGTGGCAACAGTACCCCGCATCCTTCTCCGGCTTGACGTGGTAGTCATTGACATGATCCACCAAATCTTGCAGGAGCTCGAAGAGCTGGTTACACTGCAGGGCCAGGGAGGGTTCTAAGCCTATGTGGGGTCACCCGCCCCGGGTCCTGCCCCACTCTTCCTGGCCCCCACTCACCTTGGCCCAGCGACAAACCAACTGCTTTGGCAGGGGTAGCTCTGGAGAGAGGCACTTGTCCTTGGGAGTGGTGAGGAAGGAGGAAGCAGGCAGGTGCAGGGCGCCCCCAGAACCCAGAGGCAGAAAAAACTGGAAGGAGCTGGGGACGTTGTCCAGATAGCGCAGGGGCCGGAAATCCTGGTAGGAGAGGGCGAGGGACAGAGCTGGTCAGTGCCCTGTGGGTCCAGCAGGCCCAGACCCCTTCTGTTTACTTCTGTAGCAGGTTGAGTTTTGTCCCCCACAATGATATGTCCTAGTCCTAACACCCAGCACCTGTGCATGTGACCTTATTTGAAAATAAGGTCTTTGCAGATGTGATCAAGTTAGGAGGGGGTTCTTGATAGGGGAGCCCTAAATCCTATAACCAGTCTTCATGAGAGGAAGAAGGAGATTTGGACACAGAGACACATGTGGGGGGAAGGGAGCTCTGTGATAACAGGCAGAGCGTGGAGTGGGGTAGTTACAACGCAGGGATTGCCTGGAGCCACCGGAAGCTGTAAGAGGCAAGGAAGGACTCTCCTCTACGGCCTTCAGAAGGAACTAACCCTGTCGACACCTTGATTTCGGACTTCAGCTTCCAGAACGGTGAGAGAATAATACATTTCTATTGTTTTAAGCCACCCAATTTGTGGTCCTTTGTTACAGTAGCTCCAGGAAACTAATACACCTTCTCTCAGGAACCCGCATCTCCTCCTTACCGGGGCGGTATGGACTGTAGACAGGTCACCGTTGCTCTGGCGCTCCGGGGACAGCGAGCTGCTGCCATTGGGGGAGTCTAGCCCTGATGATGGCGACAAGCTGAGGTCTACCAGAGGGGCTGCTGAAAAGCGTCCTTCCACCTTCTCAGGGAACTTGGGGTTCAGCAGGAAGCCTAAAAGAGAGGCATAATTCAGGGCTGCTGGAGCCAGGAGTCCTGGTGGGCCAGGCCCTCCTACCTCTGAATCCTAAGCCATGACTCTGGAAGCAGATCCCAGTGATGCCACATCCCCGACCACCCTGGGACCCCAGGTAACTGAGCCAACAACCTGACTGACAAATGTGACCTTTGCCATCATAAGAGCTTGGCCATCAATTGACATGAGAAGTGGGAAGTAGCCATTTTACAGACGGAATGATCTGGTACATAGAGCAAGTAACTGACTAGGAACTGGAAGCCAGGGCTCCGAGTTTCCCATCACATTGGCAGGTAGGGGCCTTTTTAACTTTCCCAGGCCCCTTCTGCCTCAGTGCTCCCTTCTATAAAACAAGAGGTTTGGGCTGGGCTACTTCTAGAGCCTTCCAGCTCAGAAGTGGCAGGTCTGATTTTCAGGGGCACCGGAGGCAGAGTAGAGGGCCTGAATCCCAAGCACCCTGAAAAACACTTGCTGGGCTAGGTCCCCACTCTCTACTAACCTGGCTCACTGCCCACACTGCCTCAGAGCCCGAGCTGGTTCTCAGGGCCTTTTGTTACAACATGTAAACCCTGCTCCCCCCTTATCAGCCACTTCAAATCCTCCCAGAGGCCTCTTTTGTATCCTGGCTCTGCCGTTCCAGCTTTATAAACTGGGCAGGTCATTTCCCTCCTACTGGGGACAATGTAACTTCCAAAGATAAACTGCTGGGAGGATGAATGGCCAGAGTGTGGGGAGTACCCTAAGCTGAAAGCAGTGAGGGGCTGCGGTTATGTCCAGGTGGACACACCTTGGACATTCTTTCTATTGCCACAGCTCCATCAGGGCCCGGAGACCACTGCCATTCCCCAGTACAGTACCTGAGGGTGGGGAGCCTGGGGAGCAAGGGGTGGGGCTATTGTCCACCAGGCCAAGCTCCCTGTGCAGAGCTCGGTGCTGGACCACATTCAGCGTCCTCTCCCGCTTTTCTCTCGCCGCCCGGAGCTTGGTGATGCTCAGCTTCAGGTCGAGCGGCTCGTCCAAGGAGTGCATAGTGATGGGCTGGGGTTGGAGGTGGCAGCAGGTAGTGGGGAGCTCCCAAGCTGGTATTCAGGCAAGAACCTAGAAGGGGACAGGAGAGCTGTGTTGTGACACTGTGACCCCTGGCCCTTCTCAGGCTGTACTCATTACAGCCCACAGGAGAGGGAGGCAGTGGGTGTGCAGCAGTATGAAGGCTATCTCCCTAGGTAGGGAGACCCTCTGAGTGGCCTGGCCAGCAGGCAACATGAAAAGAGCCAACCACCTACTCAAGAGCTTCCATGTCCACTTCCCACAAGTCTTTTCTGGAATGCAACACTTAGAGAGTCCATTTTGCCATGAAATGCGTTTTAGAGATCCTGCCTCAGGTCACAGAGCCAGGAAGTGGTAGAGCTACCAGATTTAAGACCAGATCTCCCTGGAAATAACCAGCCAAGTTCCAAAGGTCATTTCTGACTGAGCGGCAAGTCATGCCTGGGATACATGCTTGGTTTGAGCTGTAAGACCCAAAACCAGGCCAGAGGAGCAATGTGTTCTCCAAGGCGGCCATGAGTGGTCCTCAGCTACTGACTGCTGAGCGCTCCTTGTGCTGAGCCCCATGGGGATCTGAGGTCACCTCTGAGGGAATCAGGCTGAAAGCCTGCTGGGAAAAGCTGAGCAAAGCCTGACCCCAGAGGATGGGTCTGCAGACAGGTGGCCTTGCCTCCCAGGTGAGGTCAGGAGGAGAGGTGCCCACAGAAATGAGGAGACAGAGGGCTCTGGTCCGCCACCAGGGGGCAGCTTGGGGCTGTGGCCCAGCCAGGCCAGCCAAGGGTTAGGCAGGGTTGAAGGGAAGTGGACCAACTCTGGTGCTTCGTAAAATACATGCATATATCATTTTTTACTGGTGATAATATTCTTTTATTATGAGTTCTCATGCTAGAATTTTCACCATTTTCTTAGAATGTCTCAATGGTGTGATTTTCTTTACTCAAGAGCAAGGTCAACAATTCATTCCAAATTCAAAGTTTTCTTAACAGCAGCAATCTTTTCATATGTGGCAAAAAAGTCAACGTGTGTCCTTGCATTTTTTAAATGAGATGATTACACCTTGAAAATCTAACTGCTAAACAAGCCAACACTGAGATCAGGTTTTCACAACTCAATACAGAATATACCCCTAACTACTAGGTGGTAAAAAGACTATATATTTCACTTGTGTGTTTCCTTAGGGGCAGGTGTTGCCCAGATTCATACAGAGCAGCCTGGAGCTCTCTCCACAGAACAGGACAGGCGAGGACAGCCCCCACATCCGCAGTCAGGTTTTCTCCAGTTTAAGCCCCTCGGCTACTTGAAACAGCCTTCACCCAGTTCCAGTCCATGGCTCATCTGTTTCCCCAGACGAGTTCTACTTCTGCCAAGAACCTTCCAGGCACACAGAAAATAAGGCAGCCCCCTCCATCACCTAGGACCCTTGGCTTCTGGGGACATATCCCAAGACTCCACCAGTGTGTGACTAGTATCAGTCTCTGAGCTTAGGGAGGAAAAGTGCATTATTAGAGCACAGTTGGCTGCATTTGGCCATGGGACCCAGGTTTTGTTACCTGACTTGTCCCTGTTAAACTCCATCAGGTGAGAGCCTGCAGATCTGTCTGGATTTGCCCCCCAGACCATGCATGGGCCAGGAGCTCCCAGTGATGCAAGGGGGGCTGGGACCAGACTGCCACCCAGTCCAGGAGCTCCAGACCCAGGCAGGCAGGTGAGCGAAAGACAGTGATGGATAGATGTGGGCTCCCTCCACTCTCCTTCTTTCTGGGGGAGGAGCTGCCCTCTGTCTGACCCACCCCCAGTTATGTCTGTCTGTCTGTGTGTCTGCCTGTCCCTCCACCTGTTTATTTTTAGACACTGGCCCCTTCCAACCTCCCTGAAGCTCCTCTGTGCTAGGAGCCTGGAAGGAGAGGAAGGAAGTAAATATTTATGCTGATTAAGAATTCAGGAGCCAGGAAGGGCTGGTGGCCTGGTCCTTGGCTGGCCTAGGGCCACAGGCCTCCCCACAGCTTCCACCCCCCCACCCCCACCCCTCACCCAACCTTCCAGAGAAGGGGACCATGAGGGCAGCACGGTTTGAAACTGAGAATTCAAAGTGATACTGATTGTCATTGGTGTTGTTGACCAGGCAACATACTTTTGGCACCTGCCCCACTGCCCTGCCCTCAAGGCCTGAGGGGACCAGGGAGGAGCCCTGGGTCACCTTGTTCAGAAGACCTGAAGGAGATATTGCTTCAATCCAGAACCAGAGAGCGCTCCAAGAGAAACCTGTCTTCCAGGGTGGGGCTGAGCACAGGGCCCATGATGAGAGGGAGCACTCTAGTACATCACCCCGTGGAGACTGCCCCTCACTTCCTGTCCTAGGATTTTGCCCAGGGGTTCATTCTGATGGAAATCAGAGCCCAGCCTAGAGGCCCAGCCACCCAACTCCTGGGGAAGGAGAAAGGAGCTACCCCCAAAGCCAACAGCTCCCAGCATCCCTACCCCCAGGCTGGCCTCACCCTGATTTCCCTCCCAATGGTGACCCCCACTCCTTGGCCAACCTCAGTGTCCTCTTTCACCCCACCCCACCCCCGCCACCCCCCAGCCAGCAGCCATTCTGGGCTCGGGCTCTGCTCTTTGTTCCTGGGCTGGGTGAAGAGGGGCGGGTGAGAGCCACAGTTATGCTCTCTGGAGGCTGAAGGGACAGCCAGGCCTGGAACCTTGGGTCTGGCTCTATGATAACCACCGGAGGCCAGCACCCAATTTATGGCCCAGGACAACCAGAAAGGTGGGGAGGATAAGGACGCTCAGAAGGACGGCTGTCATGCTCTGAGGGCACAGTCAATTTTCTTAACCAGTGGTAATGCCCACAATAGGTGGGGACCACAGAGTTTCCTGTACCCCAGTACCCCCCGCCCCCACCCCGCGTGCAGCGTGGAGCGCCTTCCCCCGGGAACCCTGCTGCGGAATCCCTGGCTCAGTTTCCCGCTGGCTGGCTGGCTCAGAGGTGATAGTTGTGGGTCTCCGGGTGGGCGGGGAGGCAACGCCAAGGTGGTCGTGCTCCAGCTGCGAAAGGAACTAATTAGAATGGAGGGAGCGAGGGCCCTGCGGGGACCACCGAGGTGGCGGGGCCAGGCGGGGGGTCACCCTGGGGGTGGGCCACGCTTGCCCTCCGGCCGCCCCCACCCCCGCATCCTCCCTGTGGGCTGGACCTAGATAATGGCTGCTATTGTGTGATGCCTGTGGGCGAGCAGCGGCCCCGGCTGCAGGGCCCACCAAGCCTCCCCCTGCCCCCCAAACCCCGCCATGGCCTGCCCTACCTGGAGGCGCCCCCCACCCACATACACACAGAGGCAGGGGAGCACCAGGCGGGCCTACACATGGCGAAACCCCCAAAAGGCACATTCTCTGCGAGGGCCCTGTGGCTGGAGTGGCTGGCATACAGAAAGAGGAGCTGAGGGGTCGACGTCCATTAAACACTGTCCATGAATCCTCTGAACCCTCTGAAGCCCTACTGTGAGTCGATGGCAGTCATTCCCCCTGTTGCACAGGCAGGGAAACCGAAGCTAGAGACCACCAGGCTAATAGGAGCAGGCCAGAATCCGCTCTGGATAAAGCCCCTCCCTCCCTGCTTCCGGGAGGGCAGCGAGCTAGCGCTAAGCTTGAAGCCGTCCCGGGTAGGTGGAAAGGGGCTCCGCGCATCCGCCCTGAGAAGTAGTCAGTGTCTCCTTGGGAGAGCAGGGTGCGGGGACGGGGGTGGGGGCAGGTCTCTGTAAGATGGGGACTCTCCCAGCCTACCCCACAGCAGCAGAGAATCAGGTGCCTGACCACCAGTGTACCAGTATTGTCAAGGGCAAAATGAGGGGGACTCCTTATTCCCAGAGTAGCCCTGAAACTACCCTTTGATCAGCCATTGCTCGTTCAGCTTAGGACTTAGGGACAAGGGCCCAAGATGCAATGCTCAAAAGCCCATGTGGCTTTCTTGATATAAACTGTAAAGGAGAAGCAAGTCCCTGGCCTCCCCTGTGCTTCATGCGTGCCCCAGGGTCTGGTGACTGCCAACACGCCGCTCTTACAAACGGGGAAACTGGCCCAGAAAGGGGGACCACTGCCCCAGGTTGCACAGAGGGTAGCGAGCCCAGGATTGGAAGCCATGGGTGAATATTACAGAATAACAGTACCATCAGCCAGTTACTGATAATCGAGGAACAGGCTAGCACCTGTTAAGGCAAGTGCTCTTTCATCCCCATTTTGCAGATGCAAAAACTAAGGCTTGGGGAGATTAAACGGACTGTCCAGGGTCACACAGCCTGCCTGTGGCAGAGCTGGGTTTCATGCCCAGGTGAGTCCAGAAGCTGTATCCACCATGAGCCCCTCCTGTGCCAGAGGCTGTGGGGAGGGACAGACGGAAGGGCGCCCCTCCCTGCCCAGGGGTTTGCTGGAGCTAGGTGCAAAGCCTAAAAGGGGCACAGGCAGTGGGTGGGCGCTGAAGAGGCTGACTGGGGGGGTAGCCACAGGGAAACTTGGAAAACTGCAGGCAGTTATGCGGCCAAAGGTAGGGCCCACAGTCCTGCATTCCTGGGAACCACTGCGGCTCCGCCCTGCTCTGCCTAAGAGCTCCACCCGACGGGGAAACCAAGCAGCAGGGGATAGAGGGGCAGGGGCAGGCCTCCTCCTCTCCTGGCCCCCCTTCCTGATCAGGCAGTGGAGCATACTCAGCGCTCGAAGTATGGGGTAGAATACCTGGGCCTCCAATGTGGCTCTGCCACTTCCTGCCCATGTGACTTAAGGCAAGTCACCTCAGGGTCCTCATCTCTAAAATGGGATAATAATAACAGCAATAAGTTACTCCCATTGGGTTTCAGGGAGAAATCAATATAATCATGCACATCCAATGATTACTTAGTGTTTCCGATTGATATGCAAAATATTCAGCACCTAGAACAGTACTGGGCGCATAGTAGGTACTTAATCAAACTTCTCGAATAAAGTGTCACCATTGCTGAGTTCTGCAGCCTTTGGCCAGTCTAGAAAGTGAATGCAACTGAACATAGAACTGGCCCTTCCCCGTTGTACCCACAGACACTCTAGTTTCACACTCATCTGGGAGCATGTGGGCTTCAGTTTAGGGTAACTAAACAAGTGTGTGTCTCTCAAGAGCCTCAGGCCTCTGCTGTCCTGTGGAATGACCAGAGCTGCTGACCATAGTCACCTTCCAGAGTCTGACTGCATCAAGGAAATAACGCCAGGAGGCCCTGGAGAGGCTCTGAGCAGTCCTGGAAGGAGCAAACCTCCTCCCAGGACCAAAGGGAGGGGCTTATCCTGAGGCCTCTGCCCAGCAGGTCCCAGGAGAGGGGCCAGGGCAGGCAGCAACTTCCTGAAAGAACACGGGGTTCGCCTTCCCTGGGAACCTCTTGCTCCAAAGACTGGCCCCTCCCCCATCACAGATGGGTGCTCAACCAGCACCCTGGGCCTTCCCAGCAGACCTCACCCTGGCGGGAGTGCAAATACCCCCAAGTGACCCCGCCAGGGCTTAGCTCTTGGGCTATGGGACCCTCAGAAAGGCCCCAGCGGGGCAGCAACTGCACAGGCATGTTTAGAGAATGATACACAGAGCCAGGCTACCTGGTTCCAGTCCTCTGTGTCCCCACCCCTGGCTGTGGGGCCTCACATGGGTCCCTGTCACCCCCTGAGGCTTGGTTTCCTCGACCATAACAGGCACCACAATAAGATGCATGCCGGATCACCAGGCACTGTAGGGATTCGGGGCTTCCTGCAAGCCTTGCCTGGCCAGGCGCTTGGCACACAGGAGGCACCAGCCAGTGGCAGCCCTGCGGACTTTTGTTCCTGGCCCCAGGCTGGGGGTGCCCCACAGTAACTTGCCATGCCAAAGTCATCCAGATAGTTCAGGCAGCACTGAAGGTAGAAGGCATGCAGCTGGCTTCCCCCACACCCCTCACCAGCTCCAGCTCCCCAGATGTACTTCCTTCCCCAACACCAGCAGGGTGACCCCAGGCTTGGGGGCAGCAGCTCACACATGGGCCCTAGCCTGCAGATGCACACTCACGTAGTTGTGTGTGCCCATCCAGCTGCAGGGCCCAGCCTGGCACAGAGGTTTCCCCTAGGCCTGGTGGCTCTAGGCGCCTAGTGCAGCCCCCACCCCTTGCTGCCTGCCCGCCTGCAGCCACCTTTGCACAACTATGTCTGGTATTTTCCTGTCTGCCCAGCTTGGGGGGGAGGTGCTATGAGCACTGCCTGCACCTGGGCCTCAGCCAGAGGGGAGCCCGCCAAGCAGCCCCCACGCCAGGCAGCCCGCCCACCTACCCACCCACCAGCCAGCGAGCTGGGAGGGAAGGGCTGGGCCCAGGCTGCCCAAATCCCTGGGAGGGGCCCGCACTGGGGAGCCAGACAGGACACACACCCACAAGGCCCAGACATAGGCAGCCCAGGACCTGCCAGGCAGCATTGCCACTCTTGGTGGGCAGCAGGACTGGGCACTTCTCCAGAGCTCTCTGGGGCCAGCAAAGGCACTGGCCAGTGCCCCACAGGACAAGGATGGTCACTGACAGCACCTCCAGACATACAGGCGCATGCATATGTGTCACACCTGTGCACATACATGGGACACACAGGACATGGTGGGTAAGTAGCATCAAAGTCGGGAACCCAAGACCCAGGCATCTTAGCTTATTGTGGGGAGCTGGGATGAGGCCTGTGGCCCACCCCTGCCATCACCGCATCGGGCACCAGGCCCGATGAACAGCATTTGCCAAGTCCCAGCGGGAAGGGTGGTGGACAAGGCAGGCTCTGGACTTCGGCCTTTCCCTCCCAGCCTCATTTACCCCCTTACTCAGTTATGCATTCCAACGCCAGGCCCTCCACTCAGTTCCCGGGGGGCTCACAGATACGTGAGAATGAAGGGCATCCAGACTTCAGTGGGAGAACCACTGGCAACAGAGAAACAGCATTTAGGGTTGAGCTGCTCCTGCCGAGTGTGGGGAGCAGATAGGAGTTGGCTGTGTGGACACAGGGTGAAGCAAAAGGGAGTGTTGGGTCCTAACAAGTTCTGCAGGCTGCACTGGCCAGCATGCGTCCTCCCCACCATCTCCATGCATCCTCACCACCCGGACAATTTCCTGTGATTCTCTCCATCTTCCAGGTGAGGACAGTGAGGCTCAGGGCAGCTCAGTCACCTGAAGTAGCCCCAAGAGCTACTTTAAGCAGCACAGTCGAGATTCACCTCCAGATGCAAAGCCCACACTCCTTCTAGGCCCAATCCTGCAGAGGCCTGGGGGTGTGGCCCCAACTAATCCACAGCTAAGCTGTCAGTCATTCAGCAGAGGAAGCCCAAGGGGGAGGCTGGGCCAGGGCCCTAGGAAGGGGTGGGGCAGCACTGGAGAGACACGGAGTGCTCTGCACAGAAAGTGCCACCATCCTTTCCAGTCCAGACTTTCCCCTGCAGCACCTCCTTTCTCAAGATTTCCTGGCTCCCATAAGCCTGGGGCTTACCTCTTAGGTGCTAGCTCCTGCTTTACAAACTTCCATGCCCCTATAATCCTCTCCAGCTGCCACTTCTCTCCTATTCCTCCTTCATCAAATCTTCCCTGATTCATCTCTTGCAGCTGTACATGAGCAGTTCTTCCAGGTGCCTGAGAGCTGAGCAGAGGACCTGGCTCTGTCCCCACACTGCCAAGGGCAGCATCCCTACCCCGGCAACGGCCCTGTGCTACCAGCCACACTCACCCTGGGTCCAGGTCCTCTCTAATATATCGCTAATGCCACAATGTCACCAGCGCTTGAGCATGCCCTGAGTGTCCAGCCCTGCACAGTGTCATATTCTTTGCCCCTGACCTTCAGCCCCAGATACTCACTTCTTGAACCTGACATTTGAGCCTCTTTCCAAGAAGGGGGACCCAGGGTAGGCGGGGCTGTCTCTGGGATCCCAGGCAGTTCTGGGCCTTCTGGGGGTGTTGAAAAGAAGGCCTCATGGAGTAGACCACTGGCCCCTCTCCCACAGCTCCTACACAGCCCACTCCTTCCACCAGCATGAACTGGGCAGTGATGCAAAGTGCTGGGGCTCAGAGCCAGAAACCAGGCCTGCCCCAGTGTGATGTGGGCCAGGCCCTGGGCCTCAGTTTCCCCATCCATGAAAAGAGAGGGCTGGCCTAGAATGGGACTGCAGCTCGCACATCCTGACCACGCCCCTGACAGCACCACCACCTTTCACTTTTCCCTGACACTGGGACCTCAGTGAATGTTTGCTGAGTGAATGAATCCATCTGTGGTGCTACCAGCCAGGTAGGGTGGGCAGGTATGAAGGGGGAAGGCGGTTACTGCCCAAAGAAGGAAGTGGCTTGCCCAAGGTTAAGGTGAGAGGCAGGGCCTGGGCCCTGATACAGATGCTTCCACCTCCCTGTCCAGGTTAAGGGACCAAGGAGCAGGACCAAGGGTGGGGCGGCCGGAATTGCCCTGGTCAGTTGGGATGACCAGAAAGGCCCAGTTCCCCTAGCTTCATCTCCTGCCACTCCCAGCCAGCAGTGGCAAAGAGCCTACCCCAAAACAGCAGGACAAGACCAGGCCCAGCAGGGGCCCCAGCATAAACTCTGGACTCCACCCTATGCCCTTCTCACCAGCCATCCCACCCTCCCCTGCTGGTCCACTCCAGGCTGCAAAGCAAGTCCAGAAGCCAGCAATAGCCTCCAAACCCAAAAGGAAACACCACGCCAGGCCTGCCTGCTTCAGGCCCTTGGAGCCCAGGGTTCATCGGACCATGCGTGGTGACCACTGCGTGGTGACCACTGCGTGTCCAGAGGTGGTGCTGGGGGCTTGAACTGGAAGAGGATGGGACTGGCAGGCAGAACAATGAAGGGCCCCATAGCCTTGGGGTAGGAGGACATCACAACTGGTGTCAGTAAGTCTGTAAGGGTGAGGTTGAGGGGCCTGGACGCAGGAGGAAGTGGCCCAGAAGACTTCCCAGCCAGACCTAGGTGGACATGTGGGTAAGGGCAGGAGGCTTTCTCCAGACACAGTTGTCCTCCATGCCATGCCCATGCAGTGGATTGGGCAGGGAGCGGGGGGAGTGGAGTTGGGGGGATTCCCAGACTGAATTGACATTTCAGGGGCCAGGGCCAGATCGCTCTAGGGTCCAGTCCCTCTCCCTCCCCGCCCCTAAGTGACCCTGGGGAAAACCCCTCAAATCTCTGAGCCTCAGTTCACCACCACCACCCCCGCCCCACCCCAGAGCCCACAGGTAGTTAGTTGCCTTACTCCCTGGCCAGTGAGCACATTGCGCCAATGGTGGAGACCCTCTGTCAGGCGGCAGGATTGTTTTCCTGGAGGTGCCCAGGGCCGATTCAGGCAGCTCAGCAATCCCCTGGGGCCTGCGAAGTCTCCCCACCCTCCCTTGGACATGACTGGAGGAGGAGGCCAGAGGCTGAGTCTCAGTCCCCTTCCCAGGCAGCCATCGGCCAAAGCAGGAGTACATATGCAAAAGTCACATTCCAGCCCTGGCTGGCATAGCTCAGTGGACTGAGCATCAGCCTGCAAAACCAAAGGGTCACCGGTTCGATACCCTAGTCAGGGCACATGCCTGGGTTGCGGGCCAGGTCCCCAGTGGGGGGCAGCACGTTAGAGGCAACCAGACACTGATGTTTCTCTCCCTCTTTCTCCCCTTCCCCTCTGTCTAAAAATAAAATATATAAAATCTTTAAAAATATAATTAAAATAAAAATAAAGTCACACTTGAAAGTCAGGCACCCCCTGTGGCAGGTGCTACCTGGCTTCTTTGGCACTGCAGACAAAGGGCCTGAGGAGACCCCAGCCAACCCCAGTCATGGCCAGGATGATTCCAGCCCCTTCCCATCCCCCACCAGGGGCATGTGGATAAGATAGGAAGCTCCCCCATTAGAATCATTTCCCATCTTTGTGCTCCCCCAGATCCCTTCCATCCTGGACACCAGTTAACTAGAACCATCCATCCCATCCATCCCAGCTGGGAGAGGGCACAGGAGGCCAAAGCTCTCCCCCTCAAGATGCCTAGATCCAGGGCCTCTGTGTTGCCCAGCCTGACGGAGCTTGGAGAAACATCCCAGGCAAGACAGTCAGACTTCTGGGGCTCCCAGAGGTTCCCTGGAAGGGTCCCAGAGCTATAAGGGAAAAAAAGGCCAGAGACCCCTGCAAACCTGGGCTAGGCCTCGCCTCCCCCATGGACAGGTCTGGAGTGGAGGCCAGGAGGATCAGCACAGGGAAAGGACGGATGTTTGGGGCCTGGTGTACACAGCTGCCAGGGCCAACTCAGGTTCCCCTCAGGAACAGGGTCCCTTCTCATCCCAGGCTGGGAAATTGGTCATCGAACACCCGCCCGCCGCCCCCGCTGCTACAGTAGACCCCAAGATGCCCACGGGCCCTTTTCCATCCTGAGCTTCAGTTTCCTCATTTGTCCAATAGAGATCTATGGATCTCCCTCACGAGGTTAAGGTAATAATTTCAAGTGACAAATGTCAATGCCTACGAAGTTCATGGGGCCACTGAAAAGCATTGTTGATTTTTTCTGGGAGTTGTTACCAGGTGTTCCCACCACGCTGCTCTATCCCCTACCCACTTTACCCACCACCCTCTCCGTGAGGATCTAAGATGGCATTTTTATTTGTTACAGAGATAGCAGAGGCTTACAGGGCTACGTGGGAGCCAGGAGAGAAACCTGGGTCTACTCCGGGCTGTGCCCCTGCATGAGAACCCCACTCTGCCTGCAAGTCCTTCTATGTCCCAGCATCAAAGCAGTTGTCCCAACCCTGGCTGGTCAGCAAAGCACTAGAGGTCCTGGCTGACAATGGGAGTCCCTGCCTGGTCATACCCGAATTAGAATTCTCCAGGGTGAGGCTGAAGCCCTGAAGGAGCTGTGGTCCCCCACACCCAGGGCTGGTAGCAGGCCGGGGCAAGACTGGGTGTCCTGGTATTCTCAGAGAGGTGAAACCTCAGATACATGTCTGGGCCTTAGCCTCTCTCTTAGGGCCGTTTCATAGGCCCTGGAGGGGGAAGCAACTCCAACAGGGTGGTGGGTGAGAATCCACATCTTTCTGGCTGGCCCCAGAGAGCCCCTCACCAGCCGGTGATGCTCCCCACCTCTGAGAAGGGCACCTGTCTGGGTGAAGAAAGGATCACCCAGTACCTTCCAGGGGTCACCATTCTGGCCTTAGTCATCTGTGTGAAATACACAATGACAATAATAATTTTTAATAGAGAAAGGCTTCTCACAGCCTCAGAAAAGGCAGCCCCCGCTCCCCACCCTCCCATTCCACCTGGCTCAGGCCTTTCTACTACATTCTGAATTTCCCACTTGGGTAAGGGGCCCCTCCAGCTTGCCTCTCCCTAGGACACAGACGCCTGGGAGGCATCCCCCACTGGAGGGGAGAGGTGGGGACAGCAGTCTTCCCTGCCCCGCCCCCCTCCAGCTTCAGGGGCCTATCCCAAACTTCTCCCAAAGAGCTCAACTGTAAGCCCCACTCCCCATATCTGCTCACTTGGCCACAGCTTTTAGCACCCTCCCTCATCCTGGGACTGCCCCAAACTGCCCAGCATCCGTCCCCACCCAAGTGGGAAATTAGGATTCCAGGCCAGTTGGGATAGATGGAAACCCACACGGGAAAATATCAGGAAAACACATTCTTCCCCCTACACCCAAGCTCAGACACTGTGAGGATTAGGTGGCAGAAGACACTCCCGCCTCCCAGGGCCAGGGCCAGGGCCAAGGCGGGCCAGGGTAGGGAAGGAGGGGAGAGAAAAGTGGGGGCCCCATGGTGGGGCTGAGAGGGGTCCAGGCCTCCCTACAGGTCCCAGGAGTGGCCCTGGAGAGCTTTGTCTCCTTGGGATCAGTCCACCCTCTCACCCTCCATGGGCACTCCCAGTGAGGCAGCCAGGGGAGCCCAGGCAGGGGAAGACATGGTTTGGCTACCCATTTGCAGTTGGGCTTTTAAAAACAACAAAAGCTTTGGGGGGGAACGTGGTTCACACGATTGTTTAAAATGAGGTTTTTGGATGTCTGTGGCATCCAGTTATTCATACTGGCTCCACCCATGGACAATTGAGAGCTGGCTTTTGTTGGCCTTACCCCCTCCCAACACCCCCACCCCAAGTCTTCTCATGGACTCTGGAGCTCAGGAATCTCACCTTGTCTGACCCCTTGGTTTGACGGATGAAGAAACTGAGACCCAGAAAGGGGAGGAGCCTGGCCCAAGGACCCCGGGGAGTTGGTGGCCACCCGGGACTCAACTCCAGGATGTCAGGCTCCTAGGTGGGGGCTTTTCCCATTCACTCTCCAGGTTGTGGCCCAACTCCAGTATATCCCCCAAAATCACCGAACCCAAAAGTAGTGGTGCCTAGAGGTGGAGTGACTCACTGTCTGGCTTTCTGGGGCACCCCCTCCCCATCAATGAGGGAGGGACTGGCAGGTGTTCCTATGTAGAGAGCCAGGAGCAGGGAGAGGCCCCCCAGGGGGCCTGCACCAGGGTCACACAGGGGCCGTAGATCCCCAGCTGGAGGGATTTAACACCAAAGGTCAAAGGTCACAGACAGGGAATGGTGGGTAGGCATGGGGGGGTCAGAGGGTCAGCACTAATGGCAGCTCCGGAAAGGAGGGGGAGGGGAAGGGGCCTGAGGAAAACATAGCTATTTCCAAAGGGTCCCCAACCCCCATAAATGGTGCCCCAAACCTCTGGCACTGCCTCCTGCTTGGTGGACTGTAGGGAAGGCCAAGTGGAGTTGATGGTGGGATGGGAAATGGGCTGGGCTGAAGCTCAGAAAGAGGTGTCCTAGAAAGGGCCCCCAGGTGCAGGCCCTCCCCCAGTACTGGCCAGGGCCAGCTGGGAAGCCCAGCTGTGGCCCAGAGGGGAGAGGGGGGAGCAGAGAGGGGGAAGACTCCGAGGTCATAGGGAGGGATGTATGGGCTGGGCTGGAACAGCTGTGGCACTGTGGCATCGGTGTGAGGCTTAGGGAGGGCTGGGCAAGTGGGCAGACTGAAGGAGCCAGTTTACCCTTCCCGGAGACTGGGAGCTGAGGAAGGTCCTGGAGGAGACACTGTAGAGTAGAGTGTCTTCTTCCCTAGCTGCCTGCTAAGCCCCACCTTCCCTCCAGGATGCCAGGACCGGGCATGTAGGACCCTCAGGATGGTCACCTCCCATGACCACAGCTCCCGTCCTGCGTCTGGCCCAGACCAAGAACCACGGGAGCCCAAGCCTCGGCCAGGTCCAGGGCTGGCCTGGCTGCCCCTTCAGTGTCAAGCACTCCCGTCGGAGCCAAGATACTGGGCTGAGATGGCTGGGGGCCCAGGGCTCCTCCCAGGATCCCTTCCCACTTCCCAGGCCCCAGGGCAGGGCTGGGTAGCTCCCTGCAACCATAGCTGTCCCGGAGGGCCAGGCTAGGCAGGTCCTCCTGGACAGGCGACAGGCAGCATGCTGCCCTGCTGTGGCCCGAGTACCCGGCTGGGCAGGGCAGTGTGCCAAGGTCTCCAGGTGCCAGCCTGGATTCCAGCCCCATCCCAGGGGGACAGGGGGGAAGCAAGGCATAGGCATTTCCCTCCCTCCAGATGCACCTGCCTCGCCCCGTCCAGACCGGGTTGGGTACCCCTGCCCTCCCCACCCTGCCAGGCCCTCCGCTTGCACACAGCAGGGGAGGAACAAGTGCTGGACAGGACTCTAGCTCCCAGTCCAACGGCGGCAGCACCCCCGTCCTGAGCTTCAGGACGCCTCCCTCCCTCCCCGGCACTTCTAACGAGGGACAGCAGGGGCGGCGGTGGGGGAGAGACTTTCGGGGACAAGGGAGAAGACACCTTTCAAACCCCGTTTTAGAAACAGCCCCGGGTTCAGCCGTGAGAAGGGGAAGCTGCCCGGCAGCCCCAGACAACTTCTTGCCCAGGCTCTGGGGACCCCCTCTCACCCCGCAGCGCGCCCCCACTGCAGCAGCCCAACTTCCCCGCCGAAGTTTGCTCCCGCCCCGGGCCCGGCCGCGGCAGGGCCCGGCCTCGGGACGGAGGGAGGGCAGGAGGGAGGGGAAAGACAGAGAGACGGAGGGAAGGGGCCAGGGAGCCGGCGAGGGAGGGAGCGCGCAAGCCAGCGAGCGAGGGAGCGAGCGCGCAGGGGGCCCGGCGAGGGCTCACAATGGCCCGGGGCGAGGCGCGGACGCGGTAGGGGTAGGCGACCCTGGAGCTCCACGGCCCCCGCACGACAGGCCGGCCCCCTTGCCCAGTCCCCGTCCCCACGACGCGACGCCCAGGGATTCCTACCTCGGCGGCGGGGGCGGTCGGGCTCCCGGCTGCGGGCTCCGGCGGTCTGGGGGCTGCGGGGAGTGAGCGGGGGAGGGGCCGGGGCGGGCGGGGGCCGGGGCGTGAGGCTCACAGGGCGCGGGCTCCCCTGGCACGGCCGCCCGGCACCCGGCCGCTCCGCCACATCTGCAGCTCCGGCGGGGAAGGTGGCCGCGGCGGCCGGGCCGGGCCGGGATGTCTTACAGAGGGAGGGAGGAGGGCGGAGGGAGGCGGCGAGAGGAGGGACCGGCGGGCTGAGGAGGAGGGGGAGGAGGAGGGGCGCGGGGGGCAGCCGCCCTCCCTCCTCCCTCCCCCGCTGCTTCCCTCCAGCCCTCCCAGCAAACCCCTCTCGCCGCGGCGGCCCCAGGCCCGGGGCGCCAGCTGCCAGGCGGGGCGTGAGCGTCGGGGGGGAGGGGGCGGCCGCGCGCGGGCGCTGGGCCAGGGGAGGGGAGGACGGAGGGCAGCGAGGCTGCGGGGAACCGGCACCCGGAGGGAGGGAGGGGGCGCGGGGCAGCTGCAGGGCCGCGGGCGCCCTCCTCGGCCCCATCCTTAGGTCCCCCCCTGCGGCCCCGCCCCCAGCCCGAGGGCAGCGCTAGGACACGGCCTGGAGGTGGCCCGGGGTGGCTGGGACGGGCGGGGGAGACGTCCCACCCTCGGGGAAGCCCGGGGAGGGGGTGGGCTTGCAGTGGGCCGAGGGAGGGCGTGCGGCCCAGAGGAAAAGCCCCGAAAACCGGTAAGATGAAGAAGGAGGCGGGGCCCATCGCCTCCCTCCCGCGGGGTCACCTTGGCTAGGCCCCCCGCAACCCCCGGCGGTGGGGAGGGCGGCAAGAATGCCTCTCCGCCGGCCCTGATTTCTCCGCCCAGCCCAGTTCCAGGAACGCGCGGGCAGCACCCGCGGGTAGAGGCCCCAGCTCTGGGTTCGGGGCGGCGCACGCCGGGGTTCGAGGCCGGGCTTAGTGCCTCGCACCCGTCCGACCCCCGGCTTGTTCCCCTCCCCCCACCGCCGTTCCCTCGGCCTCAGTTTCCTTCAAAGTCTCGGCTTCCGCTCTGCCCCGGTCTTGGTCGCAGCAGTTGGGGCAGCCTGCTTCCTCGGCTGGAGTGCCACGGGGTCCTTGATTGTGCCTGGCCCCTCAGCGCCCAGCGCAGTGCGGTTTACAAAATGAAATGAGTGGACAGACGCGAGTGAGAAAGCCCCGAACCTGCACCCGCTAAGTTGTTTTTACCTCCTAATGCTGAAACCCGACTGCCGTTCTTGAGTGTGTTTTGTTTGGGCCAATCTGGAGCCCCCGCCCAGTTATCTTGCTGCTCTGCTGCGTGGTGGCAAACCTTGGTATAAAAAGAGCCCTGCTGCTCTTAGCCAACCCTGCTGCTCGCTACGCAGTTGGCCTTGAAAAGTCCAGCAGACAAAAAGCATCCTCTATAGGTGAGGCATCTGCCTCTGGGCGTAATTCCACCTTCATTCGTGTATTTGATGGCGTGCCCTGGTCCTAGCTCACAGCATCCCCAGCGCCTGGCATAGTGCTTGGCACATCGTAGGTGCTCGTGAACTGTTACATGGACACACAGTAGATATTTTAGGCAAATGGATACATAGTAGGTGCTCATGACTGTTGCGTGAATGACGGACACAGAACATGTGTTCATTCCATGTTAAGAAAATGTACACATAGTAGGTGATCGTGGCCTGTTGCATGAATGGACACTGCGTGAATGGGCACAGAGTAGTTGCTCATAAGCTGTTGGGTGATACGTGAAAGGCCGGTAGGCCTGGAAGGTGGTGATTTGGAAGTGACCCCTCCCCCACCCGGGTTTCCCTCATGTGGGTTATGTGGAGTGAGGTCGAGTTAAACATTAGCCGGCAGATGGGCCTCGCGGGAAGTCCAGCTTCGCGACCTAGCGCCTTTCAGGAGGGGGCTGTTAAGGGCCAACTCTCCCAGTCCACTGACCAGCGGGTGCGCAGGGTGGGGCGGTGGCTGAGTGACGCAGAGCGCCCCCTCCCGGCGTCCGGGATCGCGGCGATTCAGCCGAAGCGCGGCCCTGCAGCCTGCGGTGTAACAAAGTCCAATTTCTGCCCAGGCTAAGCTCCAGCCCTGAGTATATCCAGGCGTATGAAAAAGGTACCCAAGGGGATAATTTTATATTCGTTAAAAATACTTGCCAAGTGTTTGCAGGATGCTAGGCACTGTGCGACGGTGCAACAAAGAGTGACAACCTCAGTTGCCCTTGCTCTCCTGGGGCTTGTAGTCCAGCAGGAACTGAATCCAGTGACCAGGCAAATCCAATGATCCCTGAACCATAAAGGGGACTTGACCATAAGGGACCTTCACTCTTGAGGGCCTTTCTAATAGTTTTTCTAACACAACTTGTTTTCATGGACAAGCAAGTTGCTCGCTGTAAGGAATCAGACTTGGCATTCCCACATTGGGATGGTGAATAACAGCATCTTCGTTCTGAGGTTATAGTGAAGATTAAATGAGGTATATTCTCCATATATATTAGCAGTTACTACCAAGTGTCAAGCCTGATACAAAGCATGTCAATTCCAGGACCCTGCTAGTGTCCCCTTAGCTGCAAATAAGCCCCTAAACTGGCTCCTGCAAATCCAACAGGAGTGAAGAATGCTACAGTCTTGGTGGAATTGACCCAACCAGAAACCTGCAATTCTGAGCCAGACTAGTTCTTTCTCTGCACCAGATGTTTTACTCTCATTATATTCACAACAACCCTGAAAGTGGGTTCTATTATTATTGCTATTTTACAGAGAAGGAAACTGAAGCACAAGAGGTTAAGTAATTTGGTCAAGTTCTTAGAAACTAGTTCGAGGCGTAGTCCAGATTGCAATCTCAGTCACTCTGATTCCAAAGCTTGTGTTATAATTTGCTATGTTCCTGGGGCATCAGATAACTGGCAGGGTGGGGTTGCGGGACATCCGAGAGGGTTAGGCTCTGAGAAGATTTTAGGGGGGGTTGGCTTTTCCAGGAGACAACGCCTACTATAGCAGTCAGTCCAAGCGTGGCTTCCTACTCCTTAGTGAAAGGTGAGTGACGGGAGATGTCTTCCTTCCCCACCATCATGCTGAATTTCCTCTTTTCAGAGTTCTTACTCTGATCACCCATTCTTTGCTACCTGCTTCCTCCCACGGGTTACGGACTGTCTCCCCATTAGATCCCAAATTCCCCAAGGAGTAGGATACAAGGGCATTATCTACTTCGTCACTCCCTCTGCAGAGTTCTACCCAGGATCTGGAATACAGTATGTGTTTCATAAATATTACCATTATGAACTGAATGTTTGTGTCCTCCCCAAATTCATAGGTTGAAGCTCTAATCCCCAATGTTGCTATATTTGCACATGGATCCTTTAGAAGGTAATTAGGTGTAAATGAGGATGTGAGGGTGGGGTCAGTGCCCTTATAAGAAGAGGAAGAAAGAACCGATTTCTCTCTACATGAGGGCACAGCAAGGTGGCCATCTGCAAACAAGGAAGAGAGCCCTCACCAGGAAGTAAATCTGCCAGCATTTTGATCTTGGACTTCCCAGCCTCCGGAACTGTGAGAAATAAATGTGTGTTGGCTAAGCCCCACAGTCTATGGTATTCTGTTACAGCAGCGTGAGCTAAGAACATTGCTGATAGATATATTTTGGGGACTGAATCTCATCCCCTAATCTTTCATCAATAAACATTTATTGAACATCTTCTAGGTTCCCATTCATTCAACAGATGCTTATTAAGCTGTTATTATGTGTTCATTCAACAACATTTACTGAGGGTCTACTGTGTGCCCAGGATTAGGCAACCCCATCCATGTCTTTAAGCGGATGTCTCAGTCTAGTCGGGACCCGCTGCCTGTCAGTATCCAGAGGGGAAGTGGCTCACTCATTTACACACATAATTCTTTAATGCACAATACTAGCTCCAGCAGGAAACTCAGCAGTATAAACACAGAGCCTTTACTCTATCCAAGGAGCTGAGAGTGAACATGAAGAGGTGACCCTCCAAATCTACATTGCAGACATAGGAGAGATGACAAGAACCAAGGTAGATGAATGGCTGCAGACTCTGAACTCTGGCCCTTGAACTTAACCCAGGCATCGGATCTCTCTGAACCTTAGTTTCCCATTTTCTCTCTGTGAAATGGTGATCCTCATGCCTATTATGGGGCTGTGTGAGGCTCAGTGGAGAGGGTACACAAAGGACTTCCACCAAGGCCTGGTGGGAAGAAAGAACAGTGCAACAAATGATAGCTATTGTTATAAGGAAGCCTGCAACCCACTGTGAGTGGGGCCAGTCACAAGGATGGAGTGATGGAGGGAGTGAGATCAGGATGACTTATTAACCTTGAGCTGGCGGCCTGGTGAGCGTCTCTCCACTTGGCTCTGGCTTGCCCAGCCTTCTGGCTTGCCGTGCCTGCAGGGCTGGGGCAGACTATGGGTGGGGTGTTTATTCTGGGAAGCAGCCCTGGCTGCTCCTCACACCCTTCACCAGTGAGAAAGGAGGGCTTCAAGTCAGAACTGAGGCCCCTTCTGGGCGTGGCCTGGCCCTTAAGATTGTGTCCACCTGCCTGAAGGGCCCAGGGCTGAGAATGCCCAGGAGGCACAGCCTCAAGGGCCAGCTGGGTCATTCAGGTTTGAGACATACCCTCCCAGTGGGACTTGCTGGATCCTCAGGAAAACTGGTCCAAGAGGTCCTGAAGTATTCCACTTTCGGAGTTCTGGAGGCAAGCCCCTGGATGTGAGCGCAGAGGTGAAGCTCCTGGGCCGAGCGGTGGAAACCACAATGGGGTTGTGGTTTCTCTGCCCTTAGAAGAGCCCCTGAGTGTTTTCATCAGGTTCAGCTTCATGATATTCACCTGTGCAGTCCCACTAGCCTGGCACTTAGAAGGGCTCATGCTTTGGGGCTCAATTTCTCCCAACACCATCTCGAAATTATTTTTGAACACAGGGCCCCGCTGTTTTCCTTTTGCACTGGGTCCACCCAATGGTACAGCCTGTCCTGTCTTCATGCTTTGGTTTCCCCCAGTATGTAACTTCTCCCTCCAATAGGGCATTTGGACCCAACCCTCAGCCACAGCCAGCCAGCCAGGAGTGCCCAGGTAAGCCCATTTCGGGAAAGATGGTGGCGGACAAGCCCCTTCGGAAAAGCCCAAGGCCTGCTGTGTAAACGAGGGTTATGTCAATAACTTTCCTGAACTTCTGGATGACAATATTACTTATATTTACCTCAGCTGCACTGTTGGGATGGTTAAAAGTTCACATAAAGGACACAGTGACTGGCATAGAATACGCGCTTAATAAATTAGAACTATTAGTTTTAAAAATGAGGATTATTACAGGCGCTATCTTGGAGGGAGGGAAGAAGGGAGTGGTCAGCCCCGGATCCCCACGGACCTGCCCCAGGAAGGAGAAGCCGCCCCTCCTGCCTTCCCAGGGAAGAGACCCCCCCACCCTCCAAGGCAGAGACGAGGGGGCGGAGGATGGGGAGCGACACATTTCTGAGTCGTGACCAAGTGGAAACTCCCTCCCCGAGGCGGAAGCCGGGGGCGCCCCACTGGAGCCGGAGCCTCCCCTGGGGCGGGACCAGCGGCCCGGGGGCGGGGCGCAGCGGGCGCCCCGGGTCCCGCCCCTCACCCTCATATGAATATGAATGAGCCGGCCGGGCGAGCGGAAGTGTGAGGCGGGATTGGCTGGCTCCGCCTCCGCCGTTGGCCCGTGGGCGGAGGGGCGTGGCCTGGTAGCGAACGTACCGCCCCTCCCGCCCCGCGCGGGGCCTCCTTCCGGATGGCACGCCCCGGACGTGACCTCGGGGGTGCGCGTCGGAGCCGCCCGCGGGGAGGTGCCTGCGCCCCCTGCACAGGTAGGGCCGTCCTTTGTCCCCGGCACCGCCCCCCGAAACTCGGGTCCTGCAGGCAGCCCGCGCTTGCGGCTCCTGTGCACGCTAACCTTGTTCTGGCCCAGGTTGGGCGTCTGGACCCTGAGTCAGACTCCTAGGCGCCCCCGCAGCCCAGGAGACGTGATAGGAATCCTTCACCCTCTCCGACGGGCGCGGGCGCAGGGTAGGGAATGTAGCAGAAGACCTGCCCTTAGAGGGCTTACGGGCCAGGGCGAGGGAGGCCAGCGGAGTGCATCAGTGGAATGTCCAGTATGTAAAATGAGCGTCAGGGTGAGGATAAAAGTTGGGAAGGCTTTCTGGAAGGTGACTTTTGAGTCAAGACCTGGAGGAAGCGAGGGAACCACCTGGCGCCTGGGGGATTTGAGGAGCAGCTGGGCACTGAGGCCCCTGTGGCTGGTGTGGAGAGGGGAGAATGAAAAAGATGGAATAATGGTAATGGCTCACGTACTGAGCTAGGCCAAGTGCTCGGTGCTTTATGCATATTATTTCTTTTGTGAATCAAGACAGCCTGAACCTGGGAACTACTGTTGCCTGAGAGGAAATCGGGCTCAGGGAGGTTAAATAACTTGCCCAAGGTCACAGCGCATTGGAGCCTAAGGAGACTGACGTCACTCCCTGAAACACGCCCAAGAGACCCAGGGTTGGATGACCTTGACCAAGATAGGTTCTCCACTTTGCTCCTCAGTTTGCTCCCAGAGTACTAGAGAGAGGGGGAGGTGAGTGACTTGAAGGGAAAGATGGCCTCTCAGGCCCTTTTTGCTGACTGTATGCCTAAAAAACAGTTTACTGTATTGCACACCCAGCAATTGGGACCTTGAAACCCTAAAATTAGTGTACAGAACAAGGGTGTAGCAGGAATTTTCCTGGACGGAAGTCTTCTCTCTGTTCTCCTGGGACAGGCTTTTGTTGTCTGGGAAACACTTGTCACCCCTCCAGGCTCTGGAGCAGGTACAAGTGGCTTTCGGAAGGGAGGGCAGAAGACCTGGAGCCGGGAAGAGGCTGCTTTTGGTAGTGGGTTACAGGGAAGGCCTGATATGGCTGAGTGCTCTGGAACAGTAACAAAGACATTGTCAGCCGGGCAGACTGTGTACCCACCAGCAGCAACTGCAGGACAAGCAGAATCACCCAAACACCCCTGTGAACCTGGAGAGATTAAAGCACACCCACGAAACCCACCCAAATCTGCAGTGGCAAGCAGGTTCTCTGACCACCGACCAGATGTGGTGGAAAGGACCTCAAGAGTTGCTGATGAGGTCCCTGCTGGCTGTGCTCATTGCTTCTCTGGAGTGGAAGTGGGGAGATGTTTTTATGCTCCTGTGAGCATCTGCCTGTGATCTGGTCCCAAGGCACTAAGGCCTGTAGGTTTCTCGTGGAGACCTCTTTTCAAGCCTGGCACAGTTTCCAATCTTGGCCTTTCGGCTGTGATGTGAAATATGACCCCGAGAGGGTTAGGAGAAGGACCCAGCCCTCTGTGTTTGAGCCCCAGGACACCAGTGAGTCTGAGGTCCTAGTGATATAGGCTCACAGGGGAACTTATTGTTGGGCCATTTAGTAGACAGAGAGACTCAGAGAGGTGAAGTGGTTCACCTGAGAACCCACAGCTATGAAGTAGGAGAGATAAGATCCATGTGCAAACCTTTGGAGTCCAGAGCCCAAGCCCCTCCCCTCAGAGAGTGGATTCACCCCAGCAGAAGGGATGTACTTCTTATGTGGCCACGTGTTTGCTAAATTGGGTACCTTCGAAACTGTCCCCCCCAAGCACACACACACTCACTCACTCTTTGGGGCATAGGGCTGGGGAAGGGATGATGTCCAAAGAGGAGAGAGACACTTTCTATTCTTCTCAGCCATGCAGTCCCTGGGCCTCATCCCCAGGCATTGGCACCTGGGCTGAATCAGTCAGTCCCTCCTCAGGATGGGACTGGTGTAATTGGGGCCACAGGCACTTTCGGGACCGCCTGCCAGTTTCTTCATCCAGGAGCTTCCTCTTCATGGAGTCTTGGGCTTTAGTCTTGGGCCCTGGGCCCAAGGGGAGAATGCCTCCACTTGGGCACCCAGAACCACCTGAATGTCCTGGCCTTGAACTGTGGGTACAGCTGAAGCTAAGGCCACTGACTGGGTGACCATGAGTGTGGGGTTGCCAGGATGGACGGAGAGAGGTCTGAGGTGGCATATGTGAGTCATGAGACTGTTGTGAATAGAATGCCAGAAGGAGATGGGAGCTGGTCCCCTCAAATGACCCCTTTGGGCCCTGACCTAAGCTCAGTTGGTCAGGCGGTGTTCCTCAAAGTGAGGGGCCGCTGGTCTGGGCACATGCCTGGGTTGTGGGCCAAGAGGAAACTGATTGATGTTTCTCCCCTTCTGTTTCTCCCTCCCATTCCCTCTCTCTAAAAATAAATAGCCATGGCTGGATTCAGTGGATTGAGTGCCGGCCTGTGAACCGGGGGGTCACCAATTCGATTCCCAGTTGGGGCACATGCCTGGGTTGTGGGCCGGATCTCCGGTTGGGGACTTGTGAGAGGCAACCACACATTGATGTTTCTCTCCCTCTCTTTAAAAATAAATAAATAAAATCTTTACTAAAAAATAATACTAAATATAAATAAATAAAGTCTTAAAAAAAAAAAATGACCCCTGTGGGCCAGGGCTTGTGAACAGTCATTCTGCACATTGCTTCCTGTTGATCCGGTCCCTCCTTCCCTCTGAACTTCTTGCCTCCCTGGAGATATTTTGAGCCTTAAAGCCCCAATGCATTCTCAAACTCCATGTACTAACCAGTAAGTCTGGGGCAAGGCCAAGGGATCTGTATTCTTAACCAACTTGAGACTCGTGATGCGTGTGGTCCTCTGACTAGGCCTGAAAATCCACTGTCCCAGGTTCCCAGCCAGGCAGCTATGAGGAACGCCTCCCAAGCCTTCTGGCAGATAAGAGACTAGTGTGCCTAATGGTTTTCCACAACAATTTAAACACATTCTACATTCGAGCGCTGTCATCAGCTGAGCTTCTCCCTTGTTTAAAATAAATGATGGAGTCTCAAGCAATAGCCCAGTCTCCATCTCTCTCCTGCCAAGTTTCTCCAAAGATCAGGCCGCCCTAAATTACCAGCTCACTTCTGAGCTCCTTGCTCTGTCCTGAGCGCTCCTCTCACATAGCACTTCACACAAGGTTCTGCTTAAGTCCTAAAGCCCCCAGGGTCTGCCTATGGCCCCTGAAACAGGCATTCCTTAAGGTTCCATCATTAGACCTTCTTTGCTTGACAGGTTTCTTCAGTTGAAGAGCAAAAGTGAGGGGACCCCTCATCTGTACTTAAGAGGGTTCCCAATATTTACACCCAAACATAGGGGTCACCAGGCCCACTTTTTTAGGGGCTAGCTTGATGTGTCCCCTAGGCCACTGGAGCTCTTCCAAATAGGCTCTTTGATTTGAGGGGCATCTCTAGTCACACCTGTCACTTAGGGTGGTCCAACAAGGTGGCTTCTGCCTGAAGCTGTATACCCTAAGAGAGAAAAGAGTGCCTGCCATCGTTAAGGAAGCTCCTTTTAGTAGCCCGGCTTCCCTGTTGGAAACTCCCAGCTTCTTTTTGCTTTCCCTGATAAAACTATTAGTACTCTTATCTCCCTGACCCCTGAGCCTTCACCCGCATTGGTGTCTGTTCTGGTGACCCAAGCTTGTAGCCCCAGGATCTCTTTGAACCACCCCCGCACACACACTTAGGCACTCCAGTCCCTAGTTTGAGGTCTTTGAAATTTACCAGCAGCCTGCTCACTGTGCCCAGAGCTAGACACTGAGCCCGGGGAATGTGTGCTGAGTGCTTTGCACCAGTTTGCTGTCTGCTCAGAGACTGCCCCGCTCTCCTCCATCTGTGTTTGGGGCTGCATGGCATTGGGTCACACTGCCTGGAGTTGCGGGTCTTGGTTCAGATCCTGGTTTTGCCCTAACCAGCCTCATGACCCAACAGATTCCCTGAGTCCTCAGATATGTTGAAGCTGGTAATAATAGCCTGTCTCACAAGGTACTTGTGAAGACTGACATTATGGGACTTCATCTCTAAGGGTCCTTGGCACATAATATTGTCGGATGTGTATTATGTTATTTAATCCTCAAAACTACCCTTATCAGGTAGATTATTGCTATCAGGTCCATTTTGTAGGTGATGAGAGGGAGGCTCAGAGAAGCCAAGTGATTCACCCAAGACCACACAGCTATAAAGTAGTAGAGGTGGGATTATTCTAGTGCAAGCCATTTCACTCCAGAGTCTAAACTTCTAACCACTAATGCCCTACCCCTGCACCCCCTGCTCTGGGTTCTCTTTATCTTCTCTTCATTTATTCAACAAATATTTCTGGCTTGCCTACTACCTAAGGATATAGCAGTGCATGAACAGAGGAAGCTCTGCCCTCAGGGAGCTTACATTTTGGTGAGGACACAGGGAGAGATGTATAGGAAGTCCTCTAGGTACTTTCCCAAAGCCCCTCTTCCTCACTATCTGTCCTTGGGGCACAGAGCAGGACCCTCTATCTAGCCTCCCTACTGTTTCTTGTACCAGGAGGCTTCAGATGGGGGGCATTGGCTAAATTGAACTGCATGTGGTTTTGACCCTGGTGAAGGAGGAAGTGGATAACAGCCGGATCTGGCATAGGGTTTGAAGGCATTAGCATCCTCAGGGAATGTGGCAGTGGCAGTGCTGGCTTGAAAGGAATGGGCACCACCATTCAAGGCCAGGCTGAGGACAGGCCTCACTAGGGAAATATAAGTCAAAACCACATTGAAATACTGCTTTACACCCACCCCGATGACTAAAACAAAAAAGGAGACAGTAATAAGTATTGGGAGGATAGGGAGGAATTGGAACGCTCACACACTACTGGTGGCAACGTCAAATGATGCAGCCGTTTGGAAGTAGTCCGGGAGTT
Organism: Mormoops blainvillei; assembly: GCA_004026545.1. NCBI lineage: Eukaryota > Metazoa > Chordata > Mammalia > Chiroptera > Mormoopidae > Mormoops > Mormoops blainvillei. The sequence continues at coordinate 122,810 of PVJD01001180.1, forward strand.
CCTCAACATAGAGTCACTGTTTTGCTTTCCCTGATAAAACTGTTAGTACCTTCTTATCTTCCTGACCCCTGAGCCCCCACCCCCAGCACTTGACCCAGCACTTCCACTCCTAGGTATATACCCAAGAGATTTGAAAATATGTGTCCAGACAAAAACTTGTACATGTACACAGATGTTCATAGCAGCATTATTTATAATAGCCAAAAGGAGGAAACAACCCAAATGTTCATCAACCAATGAATGGGTAAATAAAAAAGGGTGTAGCCATACAATGGAATATTTATTTAACCGTGAAAAGGAATGAAGCTCTTTCTTATTTTTTTCTTTTTTAAATTTGATTTTAGGGAGAGAGAAACATCGATTTGTCGTTCCACTTATTTATGAATTCATTGGTTGATTCTTGTATGTTCCCTGACCGGGGATTGAACTCACAACCATGGAGTATTGGGATGACACTCTAACCACCTGAGCTACCTGGCCAGGCAGGAATGAAGTTCTGACACAGGCTACAACATGGATAAACCTTGAAAACATTATACTGAGTGAAGAAGCCAGACAGAGAAGGCCACATACTGTATGGTCCCATTTATACGAAATATCCAGAATAAGCAAATCAGTGGAAATGCAAAGTAGAACACTGGCTGCCAGAGGCCGGGGGCACAGGGATTGGAGAATAACAGTTAATGGCTGCAAGTTTTCTTTTGGTAGCAGTGAAAATACCTAAAATTGATTGCGCTGATGGTTGCACAACATGGTGAATATACTGAAAACATTGAATTGTATACTTTAAAGTGGTAAGTTGTATGATATGTGAATTATATCTCAATAAAGCTCTTATTGAAAAAAATATTAGCCCGACTTCTCTGCGTTAACGCTGACAGAAGGTATCAGGAAGTGGACTCAAGAACTTGCTGAGTGATTGGGGGAGATCCTTTGTGGTTACAGTGCTATAGTTCTCGTGAAATGATCGCGGAGCAGCGATTTGCAGCAGAGGAGGCTTTGATTCATCCTTCAGGCCTCAGCATCTGTGTTTCCCCTGAGAGTGCCCTGCCCCATAACCCTCCCTTTGTCACTTGCCACCAGTCTCAGCCCCTTCTTCCTTCTTTCTTTCTTTAGCACTTCCACACTTGGAATTATTTTCTGTCTGTGGATACAATTCTGTCTGACTCTTGCTGGGCTGAGTTCCATGGGGCCGGGGGTTTGTCTTTATCTGGTTTGCTCCACAGTAGGTGCTCAGCAAATACCTGCTGAGTGAATGAACCCATACTGGGTGGGGCAAAAGTAGGTTTATAGTTGTGAGTTCATGAAACACAGTTTCTTCTTGTATTATTTATTAATTACTGTATTATTTTCTATATGAACAACTGTATACCCACTTTTGCACTACCCTGTATATACTGATAATAGTGGGAGGAGGCCTGGGCTGGGGTCTGTGCTTGCTGCAGGGGAGGGAGTGAGCGGAGTGGATCAGGGTGTCTCCTGGCCCCAATGGCTTTCTTTTTCTCTCGTTTCAATTCCAGAGTGTCTCTGGAAAGGAAGCCCAAAGCCAGGTCTGGCTGGGAAGAAGAGAGAGGGGAGGGGCCCAGGAGTGGGGGCTGGGCGGGCCTGGGGAGGAAGTCTGTAGCCCCAGGCTGCCGAGGGCGTGGTGTCTGTATTTGCACCTTTGGAATGTGGCTGATTCACTCTGGGGAGAGCCATGTGCAGCCACCGCTGCTGCCTTGGATCTGACATCTAGAGGCTGAATTCCCAGAGGACACAAATTCTTGCAAGCAAATGCCAACTTTGAAGGTTAAACCGAGTGATGGAGCTGCTTTAGGAGGAGGCCAAGAGGCGCCCCCACCCAGGATTCTGTGAGAGAGGTGAGGCCCCATCCCCAGCCATGTCTCAACTCTTAAGCTACCAGAGCCTCTATGGGAAACAGCGTGAGCTCCGCAGTCAGACCTGTGTTCGAAGACCAGTTACTTAACAACTCATATAACTGTAAAGGCTGAGAGCCTGGCTGGTCGAGTGCCCAGCAATGGTGCCGGGACACTGGCTTGCATCTCTTGGCCCAATATCCTCTGTGTTGCCCCACTTGGCCCTCCCAGGGCTCCAGCAAGATCCTAGTCTTGTCCCTTGTTAGGTCGCAGTTCATCCCTGTCACTGATTGGACATGTCTGGGTCAGAGAGTTGGCCCCCGCCCACGGCAGACACCCCTGGAGCCACATGGGAAAAAGTGGGAGTAAGGGTTCCCCCAAAGGAGCTAATTCCTGGGGGTGGGCAGAAATAGCCCACAACTCCACTCTGCTCAGCTGCCTCCACAGAACTGGCTTCTGGGGCTCTTGCCTGGCACTGTTCTCTGCTTAGTGGCTCTTACCTCCTGGATATCCCATTGGCTAAGTTCCTTAAGTTCTCAGAAGCTCATTTTCTTCATCTATGAAATCTCATAGAATTCTTTATTTTTTTTAAAGATACTTAAAAATTTATTTTTAGAGAGGGAGAGAAACATTGATCGGTTGCCTTTCGCATGCCCCCAACCAGGTACCTGGCCCGCAACCCAGGCATGTGCCCCAACTGAGAATCGGACTGGGGACATTTCTGTCTGAGGTCTGTGGGATGATGCCTGATGCCTGACCCACTGAGCTACACCAGTCAGGGCTGGGATTCTTTTAAGGATTAAATTAGACAATGCGTGCAAATCCCTTGGTAACTGCCTGGCCCAGAGGAGAGAAGATGCTAACATGTCTAGTTCCCTTTCTCTTCCCTGTATCTAGGTATTATGTGATGTGCTCTGTGACAGTGTGGACATGTGTGTGCACACATGTGAACATGCTCACAGCAGGCGCCTTTCTCTTTTCCAGGGAGTTCTCTATTGTTTGGTTTCTCCCCAGAGGGTTAGGAATTACACAGGACAGAGGGTAGAGGCAGAAGGGAAAGGGCAGGGGTTGAGAGAAAAGTGCATGGGCCTCACTTGCAGGTCTCTAGTCTCAGGTCTGCATCCGGGAGTCACCTCCTTTGTTCCTTTAGGGCTGAAGGAAGAGCCCAGGCTCTGCGGAGGGGCTACCTCTGTCCGTTCCACGCCACATTGTAAGTGTGTCTGGCCATTTAACATTGGGGGGTATCCCTGAACCAGGCTTACTGATCTCCTCATATAATCTCTCCTCTGGAAGCCTGGTACCTAGGGGTGGGTCAGAGAGGAACCCAGGCCTGGGGCTTCTCAGAAGAAGAAACTGGTACGCAGAGTAGTCTGAACCTCTTGGACATGTCAGAAAAACTGGAACCTTCTGGGAAGGCAGAGGTCAGGCCTGCTGCAAGGTTTTTCCAACTATTTATCAACTGAGGTAAAGCGCCTACCAGACTGCTTTGGGCAATGGAGTGCTAGGATGAGTGTTCCACCCCCTGGGCTCAGCGTCCCCCACTCCTGTCTTCCCTGCTTGGTGCCACACTTCTGAGTTGCCACAGGTCTGTGAGTGCCAGCGCATCCCCACCCAACTACCCAAGTCCTCTGACTCTCAGCCCAAACGCCACCATGTGCACCTGTGGTTATTCACACCTCCGTGGTTGTGGGTTTAGTACCTCTATGCAGATGAATTGGGACACTTCCTCAGTCAACATGGCAGGGAGCAGCCACTCTTTCACATCTGTGTGCACTGAGCATCACTCTGTGACAGTCAGCCCAGGATGCCAGGACCATGTTGTTTGGTTCTTGTCTGAATGTGGAGCATTTTAAAATGTGTTCATATGGTGTCTTCCATTCTATGACAGACTCTTTAAAGTTGAAGGATGTCGTAATGAGAGCTACATTTTCTGAGCTCTTACTAACTGCTTTTTAAAAATTGAGATATAGCAAAAAAATAAATAAAATCGAGATATAGCTGTGGCCTGGCAGGTCAGTTAGTTGGAGTGTCATCTTATACACCAAAACGTTGAGGGTTCAATTCCTGGCCAGGGCACATACTTAGGTTGCAGGTTTGATCCCTGGTCGGGGCATGTATGGGAGGCAACCAATCAATGTTTCTATGTTTCTTGCTCACATTGATGTGTGTCTCCCTCTCTCTCTGCCTCTCTCCCTTCTCTTTCTAGCCATAAGCATATCCTTGGTTGAAGATTAAAAAATAGAAATAAGGATTGAGATATAGTTCACATACCATAAAATTCATCCTTCGAAAGTATACATTCAGTGGATTTTAGTATATTAGAATTGTGCACCCATCACTACCATCTAATTCTAAAACATTTTCATCATCCCAAAAGGAAATCCTAGTAGGTTCTTATAACAAAATGTATCACTCACATAGGGGGGCGGTGTTGATAATGGGCTAGGCTGTGTCTGTGTCGGGTCAAGGGGTATATGGGAAATCTCTGTACTTTCTGTTCAATATTGCTGTGAACTTAAAATTGCTCTTAAAAATATTAAGAACAAAAACAAAACAGAAAAAACCCCTGAACTTATTAGCACTCACTCCCCATTCCTCCATTTCTCCCAGCCCCTGACTATCACCAGTCTGCTTTCTGTTTCTGTGGATTTGTCTGTTCTGGATATTTGACCTTTTGTGTCTGGCTTCTTTCACTGAGCATCATGTTTTCAAGGTCCATCCATGTTGTAACATTTGTCAGTACTTCATTCCTTTTAACGGTTAAGTAATATTCCATTGTGTGGATACATCAGAATTTGTGTATCCATTCCATCAACAGATGTGTTGTTTCTACCCTTTTTAAAAAAGGCTTTATTTATTTATTTTTAGAGAGAGGGGAAGGGAGGAAGAGGGGGAGAGAAACATCAATGTGTGGTTGCCTCTTGAGTGCCCCCTACTGGGGACCTGGCCTGCAACCCAGGCATGTGCCCTAACTGGAGAATCAAACCAGCGACCCTTTGGTTCACAGGCCGGCGCTCAGTCCACTGAGTGACAGCCAGGGCATGTTTCTACCTTTTGTTGAATAATGTGAATAATGCTGCTACGTGTGTATAGTTCTTTTTGTGTGTGTGTGAAGATGAAGGTTTTCAATATAATTACTTTTTAAGTGTTTTAAGATTATTTTTAAAAATCCTTGCCCAAGGATATGCTTATTGATTTTAGAGAGAGAGGAAGGGAGGGAGGGAGAGAGAGAGAAAGAAATATTCATGTAAGAGAGAAACACCGATCTGGATCTGTTGCCTCCCATACACATTCCAACGTGGAATGGAACCTGCAACCTAGGTAAGTGCCCCGAGCAGGGATTGGACCTGCAACCTTTTGGTGTATGAGATAACATTCCTACCAACTGAACCACCTGGCCAGGGCTCAATATAAGTGCTTTTGAAAATTAATTAATTAATTTTTATTGTATTTTCTTCCATTACCATTTATCCCTCTTATACCCCCTCCCTCCACACCTCAATTACCGCACCATTATTCATGTCCATGAGTCCTTTAATATAAGTGCTTTTTGACAAATACTTCTTTACATCCTCACAGCAGCCCTGTGTGTTGATGCTGGCATGCTATCCCTCGTGCAGATGAGGAAACAGGCTCACAGAGGGGAGTCCAGTTGGAAGCACTGGGATTCTCTGGCTCGTGGGCACCAGGCCCAGTGATACCTATGGAGGTGTTTCTGTTCATTTTTAGCAGAGTCTTGCCGAGCGCTGTCCCACAGTAAGTATTGCTGACTCTTCCAACAAGGACCGTGCTGACCTCAGGCCCCAGATGTATTCCATGTTCTCTCAAGGCGAGCGCCAGTCGCTTGCTCAGTGGTGAGCCTCTGGGCCCAGGGAAGCACCCAGGGGGTTATGGGAGGTCCCTACTCCTGTAGATTCACCCACAGATCTGGGACGAGGCATGTAACTGCTGCCTCTGAATACATTTTCAGCCTGTACCACCTTGCTTTCCTGGAGGTCCCAAGGCTGCCTTTCATTTCTTGCCTTGGATTTGGCACACAGACCTGTGTTTACCTGCTGGTGAACTTTGCTTCTACCTTCCTTCCCTCATGGCATGGTGGAGAGGTGTACAAGTCCTGCTGTCAGGCAAGCCCTCGTTCAGGTAGGCTCTGCCACTCTGGCTGTGTGGCTTCAGGCAAGTTTCTGAACCTCTCTGAGCCTATATTTGCTCATCTGTAGTGGGGGGTCATAATAATATTGCCTATTGATATATTGATTAGGTTGTGGAACTAAGAGAGGGGAGATGAAATGCTCACTCAATACATAGCTCCTCACACACACTTGGGAAGCCACCTGTCCTTGGGACCTCCAGGAAAGCAAGGTGGTACAGGCTGAAAATGTATTCAGAGGCAGCAGTTACATGCCTCGTCCCAGATCTGTGGGTGAATCTGCAGGAGTAGGGGCCTCCCATAACCCCCTGGGTGCTTCCCTGGGCCCACAGGATCACCACTGACCAAGTGACTGGCACTCACCTGTCTCTGGGCAGTCCTCACTGCAAAGGCAGGCTGGCAGCTGGCCCATGGAGGGGGATAGGAGCTTTGTGTGTCTCCCTGCCCCTGGAGCAGTACGGGGCTTCCATGACACAGTTCTGCCCAAGGAGCGGAAGGGAAAGTCAAGGCCAAGCCTCTGAGGTAGGGAACCCAAGGGACATCCCTGCCCTCCTCCCCACTCTGCCCTCTGCCAGTCTCCCCATCCAGTGCTCCCGGCAAAGCTGGGCAGGGCCTGATGCATTCCCTGCCTTGGCACGATCCTCTAACCCTTCCCAGATCTGCAGCACAGACCTGCTACCTCCCTCGTGGACCACTCTGAGTGTGTGCCACAGCTCACAGCCTGAGGCTGGAGGGGCAGTCATTCAAAAGGGATGTGGGTCAAGGATGGGAGGACCTCTCCTGGCCACCAGGGTGGAGCCTCCAGCTCCTGCCAGGGAAACCCTCTGCTGCAGCTCCTCAGCCCTTCCCAGTCCTGCCCCTTTCCGTCTCACATTTCAACTTCTGAGTTACTGGCACCACCTTGTGCTGCTGCTGCTGCTGAGGCCACTGCACCAGACAGATGTTAATGCCACCGTGCGCTGGCAGTGGCTCACTGCTGGGAATAGCAGCAGGGGCCGAGGGAGGAGAAAGCCATCCTGAAACCAGTCCCTTTGCTCTAGCCTGGCTCCCCTCCTGGGCTTCATCTTGTCCCCTTTCTTCCTGTCTTCCCAAAGCTGAAGCCAGAGCCTCCCCGACCCCTAGGAGCTGTTCCTTCCTTTGGCTGCCTGGACACTCATAGTTGACCATAGAATGTGGATTCTCTGTCACTGCGTACTTGACTTTGTCCTTTCACATAGACGGTGCTTTCTCCCTCCAGATTCCTCAGCACACCCAGCCGGCCTCCTCACAGCCTCCCCTGGCAGCTGGCTTTATTTGGTCAGGGCTGGGCCACTAGTCCCAGGTGAGTCCTGAGGCCACGGGAGGTTGTGAGGAGCCTGCAGGGAGCCAGGTGCTGGCACTGACTAGCTGGGATGATCTTGGGCTAGTCCCTTGGGGTACGATAACAGACTCAGGTGCTGTAGTGAGGACAAAACAGGGAATTCAAGTAAAGCTGCCAGAGCAGCAGCTGGCACTTAGTGGCACTTGACCACTTTTGCCCACATACACATGCATCTCCCCCCCCCCCCCCCCCCCCCCCCCCCCCCCCCCCGCCACATGCTGGAGCTTTGAGTACCCCTCCCTAGGGACAGCTACTCCTGTGTCCTGGCTGCCTCGCCCCTCACAGCCACCCAGGTCTGCTCCCTCATCAGAACAAACCTCTGTGCCTCCCCTAGCCTGGCCAGTCCCAGTCCCAGCCCTAGCCCCTTCCTTTTCCATCCTCAGGTGGGATCGGACATTCTGCCGTCTCTCCCTCGCCTCTCTCCATTCCTCCAGCTGCCCAGAAGCTCCAGCTGCCCAGAGAGACATGGGACACCCTTTCTGAGCTCAACAGCACCCCCAGCTGTCCTCTTCCTCTGTCCCTCTGTCCTTTCTCCTGAACCCCAAATGCTCCCTCCTGGTTTCTTCTGGCACCTTTGCTGAACCTTCATCCTTCCTGTCACACTCCCTTGATCCCTAGGCTGATTCACTCTCCTTTTATATTGACCAGGGGCCCCAAGCTCTGTCCTCCCATTTTCCCTGCACTCTCCCATGGGAAGGAACCAGACTGGGTGTCAGATCCCAGCTTTCCAGCTATGCCCAGCCTCAGGCTTCTCCCTGGTCTGCCGGGTGGGATAGTCAAAGCCAGGCTGTGTGCTTACAGAGATCAACTAAAGAACTGGTCAGCCATTTTGATTTAAAACTGAAACAGACCAACCAGGGTGGTCATATGTTAAGTTTTTATAAAGGGAATGCACCTAACTGAAGCAGGGAATACTTAGTTCCTCCTTTTTGACATGGTGAAAAGCAGATGTTTCCCTGGGGGAAAGTCCCTCACAAAGGGAGGTGAAACTTGACCATGGAGTGTAAGGAGAGGAGCTGAGTGCTGAACATTGTGGGGGGAGAAGAATGATGAGGGCAGTAGCCCACCCTAGTGAGCTGCAGCAGCGAGCCTGGAAACAGGGAGCAGAACCAGAGAACGGACAGAGGGCATGCCACTGGTGGACTCCAGCCTCCTTTACAAGGGCTTGCTTCTGAGCTAAGTGAACCAGATGGACAAAGGGATCTGGCATCGGAGGTCAGAGCCTTTTGGGGCTCCTAGACAAGCCCACTGCCCCTAAGATCTGCAAGGCCTTGGGGGCACAGGAGGCCAGAGGTCAACCACTCTACCCCAGTCCCTCCCTGCATTGGGTTCTCCAGATGTGTTCACTCTGCTTGCCCTGAAAGCAAGCATCATGTGTGCCATGCACCCCCTAGTGGCTGGGGAACCCCAACCTTGTCCCAGAGATCCGTGTCTAGGGTAGGAAATACCCTACCAGGGCATTGGGGGATATTGGGGTTTGCTCCAAACCCCTGCATGTCTGACCCCCATTCTGCCTTCCTGGGAGTATTCAGGACCCCCTCCCAGGCAGGAGCTATTTGCTTTTATGGGGCCTCCATTCCTGATTCAAGAGCTTGTACCCACTACCAACCCCATATCCTAAAAAGGCTGGGGTTCCCCACATGTATCAGAGCATGCTGGGGCCCAAAAGGCCACCACTCAACCCCCCACACCTCAATTCATGGCATATTTGCTTAGAGGAAAAGCCTCAAATTAGATTTGGGGCCCTAGATTCTTGTTTAGGTTCCATCTCCAATTCTCTGTATGTCCTTAGGGAAGTCTGTTAACTTTCTCTGCACCTTCTTCATGTTTCCCTCATCTGTGGTAGCAGAATTCTCCTAAGGCCCCCAGGGACCTTTACCCTCATATACTCCCCTCCCATTGAGTGTGGGCAGAACCTGTGAATAGGGTATCGCTCCCATGATTAGGTTATGCTATATATGCACAGTTGACCTTGAGGTAAGAGATATTATTTTGATAATGTCAGGCTAACGATATCTATTAGCCTGACCTGATCACATGACCCCTTTAAAAGTAGAGAGGCTTCTCTGGCTGCTTCTGGAAGAGGGAATTAGATTTGAACCAAGAGAGGGATGCATGTGAGAGATGCTCGCTTGAGCAGATGGAGGGGTCCACAGTGCAAGGACCTGGGAGTGCACCCCAGCCAGTAGCTAGCAAGCCAATGGGACCTCAGTCCTACAGCCGAAAGGAACTGAATTTTGCTGACATCCAGTGAGCTCGGAAGAGGATCAGAGCCCCGGATGAAATTGAAGCCACAGCTGATACCTCGTTTTAGCTGGTGAGACCCTGAGCAGAAAATGCAGCTATGTCACGCCCGGCCTTCTGAGCTCCTGATCTTTGGTTTGTTAAACAGGTGCTGTTTTAAGCCAATAAATTTGTGGGAATTCGCTCTGGCTGGTGTAGCTTCAGTGGATTGAGCTTTGGCCTGCGAATCAAAGGGTCACTGGTTCGATTCCCTAGTAAGGGCACATGCCTGGGTTGTGGGCCAGGTCCCCAGTAGGGGGCGCGCAAGAGACAATCACACATTGGTGTTTCTCTCCCTCTCTTTCTCCCTCCCTTCCACTCTGTCTAAAAATAAAATAAATAAAATCTTGAAAAAAAATTGTGGGAATTTATTACATGGTAACAGCATAGTATTCTAGGCATATGTAGGATAAAAATGAGAAAAATCTATATCCCACCTCCACCCACCACAGGTGCTATGTAGAGTCAAAACCTGCAGTCGCTGTCCTGTTTACAGTCCCCTCTCCTGGTTGCAGTTAAACCTACATTGTTAGGATTCATATCTTTCTCCTGAGCTTCCAACATTCCGGGATGAGGGCAGGTTCTGAGAAAGTCTGTGCTAATAACACCATCAGAGAAGCAAGATGCCATTTTGGCAGAAGAAAGGAGCTCTGGAACCCTCTACTATAGGGGATCCCTGGACTTCTGGCCATCTTTAAGGTCAATAAAGTCATTTTTAAAATAATAGCTTTACTATATATAATTCACCCATCTAAAGTATAGAATTGAGTGGTTTTAGTAAATTCAGAGTTGTGTAACCATCACCATAATCAATTTTGTAACATTTTCATCGCCCCAAGAGAACCCCCCCCATACCCATTAGGGGTCACCCCTCATTTCCTCCTAACTCCCCCCATTCCCTCGCAACCACTAATCTTTCTATCTATAGATTTGCTTATTCTTGGCATTTCATATAAATGGAATCATTCAATATGTGACCTGTGTCTGGCTTCTTTGAGTATATATTTTCAAGGCTCATCCATGTTGTGGCATGTGTCAGTACTTCATTGCTTTTAATTTTTTAAAATTTATTTATTATTTAAAAATTTTATTTTTATTGTATTTTTTCCATTACCATTTATTCTCCTTATACCCTCTTCCACCTCCACTCACCTCCTCCCCTTCATTCCTTTTTATCACAGAATAATATTCCATTGTGTAGATGGGCCACATTTTGTACACAAAACGTTAAAGCCTACTGATGACTCGTTCACTCATTCTACCTGGAATTTGGGGGTGGGGCAGTGAGAAGAGAAGCAAAGGGGAGGGAAGGGTGCTGGGCGCCCACTTAATAGATGATCTGCATTTGTAACAGGGATCATCCATTCATCCATGGACAGTTTTTTTTTTTTTAATTTAAAGATTTCATTTATTGATTTATTTTCAAAGAAAGGGAGGGAGAAAGAGAGGGACAGAAACGTCAATGTGTAGTTGCCTCTTGCACATCCCCAACCGGGGATCTGACCCACAACCCAGGCATGTCCCCGACTGGGAATTGAATGGGTGACGCTTTGGTTTGCAGGCTGGTGCTCAATACACTGAGCCATGCCAGCCAGGGCCATGGGCAGTTATTTAATTACGCTCTTTACAGAGACCTCCTTTTTTTTTTTTTTTTAAAGATGGCTCATTTAAAAAATTGATTTTTAGAGAGAGGGAAAAGAAAAACCATTGATTTTTGTTGTTCCACTTATGCATCCATTGGTTGATTCTTCTGTGTGTCCTGATTGGGATTGAACCTGCAGCCTTGGCATATCTGGATGATACTCTTAATTAACTTAGCTACCCGGTCAGGGCCTGAGACCTCCCTTTTAAAGGGCAAACAGTCTGCAGGTTGATTTTCACACCACTTGATCCTATGTGCAGGTCTCTCTACTGAAATCAGGTGAATCCCATATTCAATGTCAGCCTTACACATGTCTTTTCCTGTTCACCTGCAGCAAGTTTTAGCAGGGGAACTGGGGAGAGCTTGGACTCTCCTCTGTCTCTCCCTTCATTATCACCAAACCCTGTCATCCTCCCTGTGCCAGCTCAGACACCTCTGACCGCTGCCACCCATGGCATCCTGGTACCAGTGATGTATCAAATACCGCGTATTCATGCTGCTTATCGATGTCAGGCATGTCACCACTCATGACAGCCTGCAAGCTAGGTGTAGTATAGCTTCTGTTTTACAGATGAGGAAACTGAGTAAGGCTGAGGAACTCACCTGGGGTCACTCTGGAGCTGGGGTTCAGGCAAAGTCTGGATTCTGAACCGTGCTGCACAGCTTCCGGTTCTTTCTGCAGTTGTTGTTCAAAGAGCAGGGACTGTCTGTAGACAGAAGAGGTATGAGGATTATGACCCCAGGGGGCGAGGGTCCCAGATGCCAAGGAAAAAATAATTTAAAGAATGTCAGATATGGTGACAGAAAACAGAGATCTTTGGAGGTCACCAGTGACTTTGGCAAGAGCAGTTTTTATGGAGTCATGGGGGCTGGGAAGAGCGAGCATAAGTACCACCTCAGGGGGTGTTGTGGTAAGGGAGACTGGGAGAAGAGTGGTAGTTGAAAGAGGATGTAGGGTCATGGGTTTTTTTGTTTGTTTGTTTTTTAAAATGGGAATAAGGACAGCTTGTTCATGGCGGTGGAACCATCCAATAGAGGCACAGCTGCTGGAGAGACAGCTTTGAATAACACATGGCAGGGTTCTCTGCACGGATATTCATCCAAACACATTACAGGTACAAGGAGGGAGGCAGAGATAGTGATGGAGTGTGTGGGATTTCTCTTCTAATTGCTCCCATTTTCTCAAAGAAATGGGACTTGAGGTCATGAGTTGAGTGTGAAGACTTGGAGGAAGTGACGGAGGTCTTGCGGAGAGGAAAAGGCAGGAGAGAGAATGGACTGGGCAATATGAAGCAATTGCCAGTCATCCAAGGATCCACTCCAGGATCTTGGTCAGGCATTTAAAAATAAGATTGGTCAGCCCTGGCTGGTGTGGTTCAGTGCATTGAGCGCCAGCTTGCGAACCAAAGGGCCGCTGGTTCGATTCCCAGTCAGGGCACATGCCTGTATTGCAGGCTAGGTCCCTGGTGGGGGGTGTGTGGGAGGCAACCACACGTTGATATTTCTCTCCCCCTCTTCCTCCGTCCCCTTCTGTCTAAAAATAAATAAATAAAATCTTTAAAAAAAAATCAGTCAGCAAGGTTGTCGGATTTCATTTTCCAGCTCTGTTCAGCTCGGGAGGGTAGAGGCAGGGCAGGTGGGGTTAGACTTGAAAGGGAGAGTGTATGCAAGCTGATTATATTGATGGGCTGTGAATTCTAAGCCAGATAAGGAGGGAAGTGAGAGGGGAAAGGGGGGCAAGTTGGTAGGATCAATGAGGTGGGGCAAACTACTGTCCACAGGCCAAAGTCAGCCCACTGGCCTTTTTTTGTTTATTGACCTTTTTTTTGTTTAACTTTTTTTATTGTGGTAAAATACATATAACATTAAATTTGCCATTCTAACCATTTTAAAGTGTACAATTCAGTGGCATTAATTACATTCACAATGTTGTGCAATCATCACCACTATTTCCAAAATTTTTCCATCACCCCAAACAGAAACTATAGTCATTAAGCAATAACTTCCCATTCACCTATCCCCCCAACCCTTGGTAACCTCAAATCTACTTTCTCTATCAATGAATTTGCCTATTTTAGATATTTCACATGAGTGCAATCATACAATATGTGATATTTTGTGTCTGGCTTATTTGACTTAGCATTATGTTTTCAAGATTCATCCATGCTGTTGTATGTATCAGATCTTCATTCCTTTTTAAGGCTGAATAATCCACTGTATGGATAGGCCACATTTTATTTATCCATTCATCAGCTGATGAACAGTGGGTGGTTTGCACCTGTTGGCTATTGTGAATAACGCTGCTGTGAATAGCACTATACAATGATATGTTTGAGTCTTCATTTCATTCTTTGGATATATACCTAGGAATGGAATTACTGTGGCATATTGTATGTAACCCCTGCCTTGTTTTATATGGCTCACAAACTAAGAGTGGTGTGGCAGACAGATCAATACTCCTTCCCAAAATATTTATATCCTAAACCCCAGAATCTGTGGATGTTATCTTACAAAAGAACTTTGAACATGTGACTAAGTATTTTGAGAGTGGGAAATTATTCTGGATTATCTGGGTCGGTCCAAGGTCATCATAAAAGGTAGGCAGGAGGGTCAGGGAAGATGTGATGACAAGCAGAAGTTGGAATGACATACTTTGAAGATGGAGGAGAAGGCCACAAGCCAAGAAATCTGGGCCACTTCCAGAAGTTGGAAAAAGCAAGGAAATATAGTCCCCCACAGAGCTTTCAGAAGGAACACAGCTCTGTTGACCCCTTGATTTTAGCCAAATATATATAGCCCGTTTGGACTTTTGACCTCCAGAGAATAAATTTGTGTTGTTTTAAGCTACTAAGTTTAATAGTAATTTGTTACAGTAGCAATAGGAAGCTAATACAAATAACTTTTACGTGACCTTTACAGAAATTTGCTGACTCCTAATTTACAGCAAGAAGGTGACTGGTACAGTCGGGTGTTAAGGATCTAAGGGATTTTGCTGAACACCTTATGACGGCTCCAGAAAGCACAGTGAACTTGAGCTTAGAGTTGGGAAGGTGAGGGAGACAGGGTCAGATTAAGGGATGTACAGAACCTCCTGAGAATGGGGGACAGCCTGGATTTTTGGAATTTATTAGGCTACTATCATAATGATGGGAGAGAGTCGGAGTACAGGGCTGAGGGTAGTGATGGTATTTCAGGCCTTAGGGCAGGAGCTGCTGATCCAGCCTAAAGGACATCAGAGAGCTGAAGGCTCTGTGAGAAGGTGTGTTTGGCAGAAATGGCAAGGCCAGTCTTAGTGACAGAGCTCATAGTGACCAGGCTCGGTCAAGGCAGTTCCACAGAAGAAAGAGCATAAGGGTAGATACACTTCTTCCCACAGTTATTCATTTGTTCATTCATTCATCCAGGCACTGTACGTGTTGTTCAGTGTATAGTTATGGGGCTCTGTATCCTGTTGTCCCCAGATGTCATCGGTTCCTGAACACATTCCTTGTCCCCACAGTGAGGCCTTCCAGGGACTGTGGGTTAAGTGGCTTGGGCTCTGTCCTTAGAGGAGCTGTCCAATGGGTTGCTTTGGGGATTGGAAAGCATGCATGCAAAACTCCTTAAGATCTACAAGGTGCTCGCACTATCTAATAACAATAATATTTCCTAATAACAGTAATCTTTGTTATTAGTACGAGTATTTCAATTAGGAGGTAGGATTTGGGCAGAACCTTAAAAGGCAGACGGGATTGGGAAAGGTGGTAGGCAGTAGGCAGGACATTCCAAGGCAGGCGTGGTTTTCCTGAGCTAGGGGTCAACCCTCCAGCAGCCAAAGGAGAGCCTGGGGAAGGAAGGTAGGGACCTGGTGAGGGGGGCGGCGGGGGTGGAAGTTCGTCGTTAGCCAGTGCCTTTCTCTTCCCCGCCCCAGGCCATCACCCCTCGTAGAAAGCGCACCCTGGCGGAGGAGCAAGTCTCGCATTGGCTTCACCATGAATGAGAAGCTACAGCCTTCCGTCCGCCCAGGCCAAGAATCCTGCCGTCCTGCATTCCCGCGGAGAGGGAAAGTGTGTGTGTCGAAGGTTAGGACAGGACCCGGCAGCAGCCACCAGACCTCCCAGCCGGGCTGGCAGCCTGCCTCCGGGCCGCTGCCGTCCTGGCCTCGCTCCACCTTTCCCTTCCGGCCGGGGCCCCAGCTTCCTAGGGCTGCCCAAGGATTCGAGGCGATCGGCGCGCCCCCTTTGCATTCCTTTCCTTGGCTCCGGGATTCCCAGGCTTTGGAGCCGGGGCCGGGCGGCCGGGCAGGGAAGGAGGGTGGGAGGCGGTAGGCTGGCGGGCCTCCGAAGTCGGTCCCAAGTTGCCTATGGGAAGCGGTGGCTGTGACGCAAGTTTCCAGGGGGCCCTGAGCTCAGAGGGAGCGCGCCAGAGCGGCTCCACTCTGTGCAATTACAATCGTGAAAAAGGAAGAGCCCCGAACAGCACCCCAGGCCTCCAGGCCGCCTTCGCCGGGCCCAGATGCGCGTCCCCGGCCCCCAAGGGCCGCAAAGCGCGCAGACCCTGCACTGGGCAATCCCTGCCAGACCCCGGCCGCACCGGCTGTGCTCCCTTGCGGTGCCTGGCTTTTTTTTTTTTTTTTTTTTTTGTTTTTCAACGCTTGCCAACCTGTCAGCTGATGGACCTCATCACCCATAGTGGCGCATGTAGCTCGGCCGCAGCTCGCTCCATTCACGCAGCGCCCTGCAAGTCAGCCCGCGGCCCCTGGTTCCGGGCGCCCAGGGGAGGCCCGCAGACCCCAGCCGTCCCCCCGTCCCCGGGGGCCCGAGCCCCTCTCGCTTTGGCCTCGCGCCGCCCCGGGGGCGCTGCAAATAGTCCTTTGTTTACATGCAATTCCTTACTCCGCGGAAGGAGGCCGGGGGAGTGCTGAGTTTTCACCAGCTGTTTCCCGCCTTGAAACAGACATCTGATCAGCTGCAAACACACACACACACATACACGCGCCCGGGGAGGCAGGCCGGAGAGACCTCCCTCCCGCCCCTCCCTCCCCTCGCCGCCGCCGCCGCCGCCAGCATCTGGGACTGGCCGATTCTGCACCTCCGTCCGGCGCTGCCCTTTGATTCGGATTTCCATCTTGCATTCTCCGGCGGACCGCGGGACCCGGCTCGTGCAGAGAAGGGGGGCCGATCGCTATGGAGTATTTCATGGTGCCCACTCAGAAGGTGCCCTCTTTGCAACATTTCAGGAAAACAGAGAAAGAAGTGATAGGAGGGCTTTGTAGGTGTGTACTCCTTCTCTCCCCCATCCCCTTCCTACAATTGCAGCCCGGGGCCAGCCAGCCCGGGCGGGCGCGCGTGTGCGCACGCATGGCCCGCGCCGCCAACCCCGTTCGCCTTTCTTAGCTGCCGGGGCGGCTGCAGCTCTGCACTCTGCTCTCGCGCCGTCCGGGGACCCTCCTCCCTCGGAACGTGTGGGCCCTGAGCGGCCCCGGTCACTTTTGTCCGCTGCAGGCGGGCGAGTCGCGACGTTTGTAATTGCAAACAGACCCACGTGGTTCTGCAGCAGTCCCGGCCATGCTTGGTGCTGGTGGCTTCCCCCGCGCGTCCTTCTTCCCCCCTCCCGCGTTGGCTTCCTTCCTCTCCCTCCTTCCTCGCTGTTTATGGGCCACCCCCCCAAGGGGCCTCGGGACCCCGGGGCGCGCGGGGGGCCGCGGGCGGGCGGCTACAATACAGCCACGCCGCAGCTCCGGGCGTGGGGGGGGGGGCGGGGAGCCGGGTAGTGTGCGTGTTTGCACGACGCGGGGCTGCAGCGGGGTTGGGGGGCGTGCTCGCGTGGGGGTGTAGGAGTGGGCGGGACCCTAGGGGCCAGAGCTGCAGGTCCGGAGCGCCGCGGACCGGCACGTTGCGACGGCCAGCTTGCTCCCTCGCTGCCCGCGCCCGGGCGCTGTTTACTAGCGAGGCCTGGACGTGACTCTGCAGCCCTCTTGGAGTAGGCGGACCTCGGCGCGCCGCCTCGCGGGAGCTGTAGTTTTCCCTGTCCCTCCGGTGCGGCATTGTGGGAGCTGTAGGCTCGCCCGGGCCACGCTTTCCCCGCACAAAGCTTGGCCCCCGCGGGCGGGATAGGCGAGGCAGTCCAGGTGGGGGAGCTTTTGGGGAAGTGGGCAACAGAAGCCGTTCCGAGGCTCTCCAGGCACCGCACTTGGACCTCTACCGCAAACTTTCCCATGCCACAGCCCTCCCCCAGTCATAAAACGAAAGCGTCAGGTCTCCCAGCTGGGTAGGTGGATGGGTGGTCCGAGGTCTGCAGCTATCTTAAGGAGCTACTTCACAAGTTTGACCCAGGTTGCCCCAGATCCACCATTTACCAAAGGGTGATGAGTTCGCAATGTACTCCCACCAGAATCACCCTGGACACTTGTGAAAATGCCGGTGCCTGTAACTCCAGCCGCTAGAAGGGCCTGAGCATGTACAGACTGAACACCACCGGTGGGACGGCAGTGCTTCGTGGGGGGTTATCCCGCTGCCCACGTTTGGGACCTCCGGTCCCTTTCCTGAGGCGCTGCTCTAGGAGTGAAATGGCTCCCCAGGGCTGAGGCCACGTGCTCTCGCGCAGGGGACGGCAAGGCGCGGTTATTGAGGGAGGTGGAGCCCCCAGGTGGTGTGGCCCAGTCTAGTGGACACCAGGGACTGCAGGAACCAGGTTGGGGGAAAGTCGCTGCACATGTTTTGCAACCCCCCCGCAATCCCCCACTTAACTCTCACCTCAACTACTCTCAAGTACTGGGAGGATGGGCTAGTTGGTGAGTTTTTAAACTAGCAGTACCCCTGAGTGCGGGCCCTTCTGAAAGGCCACCCGGGAGACCTAGCTGTAAAACGTTAAAAGAAAACAAAAATTCTGGAGCTCTTAATATGTTCTGGGGACTTGTTTTGCTAGATTTTGCTCAGTGAATTGTCAGTCTTCCTGAGTTAAGTGGCTTTATGGTTCCTATGTGGGATGAGGACACAGGCTTCTTGGAAAGGGAACAGTTACAGCAAGTAGAGGGGCTGGGACTTTAACGAGGAGCCCAGGGCCCTGCTCTTAGCTCCTTGCTCTTAGCCCCTGACAAACGAAATGAGAAAAGCTGCTGGTTGCTCAGAGGAGGGCTGGGCAGTGGGGAGGAGGGGCTGAGCTCTTCCACATGCTAGAGGGGACGTTGTAGGCCCTGACTCTGGGCAGGCTTGGTGCAGTGGATCCTGACTTCACACTGCCCTTGTCCCTATCCCCCCATTTAGAGGAGTCCATCTGTCTCCCAGGGGCCAAAGTGCTCAAAGTGGCAGGATCCCCCTACAGGGCTGGGCAAGGGGGCATACTCAGCCTGCCTTGCGGGGAGACAAATGTCAGTTTGTGCACTGGGTGTGGAGTTGGAGCCCCTTGGTTTGTTCATTTTTAGAAGAGGTTCTGGGGTGAGGTGGGAGACCTGTAGAAGATCGAGGCTGTGGGTTGGACAGGACCTTCTGGACAGACAGACTCGTTTTCCAGGCTGGTGGACTTTGTTCCGTCCTTCAGGCTAGTAGGGTCCCCTGCCTCTTCAGAAGGCACCCCCTGCACTGAACAGCAGGGTCCTCACTAGCTTGTGGCTTTGGACCTGTCACCTAACTGCTCTTAGCCTCTGTAAAATGGAGCACCCGTGAAGTGTGGCTACACGTATGGAAAGTGCCTGGTAGCTGTTAAAATGGCTCTTAAACCCTTAGAATCAGGAGCTTAGAGATTGCCCTCAGCAGGGAAAGAGACAAGCTGCTCTCAGGAGTTAGAAAACAAGTAGGGGCTTTTGAATGTGTGTTGGGTCCCTGATCCAGTACTTTCAAGGCACCTACTTTGTGCCAGGTTTGAGGATATCACAATGAACCAGAGTAGGCCCCTGCCCTGAGAGTTCACAGTCTCGTGGTGCTAAAGGGTCTTGTCAGCCCTTTAAGGGAGATCCGTGGGTTATCCTGCAGTCCTGGGTTTCTAACCCTGGAAGAATAAGGTATCCCGATTTCCTCAATCTCTCTCTTTCTCTTTTCTGCTCCTTCTATTTTTTATTTTATTTTTTATCTTCATCTGAGGACATTTTTCATTGCTTTTAGAGAGAGAGGAAGAGAGAGAGATCGATGTGAGAGAAACATCAATTGGTTGCCTCCCATATGCACCCCAAACCGGGGATCGGATCTGCAACCTAAGCATGTGCCCTGACTGGAAATCGAACCCACAGCCCTTTGGTTACGGGGATGACACTCTAACCAACTGAGCTACACCAGCTAGAGCTACTCTCCTTTATTAAAATTTCACCATGACCCTGTGAAGTAAGGCCGTATTCCCTCATTTTATAGATGGGGAGACTGAGGCTTTGAGAGAGGAAGTGGCTAAGCTTGGGGTTCCACAGCTAGTAAGTGGCAGGGCTGGAGTTTGCACTTGAACACACTGAGCGTAGGGCTCCCTCTGAGGCGCTGGGGAAGCTGTGGGGAGGAGGTGTTTCTGATGGGTGCAGCCTGGATGTGGTGTGCTCTGGGACTGAGGGCAGGCGTGGCAGGCTGCTTGCTGCCGGGTCTGCGGATAGACGCAGTGGGGATGGGCGAGTGCCCCGGACTGCTTTAGCACCTGCTGCAGAGAGGAGGATGAGCACCTTGGGCATCCGTGGTGAGGGTCGTCGTCCTCTCCCTCGTACTTTGCAATATAGGAGAAGTCCTTTGTGGCTCTCAGACTGTGTAGCTGTTGAGCAGCAGGTATGTGAGTGACTTTGGGACAGCGTGAAATGAGAGTTGTCAGTGGCTAATTTGAGGCTAGAGCTGATCTGGTCAGGGGTGTCTAAGGAGGTTGGGGGATATCCATTGCCCTTGGGCTGGGTGCGAGGGACAGGTACAGGTCAGGGTCTAGATCCGAAGGGCATGCTCCCTGCCCTGAGCCTCTGGTTGGGATACGGGTGTTTTCCCCCAGGGGCTGTCTGGAGGTACTCTAGTAGTGGAGTGGCAGCTCTGGTCTTGGCACCTGAGACTAGCACCCGAACTGTTCTTGGCAGGAGTCCTTCCTTATTCCCGAGGCAGGGCAGTCCCTGGCCAGCCTCACATGACTGTTGGCGGATAGTCGGGAGGGAGAGAAGTGAGAGCTGCTTGGTGTCAGTGGACCCAGGCCATCTTTGTTGCTCAACCGAGGGGTCTGAAGTTGATGTGGAAGAGGGGGGCGTGGGTGTAGAACTTTTACAATGACTGTAAATCATGTTCACGTCTGCAAAACTCAGAAAGAAATGCAAAAATACTTTTAAGGCATTTGCAGTATTGCCTGGAAATTCCAATTAGCCATCCTTCATAGGAATCCCTGGTTGGCCAGTACTTTGCCAGTTAGAACCCCTGGTTAGGCAGCGTTCCACCAGTCAGAATCCCTGGTTAGCCATGAATCCAGTTGTCCGAGCTCCTGCTTAGTTGCATCTATTAAAGAAACTGTCAGCTGGTACTTCCAGGGCTGCTTAGGTGCGTGAGAGGAAACTGTAGCTTTGGGGAGAAGTCTTTTCTGGGATTTAAGTCTGCACCAGGTTATCCAGCAGCTGATTCCTGAGTCAAGAGGCCGGGCTTATGAATTTGGTGTTGAAGACAGAATGGAACATTTGGAAGAGTCAGGCTGGCAGCTTCAGATGAGCAGGAGACAACATAGCCCCCTGCACAGCACTCCCGCCCCTGCCCTCTGGGCACCTCATCTGAGGCTCTCAGGCCTGGGGTCCTACAGTCTTCTTTGGTCTTCTCAATTCATGGGCATCCTGGGGATGAGGGAGAGGCAGAGGGTTTGCTCCCCATAGCTGACATTTCATGGGCAGATGAGCTGGCTTAAGGGCAAGAGTCAGGGATTTGGGGCTCTGCCTCCTACAGCCACACATAGGGCTCTGATAAACATTGAGCTGTATGTGTGAGCCCTCAGTAGAGGGTGCCATCAGCTGGTGGGGAAGGAGAGCGTGAGCTTTGGTGCTGGCGGGTGTGCTGCTCCCTGGTCTGGCGGCCTGACCTTGGGCCTGTCACTTCCCTTCAGGACCCTGGATTCCTCACTGCAATATGATGATGCAGCCACCTTGCTGGGTTTTCATGAGCATCAGGGAAACACGTAAAAGAGTTCTGTGAATGATAATAGGAGTTAACGTGATGACAGGGCATAGCTGTGCTTGGTCGTTTCTACAGGGGTAACTGTCACCTGCCTGTTGGGATATGCTGCTCTGGGACAGTGCAGAGCTCACTCTGCTCTGTGGCGAGACCTCTTGGGGCTAAGAGTAGGGCCCTGGGGTCCAGGTTCAAGTCTCAGCCCTACCGCTTGCTGAACTATTCCCTTTTTAAGCCTTTGCGTCCTCATCCCACACAGGAATCATAAGGCCACATAACTCAGAAGAAGATTGTATAATTCAATGAGAAAATCCTAGCAAAGTGAGTCCTTAGCACATTATAGTAAGAACTTTAAAAAGACTTCAAAAAACCTTCCAAAACAAAAAAAATGTATTACTCTCTTGCTAGGCCCTCCAGGTTGACCTTTTGTAAGGACTAACACTCAGGGTGGTCCAAGGGTGGCATGGGGCTCCTTTTTGACCCCTTACTACTCTAGTCTTCTCTGGCCTTTGGGCATCACCAGGAGGGACCCAGGGACTAGGTGACTGGGGTTCTCTCCCTGTATCTCTCTTGTCAAAGAGGGTGATGCTGCCAGACAGAGTCACCAGTGGCTTGGCTTCCTATGGACGTCTCTCATCTTTTCTGGCCCCAGAGACTCCTGACTTTAACCCACCCACCGTAGAGCTTCCGGAGGGCACTGCCAGGCCCAGGAGGCTGGACTCCATTCTCAGACACCCTCCCCTAAAGGGCAGGCACGCCTCTTTGTTTCAGATCTCTGACCTGCACCTTCTTCAACCACCCCAGTCACTCTCACTGTAGGGGCAGGGAAACTGGCAGAAGTGGTGGAGCCAAATGCCTGACTGACCTTAAAACTGTGTTCCTCCCCTCCCTGAGCCCTAAGCCCCACCTGTAAAGTGGGGGTCATGAACTCCCTTTATAGTGCTGACATTCCGAGGCCCTGCAAGGGGCCTGTACCCTGTGGGAGGGGGCGCAGGGAAGACGGGTGGGGGGACTGCTGGAGAAGAGGCCTTGTCTCTGGACCCCTAGCAGCAGCTGATGTGTGGATCCCACTTCTGGCCCATCCCCAGCTGACTGCCCCCTGTTGGGAGAGGAGGCCGAGGTGCAGGAAGGGGCAAGGACAGATGCAGGGTCCTGCGGGGATCCGAGGTGGGACAGATAGGTGGGCTGGGGGCCAGAAAAGGTCTCGGCTCTCTCTGGCTATTGCAGATGTGTTCCCTTCCCGGTTTTTATGCAGACTCTTCTCCATCCGGGGCTGGGCATGGGGGTCTGGCGTGGCAGGAGAGTAGGGCCAGCCACTTTTTCGAGCTCAGGCTTCCCCCGTCTACAGAAACAGGGCTGCCCAGAGCCCATTACCTCAGACCCCAGGATGTGAGCCCAGGCCTGGACCAGTCACCCCGGGGCGGGGTGGGGGGGCTCAGGAAGAAGCCAGGGCTGTGGTTTTGGGTGGGGCTAGTGGCCTCTTCTGAGAGCCCAGCATCTGGAAGCCATCAGGTCAGGGGCGGGGGGTGTTACAGGAGAGGGCAGGGAAGGGGGATATGCCTTCTTGAGGCCACATAGAGGCCCACCCCTTGGGAGCAGTAGCTTTGGGCCCACAGGCTGTATCACCATCTCTGCCTCTCACCAACGCCACTCAGCCCACAGCTTCACCCCCTTCCACTGGCTGCCTTCTCTGTCACCCCATAGGCTGTTGCTCCTGCAAGACGGAATCATATAATATGCAGTAACATTGCCCACTGCATGCTGGGAGCCTTGTTTCTCTGGTACAGGGTGGTTTGCCTCTTGATGTAGGTGGGCATAGGAGAGAACTGTCCCTAGGGGTGGTTGGCTTGGCATCCCCTTCCTGAAGTGAATGGTATCTGTCTTGTCTTTGAAATCTTAGCACACGGTGGCTGGGGCCGGGCGGGGGCCCCTGATGGCTGGCGACATGGGTGTGGGGATGCAAAGGGAGTAGGGATGTCTTCTTTAGGCCTCAACTCTGTGACTCTGAAGGAGATAGTCCTTCAGGTGCATAGCAGGGAGCTCAGAGGAGTCCCGGGAGGAGGTGTCACCTATTGTCACCTGGGCCTACCTGCATCAGAATCACAGGAAATCTTGCTAGGCCATGCAGGTTTTGGGCCCCACTCACACCTGCTGGCCATATACTGGGGCCGGGACCTGGGGTGCGCATGGTGACCTTGATACCCAGTCATCGCAAAGCATGCTGCTCCATCACCTCCTGATCTGCTGGGGTGTAGGCATCAGACAGGTCTGGCATCTTTTGCAGGGGGAGAAATGACAGTTACACCTAGGGCCCTCTGGAGATGAACTGTAAAGATAGGGGCCCACTGGGGACAGGGCATGGAGGACACTGAGCCTGAGCATGTCCCTGCCCTCCCTGGCAGTCTTGCCAACATTCCACTGACCCCTGAGACTCAGCGGGACCAGGAGCGGCGGATTCGGAGGGAGATTGCCAACAGCAATGAGCGGAGGCGCATGCAGAGCATCAACGCGGGCTTCCAGTCCCTCAAGACCCTCATCCCCCACACAGATGGAGAGAAGCTCAGCAAGGTGGGCGAGGGCTGGGAGGGTTTACTGGAGTGGGTGGTGGGCTCAAGCAGGGAGAAGTGAGCTTCAGTAGATGCTGCCAGCTGGGGCCCCTGACGTGTCCTTCCCGTCCTCAGGCAGCCATTCTCCAGCAGACGGCAGAATACATCTTCTCCTTGGAGCAGGAGAAGACCAGGCTCCTGCAGCAGAACACACAGCTCAAGCGCTTCATCCAGGTAGCACCTGCAGAGGCCTCCCGTCACCTCAGTACTTGTCCTCCTCCTGGCCTGCTCCTCCTGGCATGGGCATGTCTGGGCTCAAACACTGGCCTGGGACTCTGATGAGGCTGCAGGTCTCACCTTCCCCACTGACACACCTACTTCAGGCACTTGCCTTCCTGCCCAGGCCTCAGTTAACCCATCCATAAAGTGCAGTTGAGCGACTCTGGAAAGAACTAGATGATTTTTGGCAAGCAGGTCCATTCTGCCTCCGTTTCTGGCCTGTGGCCATTGTTGGATTTGCAGAATGGGGCTCCCAGTGCCAGAGCACCTGGGTTGACAGCTTTGGGGGCTGCGATGGAGCCCTCCAACCTCCCCATTGGTGGTGGTGGTATGAGGGTGTCAAGGCACACTCACCAACCCCTTGGGGTCCCCAGGAGCTGAGTGGCTCGTCCCCCAAGCGGCGGCGGGCAGAGGACAAGGATGAGGGCATCGGCTCCCCAGACATCTGGGAGGATGAGAAGGCAGAAGACCTGAGGCGGGAGATGATTGAGCTACGGCAGCAGCTGGACAAGGAGCGCTCAGTGCGCATGATGCTGGAGGAGCAGGTGAGGCAGGCAGGCAGGTGGTTGGGGTGGGGGAATTCCAGTCCCTCTCTCTCCCTTTTCTCCTGTCCCTGCTTCCCTTGAGCAGTTATTTACGGGAGCATCTGCTTTGTGCCAGGTCTAGGAATCGGGTCCAGTGGGAAGCAAATCAGACAGGTACCTCCTGCCCTCAGGGGTCACCATCTGTGTTGGGTAGAAGGATTAGTCCGAGGATTTTACACTGTAAAAATGCAGCTGTGATAAAGGCCCTGTAGGAAACATGGGCATTGGGAGGGGAATTTGGGCTGGTTCTGGAGGGTCTACCGCATGGCTTCTCTGTCAAAGTGACCTGAGCTGAGGTTGGCAAGTGGGCCAGGGGGTCACGTCTCACAGTTAACCAGGCAGAGAGAGAAGGGCGCTCCAAGAAAGAGGAAACAGCATGGGTAAAGACCCTGAGGCTGGAGGGAGCGAGCGAGCGAGCGAGGGAGCGAGGGAGGTCATGGCAGGAGAGATGAGTCAGAGAGGGCTTGGCAGGCTACGGCAGGACTTTGGTCTCTACCCCAGGTCTTTTCCTGAGGGTGGCAGGCGCCTGCTAGGGTTTGCAGCAGGAGTGAATGGCCTGCCCTGCAAAGGGTAGAGCATGGGGAGGCTGACCTTAGCAGCCCCGAGGGCTCCACACTAAAGGAGTAGGTAGGGTGTGGTTTGGGCTGTGGCCCTGAGCCTGCGCCTCTGTCCGCAGGTTCGCTCCCTGGAGGCCCACATGTACCCGGAAAAGCTCAAGGTGATCGCACAGCAGGTGCAGCTACAGCAGCAGCAGGAGCAGGTGCGACTGCTGCACCAGGAGAAGCTGGAGCGGGAACAGCAGCACCTTAGGACCCAGGTGAGTGGGAGGCACCCCAGAGGTGCTGTGTGGGCCGAGGCAGGAGCCTTCGGACTCAGCATCGGTGCCTCAGGGCCCTGCAGGGCAGACCCAAGGCCTAAATAGTAATAATAAAGACATTCCTGGTTTCCAGGTTTCTTACATTACATGAATCCTTGTAGCAGCCCTAGAGGCTGTCTTACTGATCAGGAAATTGAGGCCCAGAAAGGCTAAATAACTCACCAGAGATCCTCAGTGATTGTGGCAGGGATTTGAACCCTGGCTTAAATCCAGAATCTAAACCCCTGACTACTACTGCATTAGATGTCGGGTGCTTGCTTGGCACTGGACAGTGAAGGGGCCATGGGTTCTTGGATGGCTGGGAGCTGCTCTCTAGGCTGTCTTTCCTTTGTTAAGATAAGGGGGTAGGAGGCCCCAAACTGCCTGGGCCCCCATACGTGGTTGGCAGAGGCTGTCTTGAGGCAGTGGGCAGAGGAAGATGGTTTTGGAGGGCATCCTATGTCCTCTGTGACTGCCAGAACGGTAGGGGAAGCTCCCTGAACCTTTGGAGAAAGACTGAGGGCCTGTCTCTCACAGCTCCTGCCCCCTCCGGCCCCTACCCACCATCCCACGGTGATCGTGCCGGCACCGCCACCTACTCCCTCCCACCACATCAATGTTGTCACCATGGGCCCCTCCTCAGTCATCAACTCAGTTTCCACGTCCCGGCAAAATCTGGACACCATTGTGCAGGTACCTGGGCTCAGGAAGGGGGTAGCCTGTGGGGGTTGTGCTCTGGGAACAGACCCTTTGGGGGGAGATTAGAAAGCAGCGACTGACGGGAAGTGAGATAGCACTTGAGTGTGGGTGGAGGTCTGGAAGCTGGGTGTGTGTGTATCTGTATCCATCCCGAGCCTCTCTCTGTTTGGAGGGGTTTGGGGTGGGTGGGTGGGGCTCTGTGGGGAAGGCGAGGGGCAGAGATGGGGGACTGGGTGGCCTAGAAAACCTTGTTCCTTCCCTTCATGTGGGGTTTGTTGAGAGGGTCCTTTGCTTCCGGAGCCCCCAGCTTCAGAGTTCCTATATCCAGTTCTTGGTTTGGTCCAGAACTTACTCTTCCCCCTTCTCCTAGGACCTGAGATGGGGATGGAGATGGCAGTGGCTGTGAGGGTGATAGTTAAGCCTCCTACAGAGGGGGAAGAAACAAGATGATAGCTCTGTAGGTCAGGCCTGAAGTCACTGCTGTGCTCATCCAGGGGCAGAGACCCCCCGGGAGCCCTGATGACATCACAAAGAAAGAAACGTAAATGAAAAAAAGGCCCATTAACCTCAGGACCTTTAGTTGCACATAATTCCAGGAAATTCAATAATAAAATTAATAACAGAGACCTTTTATTAGTAAACAGACTAACTTTAAAGTATATAAATAAACTAAATGCTGGTGACTTCCAAGCAGTCATGCCCTGTCATCTCAAAGGGGTTTTTCAGCTAAGGAGAGGATTTTGCTACTCCTGACCCTGGCAGGCCCCCTGCTGCTTTGCCAGCCCTCCTTTCTGGACCTTTCTTTTGTGTGTGTGTGTGTGTGTGTGTGTGTGTGTGTGTGTGTGTATGGTGGCTGTCTGCACGCCTCCAGCCGTCCTCACCACAGCCTGTCTTCCCAGGCAATCCAGCACATCGAGGGAACCCAAGAAAGGCAGGAGCAGGAGGAGGAGCAGCGGCGAGCTGTAATTGTGAAGCCAGTCCGAAGCTGCCCGGAGGCCCAGGCCTCTGACACGGCCTCAGATTCCGAGGCCTCGGATAGTGACGCCATGGACCAGAGCCGGGAGGAGCTGGCTGGGACTGGGGGGCTTCCCTGACCACCCCCCCAGCCCTCCTCTCCCTTCTGGGGGCTTGAGGGGGCCGGGGCAGCAACAGGGAGTACATGCAGGCCAGCGAGTGAGGAATTTTTACAAAATTACAACGTCATTTGGGTCTCTTTTATGACCTCTTTTTCAATACTGTAAATCGACCTTTGAGCAAAGGCCACCCAACCTGAGGTCCTGGGGGCTGGGGTGGTGGGAATGTGTGGGAGCACCTGGACACCTGGGGCTGGGCCTCACAGGGAGGCTGGGGGAGCTGACACTTGAGGTGCCTGGCCTCTCTCTGCCAAAACGCATTTTTTTTTTTCATTTAAACTTGTTTTTAAGAACAGGGAAAATCAAACAAAACCCCAATGGATTTCTGCCCTCCCTAGAGCTAGCCCTACGACTGTCAGTTTTTAATTCCCCCTTCCCTCCACTTTTTGGTTTTCTTCTTTCTCTAAGCACTTACATGGGTTGGGGGGCTGGCTGGGTCAGGACTCGCTGGGGGTCCGGGGTGGAAGTTGCTTCTTCATCGGGGTTTGCTGCTGCCCGTTTCCCTTGTCCTCCCTCCCCTGCCCCACCTCAGCACTAGGGTTTGCCACTCTCCACCACCGGCTGGCCCCCACCTCTCCCTCCAGGTTTCCTATCTTCGACCCTCAAAAATGTCTTTGTCTCTCTCTTTTTGTTTTGTTTGTTGGGTTGTTTTTTTTTTTGGTTTTTGGTTTTTGTTTGTTTTTGGAATGTTTTTGTTTTTTTTTTTTTGTTTTTTTTTTACAATTTTGAGGACTTTGTGTTCAAGGAGAGCTATTATATTTTGTTAAAGAAAGTGGGGGGCGGGGAACCAAGAGGCCACCATGCCTTTATAAAGAAACAAAATAAAGTTTGTACTTTGTTTTTTAGATTGTGTCTCCTGGGTGCGTGCTGTCCTGAGTTGCTGGGGAAGGCTTCCTGGACTACACAGAGTATGGGATGCTATTCGGGCCCACCAGAGGGGACTGGGACTGGGACTGGATGTGGGTCAGCTCATGGTGACTCCCCCAATTTGTGTGTGGTGTTGCGGTGAGAAACCGTGGTCCTCTCATCCCCTGGGATTACTCTGAGTATTCTGCAAAGATGGGAGATGGTGTTGGGGGATTGGGAGGAGTGGCTCCCAACTCCTTGGTGGGGGGCGGGCAAGGTAAGAATGAACAACCAATCATAGGTTCCCGTCCCAGAGAAAGGACACAGGATGTTCAGGGCTCCTGGGTCATCTCAGGGCTTTACCACTTTTTTAGCATGTGTAACCTCCCTGAACCGCAGTCTCTTATTCTATAGAAGAGAAGGCAGCACTCCCTCATGGTGTGGTGTTTAACTCAGATTCTGGTCCTGGCCAGGTAGCTCAGTTGGTTAGAATGTCATTCTGATATGCCAAAGGTGTGGGTTCGACCTCAGGTCAGGGCACATACAAGAAGCAACTAATGAATGCATACAGAAGTGGAACAAAAAACTAATGTTTCTCTCTAAAATCAGTAGATTTAAATAAATTTTTTAAAAAACCCCCCAAAACAACACAAGTCCTGGAGTTGGTCTGCAGTGGTCAGTTGAGAAAGCCACTTATATTTGAGCCTCAGTTTCCTTTTTTGTAACTTGATAATAGCCCTGGCTGGGTTGCTCAGTTGGTTGGAACGTTGTCCCAAAAGGTTGCAGGTTTCTTTCCAGGTCAGGGCATGTACCTAGGTTATGGGTTTGATCCCTGGTCAGGGTGCGTATGGGAGGCAACTAATCTATATTCCTTCCACGGATGTTTCTTTCTCCAGCGCCCTTCTAAAATCAATAAACATATCCTTGAGTGAGGATTTTTAAAAAAAGGTTGGGAATTAAAATACAAAGATAAATTGGGAACAATAATTGCACAAGAGCAATGCATCTTACAGGGGAGGGGTCCTTTTAAGCAGGTGCTTGGGGACTGAGGTTAGAGTAGAATTACCCATTCATTTCTCCGCCCACAAAGAAAGCCTCCAGATATGAACTTGTTGAGTAGAAAGGCAGACAGGAGCCTGCGTTTTTAAAAGAAGTTTTATACATTTTTAAAGGTGAAATTCAACCATTTTAAAGGGAATGATTCAGTGGCATTTTGTCCATTCACAATGTTGTGCAACCATCATCTCTATCCAGTTCTAAAACATTTTCATCACTCCAAACTGAGCCACTTACTCATTAATCAGTCTCCCCCATGTCTCTTTCCTCTCAGCCCCACAATCACCAATCTGCTTTTTGTTTTTTTAGTATTTGTAAAAATTAAAACTAATTTACATGAGGTAAAGTCACACCTTTTAGTCGTTGGTTGTGTGAATTCTGTCAAATACGTACAGTTGTATAACCACCACCACAATCGCGATTGATATAAGTGTGTTCCCTCATCCCCAGTGTCCCCGCCATGTCCCTTTGTGGTCCACCTAGCTCCTGGTAACCATTGATCTATTCCAGCAGGTTTGCCCTTTCCAAAATGTTATAAATGGAATCACACAGTATTTGGCTTTTTGAATCTGGCTTCTCTTAGCATTGTAACTAATTTTCTCTCTTTTTGAGTATATCTAGCTAATTTACGTGTTGAATACGAGTCTGAGGGGAGGGACTTAGCTAAGGTACGGGTGGGGATGCCCCTTCCCAAGTCCAGTCCAGCAACTCCTTTTGGCCAGGTACAAGGTACGTCCCACGGGCTCCAGTACAGCTCCTAAACGGATCAACAAAGTGCCGCGATCCCAGCACACCTGGTCCAGAGAGGGCGGAGGCTCCACCTTCTTCCGGTGGCCCCCGGACTATTCAATTCCTATAGGCCAGAGTCAGGGCTTGAGGTGGGGCCAAGGAAATTCCCCCTCCCCCGGCCAGCGGTGGTGTACCCTGAAGCTGTAGGCAGTCTCACCAACAGGCAGCGGAAGTCAGGGGCCCCGCCCCTGGCCCCGCCTTTTCCCGGACTCGCCCCGCCCCGCCCCCCGGCGCGCATGCCCTCTGGCACCGCAGACAGTCTGGCGCGCTCTCGTCAGGCCCGGCTCCCGCTCCCGCTCCCGGCGGCGCGCGCCCACGTACGCCCTGCCGCAATCAAATGCAGCAAACGTGACGCTTCCGCGTGTCTTCCGCGCGGAGGCGCTCGCCGACTTCCTTCCGCAGCTGCCAGTGCACCTGGAGGACGCTCTGTGTGGCACCTCGTGGTGGAGCCCGCGCTGTTCGGCGGAAGTCCGGCAAGTCGCATACGTGACTTACGACGGTCTAGAGGCCGCGGTATAAAAGGTGACATTAATTTTAATGACGCGAATACTTTTAACCCACAGTATCAGAAACATTTCAGCTCAAGTGAGGAATGTAAAAGGCTACACACAAAATTATTCTTGCCGAGTTTTGCAGATGGGTCCGGGGCCAAGGACCTGGTCCGGGTGAATGGCCACGCATGGGGTGGTGCAGTCTATGCCTGAGAGTACATGTGAGCCAGACCTCGTGGTTAGAAAGTGCTCAGTGTGCTGTAGTATGCAGAAGGCGGCCTGGGAGGATGAAGACGTGAAGAAGATGTGGGACTGTTACCACATTCAAGGGGTTGGCTGCTTGGGGTGCTCTAGTCAAAAAAGCAAGAAGAGCAAGGTAGTTTTATTTACTTGTGGCAAGTAAGGGAGACAGGGGAGTCATAGTTAAAACTCTGCCTCCTCCAAGGGAGATTTAGGCGTTGCTTGTATACACTATCCAGTCGGTTACATGTTGATTTCTTCTTTATAGTTGACTACTTTCGTTCCTTGATTTCCCATCACCTCATCCAGTTTACAACTGCAGCTACAAAATACTGCGTTGTATTTAACGTTTAGCAAGAAATAACATTTAGAACTGCCCAAACCTTGAGACCCTTCTTCTAACAGGAACGGGATCATAGAGGACTTCCAAGTCATAAGCTTGGAGTTTATTTTTTGTGAGGAGTAGTTCTTGGAGAGACACTATTAACCCAACATTTAACAAAACCTGTTTTGAGAACCTTTTTCAGAAGTACTTACTGTATAATGTACACTCAGAAGAGGGAGTTAGCTTGTGTTTAGTTCCGTGAATTTTCACAAGCAATACACAACTATGTAGCCAGCACCCCACCAAGCCCTCAAGTGGTTTGTCTTTTAAAACTTTTTAAAAAATTTAAAATAATTATAGAAATGTTCTGGGAGGTCACGTGCACCCGTCACCCAGCTTTCCCTAGTGTTAACATTTTGTATACCTGAAGTACAACAGGGAAACCAGGTAATTGCAATTGATGCAGCCCACAAGGCATATTCAAATTTTTACCAGTTTTTCGTGCTCTCATTTACGTATTTGTGTACATGGTTCTGTACCATACATTGCACCGGCAGTGAATGAGAATTCCAGCTGCTCTGCATCATCACCAACACTTGATATTGTCAACTTACTATATTCTTTTTAAAATAGCCATTCTAATAGGTGTACAATGGTTTTAATTTCTATCATCATACATTAGTTTTGTCTATTTTAGATTTAAAAAAAAGATTTTATTTAGTTATTTTTAGAGAGTAGGGAAGGGAGGCAGGCAGACAGGGAGAGAAACATCGATGTGCGTGAAAAACATGGATCGGTTCCCTCTTCCACGCCCCCAGCTGGAGACCTGACCCACAACTCAGGCATGTACCCTGACTAGAAATGGAATCAGTGACCTTCCAGTTCACAGGCCAGTGCTCAAACCACTGAGCTATACCAGCCAGGGCTCTATTTTAGATGTTTATAGAAATTGCACAGTATGTAGTAGACACTTTAACAACATGGGGGAGTTAGTGGCACTGACCCTCTACACAGTCAAAATCTGTGTACAACTTCTGACTCCCTCAAAACTTAACTATAGTCATCCCTTGCTGTCCTTTGGGAATTGATTTCAGAACACTGCCCCCCTTCTGTGGATACCAAAATCTGCGGATACTCAAGGCCCTTATATAAAATGGTGTAGGATAGTGCATACAGTTGACCTGCTGCATCTATTGATTTCTGACCTTGGATTGAATCTTGTTTTTTGATCCGCAGTTGGTTGAATCCAAAGATGCAAAACCCAGGGATATGGAGGGCTGACCATATATTCTTTGGAAAATAATCCTCATGTAAGTGGACCTGCATAGTTCAAACCTATGTTGTTAAACGTCAACTCTATATACTATTTTTGTTTGGCTTATTTTGCACAACATAATGTCTCTGAGATTCATTTGTGGTTTTATTTTATTTTATTTATTTATTTTTAGAGAGAGGGGAAGGGAGGGACAAAGGGAGAGACAAAGTGAGGGAGAGAAACGTTTACCGATGTGAAAGATAAACATTGATGGGTTGTTTCTTGCACATCCCCAAATGGGGACCTGGCCTGCAACCCAGGCATGTGCCCTGACTGGGAATCGAATCAGCGACCTTTTGGTTTGCAGGGTGGTGCTCAGTCCACTGAGCCACATGAGTCAGGGCCATTTATGTTTTTTGTGTATATCAGTAGTTTGTTTATTTTTATTGCTAAGTGTGTTCTACTGTATGAATATGCCACAATTTGCTTAGCCATTCACCTAGTGATGGACATTAGGTTGTTTCCAACTTATGGCTACTGTGAATGTATTTTAGTGGACACTATCCCCCAAATCAATTGTGGCAATTTTCTCTCTGCCATCAATGTGTGAGGTGGTAATGTGTCAGTGGAGGATAAGATACATCCTAAGTATGTGCCATTGACTGTCTTTGGTGGTGGTTTCTTTGGGAGGTGGCTGGGCAGTCTTGATACCTGCTGGCCTCCCTGCCCTCCCTATTTCAAGGGTCTCTGTTAGGGATAAAACTTATGAGAAATGTCTGTCTTCTCCCATTTTTTTTTTTTTAACTTCTAAAGAATTTATTTATTTTTAGAGAGAGGGGAAGAGGGAGAGAAAGAAAGAGAGAAATATTGATGTGAGAAACATTGACTGGTTGCCTCCCGTATGAGTCCTATCTGGGGACTCAATCCAAAACCCAGGTATGTGCCCTGACTGGGAATCAAATCCGCAACCTTTTGCTTTACTGGACGATGCCCAACCAATTGAGCCACACTGGCCAGAGCTGTCTTCTCCCATGTTCTCAAGAACGGTTATATTACACTGTGTCCTCTTTAAGAAGAGCCTCAGAAGAAATTCCTGAGTCTCAGTAGCAGGAATCATTCACTTCTCCCGAGCAGTTGGCTTGTTCATATTTTAAGGACACTGTGAATTGGCAAGTGATCAAGTTACACACATGTGGAGGACTTATGTATGTAGTGCTGTTTCCTCTTGTATCAGCCTTGTGAATGACTCCATTATGTGTGCTTGCTTTTGTGTAGTTTTCTTCTCCTGCTACTTCCAGTTCTTGCTTTCTTGCTGCATTTTATGAGTACTTGAAAGCCACCTTTATGCTTTTGTGGCATGGGAATCAGTTATACTAAATGAGCTCCCACCTTGGCTGGTGTGGTTTGGTTGGAGCATTGTCCTGTACACCAAAAGGTCACAGGTTCGATTCTCAATCAGGGCACGTGCCTGGGTTGTGAGTTCGATCCCTAGTTGGGACATGTATGAGAGGCAGCTGATTGATGTTTCTCTTTCTCTCTCTCTCCCCCTTCCCTTCTCTCTAAAAATCGATGAACATGTCCTCTGGTGAGAATTGAAATAAATAAATTAATTAAAATGAGAGAGTTTAAAAAATGTTCCTTGTGTTATGATTTGACGCATCTTTGGCAGCAGAGTAGTCACCCTAGCTCTGAGATATTTGAAGGGCCATTTAGTGAAATGGGGGGCCTTCCTGTGACCTTGGTCTCCTTTAGTGGTTGATTAACTGGCTCAGACCAGTATATAAAGCACATGCAAATCCTGCAGCTGCCTCTTGGAGCTGACTGGCCACGTAATACCTCATATTTTGCCTCATATTTTGTTGGCACTGGCTCCACCCTGTCCCACCCAAGTCCATCCCACTGTCCCTTCTTTATCCAGCTGCCTCTCTGTGCTTTCGTGTATGCTACTGTCCCTGTGGCATTTGTCTTTTTCACTCTCTTGAACTCTGCATGCACTCCTGTGCCCTACAAGTCCTGGACCAGGGTAGGATAAGCACCAGCCCCTGCCTTGGTTCCCTCCCTTCTTCCGCCCTGCTGAGTTGCAAGTTTCTTCTGTTGATTGACAAGAGCGTGTGCTGACCTAGAGCAGGGGTAGGACTAGGGGCTGCAGAGCAGGACCAGCCCTAAATCTCATAGCTGTAGAAAGAAATGAGCTCCCAAACCCACTGTGGCCTCCACACAACTGGTGTTGAAAAGGAGCTAAGAGTTACAGTTGCAGAGTTTCTTAACTTAGGGGGCCCAAGTCACAGGGGCCGCCCTTCTGGTGCAGCCCATCTAGGTGGACAGCCTCAGAATCAATTTAGAGAGGAAACAGGAAAGTGATTTGAGAAGACTGCAGGTACTACTCACGTACCAGAGGTTAGTTTGTTGATACTTGTCTCTCTCACATTGCCTCTTGCCCTGTGAGAGATACAGAGGATGCTCTGAAAATTCTGGTTACAAAGAGAATTGATGAAAATCTCCTGTTCCTTTGTAAGTAGTTGGAAATGTCAGTCAGTCTGACCAGGCACTGGACGTTGGTGAGGGGCTGCTTATCTGAGATTAAGGGAGAGACAGTCTCCATTCCCTATGAGATCTTCATGGTACGTGTCTCTGGCTGTGAGTGGAAAGCTGAGGTGGCAGGTGGGGAGGAGATCTGGAGCACTATGTCTTGCTCTAGACTTTATATCATATTCAAAACAGTGGAGTTGGTGCTCTCTGGTCGTGCGTTCCCTGTCACTGAAGATATTAACCAAAGGCTGGATACGTATCTGTCAAAGTTACCGTGGAGGAGATTCCTGCTGTAGTTGGGAATTTGGGCCCTTCTAAGGTAGGTGACCTATAATTACTAAGATAAATGGGGAAATACTCTCCATGAGGGTTACTTGTTGTACTGCATTGGTGTAGAGCAGATCCATACAGAAGCCTGCATTGTCAGCGTTCCACGTGGTTTTCCCTAGCCCCTTGAGGAACTGTGTGAGGCATGGACTAATCTAGCAAGTCAGTTGCCAAAAGAGGGATCAACACATAGAAACTATCGAAGGGTAAGGACCCTTAGGCTGAGGACTCTAGCAGCTTCTCTTTGTTCGTTTGCTTATTTATTTGTGAATTCAGTCCCCCACAACCACAAACTATGCAGTAGAGTTTCCCACTTTTGGGGAAATGCCAGGGGTCAGCCCATCTGGAGTGCAATGGATAAGCCTCGCCCTGGGAAAACCACCTTCGTGATCGTAATATCTCCCCTGCCAGGTAAGTATGGCAGCTTTCGTTCATGACTGAGCTGGGAGAAGGGGAGGTTTTTGGCCCGGGAAGGGGGCACAGTGGTGGTAGGAGATGTGGGCTGAAACCAGTGTGGAGTTTCATAGGCTAAGTGAGGCCTGTTTAAGCATGTATAACTTCCAGTCAGTTTGGCAGCATAGGTAAACATGGCTCGCCTCCTCACACAACCACATCAAAAGTACAACTAAAATATAGAACAACTGTCACTCAGAACTGTCAAAAATCAAGTTGAATGGAAGTCTGACAACTACAGAAGAAAACAACCATCCAGACTGGTATGAGGGGCAGACACACAGAACGGGCTGGTCCCACATCTACATGTGGTGGATAAAAATTTGGGAGGGATATCTTGGGAGTGAGGAGTCCCAGCCCCCGACCAGACCCTTCCTCAGTCCAGGGTTCCAGTGCCAGGATGATCAGCCCCCATAACTTCTGGCTGTAAAAACCAGTGGGGATTGAGTTAGCGGAAGAAACTTCTTGAGTCCCAAGCAGTTCCTCTTAAAGAACCCACACATGGATTACTCAGATTCATTCCCTCTGAGCTCCAGCACTGGGGTAGCAGCTTGAATGGCGCTAGTGGCATACAGGGAGAAAGTGAAGTTTTTGGCACCAGGGAGAGAGCTGAGGAACAGCCTTCTCTCAGACAGAAAGGCAAGCTATTGTCGCTTTTCTGAAACCTCCCCCAACAGAGCCAGCGCTGGTAGGCTGGTGCCATATCTGAGACTCTGCAACCTGGCTAACCCTGTTTGCCCCACTCTGGAGATTCCGTCCCACCCAGCTTACAGGCCCACCCAAGTTTCTTTTCCAGTGAATGGCTGGTTTGGATCATGCTTCACAACTCCCTAAATCCTCTCAAGAAAGCAGCAGCCAGCCTCAGTGAGTGCCCAGCCCCCATACCTCTTGCTAAGGGGCCATAGGCCCGGCACGAGCAGCAATCATCTTAGATTCACAGCTTGGCTTCTCCTGGGAATCTCCAAGCCTAGCACAAGTAGCAGCCATGTCAGATTGCTTTATTGCTCAGGCAGAGTGGTTCCAGGGAAAACACAAGGTGGGGCTGATGTTGGCCTGCACCACCTGAGAAATCCCAGAGCCTGCACACCCAGTGAACAACTGCAGACCATGTAAGAGCAAACCACCCTACCCCTGCACAGCTGAACCTGCACAGATGGTGGAGGTTGATGATCTGTGGTCACAGCCAGTCCTTGCAGCTGACTGGACTGTGTAAAATCCTCCTATTGACCTGCCAACAGCAACCAAGAGACAACTACAAGAGAAGGGTGTACTCAGCCCACATGAAGGGCACACCTCAAGCACCCAGCTTGGGTGATAGGGGAGGCTGTGCCTCTGGACTCTATGGGACACCTGCTACATGAGGCCATGCTACCAAGACAGGGAGTCATAGCAGTTCTACCTAGTACATAGAAACAAACACAGGGAGGCTGCCAAAATGAAGAGAGAAAGAAACATGCCCCAAATGAAAGAACAGATCAAAACTCCAGAAAAAGAATTAAACAAAATGGAGATAAGCAACCTATCTGATACAGAACTCAAAACACTGGTTATAAAGATGCTCAAGAAACTTAGTGAGGGCCTCAATAGTATAAAGATCCAGATAGAAATGAAGGATACACTAATTGAAATAAAGAACAATTTATAGGGAAACAACAGTAGAGTGGATGGAGGTGAGAA
Source organism: Mormoops blainvillei (assembly GCA_004026545.1). Classification (NCBI taxonomy): domain Eukaryota; kingdom Metazoa; phylum Chordata; class Mammalia; order Chiroptera; family Mormoopidae; genus Mormoops; species Mormoops blainvillei. The sequence goes on from PVJD01001180.1 coordinate 160,253, forward strand.
TCAAATCAATGATTTGGAACATAAGGAAGCAAAAAACAACCAATAAGAAAAACATCCAAAAAAAAAAAAAAGCCAAACAAAAACGAGGATAGTATAAGCGGCCTCTGGGACACCTACAAGTGATCCAACATTCACATCATAGGGGTGCCAGAAGGAGAAGAGAGAGGGCAAGAAATTGGAAATCTATTTGAAAAAATTATGAAAGAAAACCTCCCTAATTTGGTGCAGGAAATACACATGCAAGTCCAGGAAGCACAGAGAGTCCCAAACAAGATGGATGCAAAGAGGCCCAATCCAAGACATATCATAATTAAAATGCTAAAGGCTGAAGAGAAAGAGAAAGAGAATCTTAAGAGCAGCAAGAGGAAAGGAGCTAGTTACCTACAGGGGAAGTCCCATGAGACTGTCAGCTGATTTCTCAAAAGAAACTTTTCAGCTTCTTTTTCAGCTTCAGAAGTGATTGGCAAGAAATAGTCAAAGTCATGAAAAGTAGGGACCTACAACCAATATTGCTCTACCCAACAAAGCTATCATTTAGAATCAAAGGTCAGATGAAGAGTTTCCCAGACAAGAAAAACCTAAAAGAGTCCATCATCACCAAACCATTACTACATGAAATGTTAAAGACTTATTTAAGAAAAAGAAGATCAAAACTATGAACTAGAAAAGGGCAACGGATACATATCTATCAACAATTGAATCCCCAAAACGAACTAAGCAAACAAGAACAGAGACAGAATCATGGATATGGAGAGCATTTTAATGGTTGCCAGATGGGAGGGAGTTATGGGGGAATGAGTGAAGAGGTGAGGGGATTAAAAAGTATGACTAGGTAGGTATAGAATAGCCATGGAGATGTAAAATACAGTATAGGGAATGGAGTAGCTGAAGAACCTACACGTGACCCATGGACCTGACAATGGTGTGGGGATGACCTGAAGGAGTGGGGAGTGCTGAGTGGAGGGAGGCAAAGGGGGAAAAGTTAGGGCAACTGTAATAGCATAATCAATAAAATATAATTAAAAAAGAATTTATGACCTGAGAGTTTATCTTCAGTTGAGTCTACCCTCATTTTTAATCGCTTATTTTCTAAACAGAAAATTTTTATTCATTAAAAAAATTCCTCAGCCATGGATATGTTTATTGATTTGAGAGAAAGAGATAGGAAGGGGGAGAGGGAGAGGGAAATACTGATGTGAAAGAGAAGCATGGATTGGTTTGCTCCCTGAGTGGGCATCAAACCCGCAACCTAGGTATGTGCCCTGACCAGGGATTGAACCTGCAACAGGATGACGCTCCAACCAACCAAGCCACCTTGCCAGGGCTTTAAAAAAAAATTATGATAAACACACACACACACACACACACAAGAAAAATTACCATCTTAACCATTTTTAATGTAGAATTCAGTGGCATTAAGTATATTCACAATGTTGTTAAACTGTCACACTTATATTCATCTTCAGAACTTTTTCATTCTAAGTAGAAACACTGTACCCATGAAACAATAACTCCTGTGCCCCTTTCCCCCCAGCCCGAGACAACCACCGTTCCGCTTTCTGTCTCTATGAATTTGCCAATTCTAGGTACCTCATGTAAATCGAATCCTTTGCTATTTGTCTACTATAGCCTGAATTGTGTAGTCCTTCAAATTTGTATGTTGAAGTCCTAGCCTCCACTACCTCAGAATGTGACTGTGTTTGGAGATACTTCACAGAAGTAATTACAGTGAAATGAGGTCATACAGATGGGTCCTAACCTGATATTACTGGTATCCAATAAGAAAAGGAGATTAGGAAACATAACACAGACGGAGAGGTGAACATGTCAGGACACAGTGAGAAGATGGCCATTTGCAGGCCAAGGAGAGCAGCCCCAGGAAAAAACAAACCTACCCACACCTTGATCTTGGGCTTCCAGCCTTCAGAGCTGTGAGGAAATAAATTTCTGTTGTTTAAGCTCCCCAATCTGTGATATTTTGTTATGGCAGCTCAAGCTGGCTACTACCTTAGTCTTTTTGTAACTGGCTTTTTTCCCTTAGTGTAACATTTTCAAGATTCATCCATGTTGTAACATGTAGTAGAATTTTTTTTTAAGTGGCTGAATAATATCCCACTATATAGGCAGACCACATTCAGTTTATCCATTCATTTGCTGATGGACACTTGGGTTGTTTCCCAATACTTTTAGGTATTGTATAATGCTGCATTGACCATGGGTATACAAGGATCTGTTTGAGCCCAAACAAAGTTATCTTTATTTAGTGAGTTATTTTAGAAGTCTGTTTTTTGCCCCCATTGGAAAACCAACCTAAGAAATCTAGGCTTATTGAAAATGAAATCAATAACTAAGACTCTGCAGGCCCCACCCCCAGCCAGCAGCAAGAGCTCTGCTTACCCTGACCCCAGTTCCTCAAGCCCCAAAAAGGACAACTATGTGAAAAACCTGGGGTCAACTCAGGCTGCTTTCCCACAACTGCAGCTCCCTTCGTCCCACCCTCAACTGACACATGACCCCTGGATCAGCAGGTTGGGTTTAGGTCCAAGGAGGGAACAGGAAAGTTCTCAGGGTAACAGGGATTCACAGGTACACCCCAACCTGCTCAAAATCCCAAGTTAACAAAGGAAGACGAAAGGAAAACTGGCTTGCCCACCTACTCCCCTTCCCCCAGCCACCCCAGAAAATATCCTCACATCCCTGGTCCTCACACTGTATTCTGAGGTACTGGTGGGGTTCCCCATAGCGTCAACACCCCCAGGAGATTACTGTAAAAGGCCCAGAGCTCAGGGGAGGGGGCACGCATTTGTCCCATCACCTGCTCAGTATTAGGCAGGCAAGCTGCTTCCCTCAGCTTGTGCCTGGGGTACATGTGACCCCTCTCCCCTCCAGAACATCTATGGCTGGGAACCAGTACTCCTATCAGAAGTCAGTTCCGGGGGGCTCCTTTTCCACTAACCTTGGAGGAAGGATGGCTACACAAGCTTCTTGGCTTCGAAGAAGCTCTTGAAATGTCACATCTGCCAGATGCTGATAGCCATGAGGATAAGGGCCTGCAGAATTGGCCAGCATAGCACCTGCTGATTGACGGTTTCACTGGTTTGCCGGGAGCTCTCCCCTCACTGCCGCTGGTAGTTCTAGATCTGCTGCACTTGCTCCACCAGCTGTCACACTCGTAGCTGCAACTCATTCAACTTGTCTTTGGCAGCAATTTCTGCATAGTCATTGGTGTGTTCACCCACCTAAATGTTCGGATGAACTCTCAACAAGCCTCCAGCAAAAAAGGAGAACTTTGTGGAATTAGAGTAAAGATCTGATGCTTGCCAGGGATTTAGGATGTGAAAGGGAGCCTGCCTAGAACCATTACTGACAGACCAGAATGACATTGTCTTCTTGGTCCTTCACCTCCATGAACATGCCAAGCCTGGGGGTGGCTGGCTGGTACTTCTGCTGCTTGTCATACAGCTGTGTTTGATAGTTTCCTATAACCATGGTGTTGTCTGGAATCTCCTCTTTAAAGCACTTCTCTGTCTCCCTGCTCTGGAAGTAGAGCATGCCTCCATGGGTCATCAGTCCTCAAGGGGAACCAAACGAGGTATCTTTAAAGCAAATGGAGTTAACCCTTTAAACAGTGCTGGGCTCACCCTTTCTCTTCCTGTCTGGGTTGCAGTCCTGTGGTTTCTCTGACCCTTTAACCTGTGCCCTTTCTCTGTCCCTATGCCTCCCACACAGTCCTTCACCCTTTTCCCTGACATGCTGATTCTTCTCTTTCCCTAATGATGTTCACTTGGACTTGTGGAAAAAATCATCGGTTTGTGAGTCATACATGTCAGTGATGTTGAACAGGCCACTTCAGCTCTCTGAACCTCGGTCTTCTTCTGATGAAATGGTAATGTGTGCCCACCTCTTGTCACATGTTAAGTACCTGGCACAAAGTGGACACATCATTTACTTCCTTTTCTCTCCATGACTGGGTGCTACCTCCTCCCCTCATATTGGCACCTCTCCCCAGCTGTGAACATGGATTGGGAGACTCAGTATTGATGTGTTAGTCAGCATTCTCTGGAGAGGCAGAACCAATAGGCTGTGTATTTATAGAGAGAGGTTTTGGGGCCTGGAAAGTGAGACACACAGGGGAAGCCGACAGACTAGAAATTTCAGCAAAAGTCCATGCGGCGGTCAGAGGGCAGTCTGAGGCAGTTCCTTTCTCCTCATGGAACCTCAGTCTTTTCTCGTCAACTGATCGGATGAAGCCCACCCATCCAGTGGAGGGTGATCTGTTTTACTTAAAGTCAACTGTGTTAAATGTTAATCACATCTAAAAATGCCTCCACAGCAACATCCAGAATAATGTTTGACCAAACAGTGGGGCACCACAGCCTAGTCAAGCTGACACAGAAAATTAACCATCGCAATTGGTGACTTGTCAGTTCTCTTCAAACTGACCTATAGGTTCATCGTAATCCTAATTAAAATCCAGGGTTTGTTTTTTTTTTTTAAAGTAATTGGCAGGCTGATTCCAAAGTTCATGTGGTAGGGCAAAGTAATTAGAATAGTCAAAACAACTTTGAAGAAGATCAAAATTGAAGGATTCGTACTAGCTAATTTCAAGATTTACTAAGAAGCCACGGTGATCAAGACAGTATGGTATTAGTAAAAGGAGAGACGCATAGATCAATAGAACAGAATATGGTCTAGAAGTTGACTCACACATAATTGGTCAATTGGGAGTGAGGATTTAAAAAGGTACAGAAGCAATTCAGTGGAGAAAGGATAATCTTTTCAACAAATGCTGCTGGAACAACTGGATATCCATATGCAAACATCTAAATTTTCATACTTTGCAACATATTTTTAAAAATAGCACAAAATAGATCATAGATCTAAATGTAAACTTAAAACTATTACACTTTTAGAAGAATGCAGGAAGAAATCTTATGACCTTGGGCTAGGAAAAGAATCCTTAGGTATGATGTTGGAAGCATAATTAAAAAAAAAACATAAAAGATATGATGAAAATTAAGAATTTTTGCTCTTTGAAAGACACTTAAGTGAATGAAAAGACAAGCCACAGACTGGGAGAAAGTACTTACAAAGATACAGCTAAAAAAGGGCTTGTATCCTGCATATATAAAGAACTCTCAAAACTCAATAAAAGAAAACCCAGAAAAAACAGGCAAAAGCTTTCAAGAGGCGATGCCAAAGATGTGGATGACAAATATGAACGTGGCAACATTAGTCACTAGGAAGATGCAAATTAAAAGTACAGTGAGATATCACTACACACTTACAAGAATGACTAAAATTTAAAAGACTGACCATACCAGGTGTTGGTAAGGATGTGGAGGAACTGGTGTTGGGGGAACATAAAATGGTACAATCATCTTAGAAAAAAGTTGAATAGACACTTATGATGTGACCCGATCATTTGACTCCTAGGTATTTACCCAAGAGAAATGAAGGCATATGCCCATCTATTTAATTGTATATGAATGTTTGTAGCAGCTGATCGATAATAGCCAAATCTCAGAAACTAATGTCTCTCAACAGGTGAATTGATAACAAATTGTGGTACAATAAGTGTCCTCACTTATGCTCAATGTCATCAGTAGGTTCTGTGATTTTAAGTGAAACAATGTAATGAAACCAGTTTTACCATAGGCTAACTTTTTGTGTGTGTGTGCGGACGCTGACTGGATATTTTATTATACTAAGAAATTAATGAGAAGCCCTGCCCCATGGCGGGGAGCCAGCTGGAAACTGTGGGCAGCATTTTCTCACAGACTCAGGATCTGATTTGGGCTAGGGAATTGAAGGAAAAACCCCTCTGGTTTGACATATATAACACCTTTCCCCTGCCGAGGCCCTGCTCGTGATATGGCAAAGCCAAAGCTCCCATTCAGAACATCTTCTACCACAAGAATTGATCGAATTATAGTACCATAGGCTAATTGATATAAACAAGAGTTAAGTTACTATGGCATCTCATCAATGTTGTAAGGAAACGACATTGAACAAAAAGACATTATTCGAGGACCTACTGTATATCCACACAATGGAATGCTGCTCAAAATAAAAAGCGAACTATTGATACATACTACAACATGAATAAAGCTAAAAACAGTTATGCTGAGTGAAAGAAGCCAGATAAAAGGGAATCATATGGACATGGTTCCATTTATATAAAAATCTAGGAAATGCAGACTAATGTGTAGTAACTGCATATCAGTGGTTGCCGGGGAAAGGGGAGAGGGAGGGAGGGACTGTGAAGGGACAAAAGGAAAATTTGGGAGTGAGGAATCTTGTTTTTTGACTGTATCCAATTAGGCGTCAATAAAGCTGTTTTAGAGGTAAAGCACACACAAGGTACCTGATTGATTCTTGTTCCTCTTCAAGGGTGCTGACTGTTACCATCACAATGACACCTTCCCCAAGCCAGACAAGCCAGTGTCTGCTTTCCCTCAGCTTTTTAGAACTGGCTCTCAGGGGCTGCATATGCCCTTAGGAAAATTGCATCAGATAGCACATCAAGGAGGTGACAGAGGGTTCTGGAACCCTTGTGCCACGGGAAATGGATCTCTGTCCTTCCACCCTCAGACTTACATCACATCATCAGATGTGTCTCTTAGCACCTCCCCCCATCCGCCCCCCAACCCCCCCCCCCCCCCCCCCATCCTCTCCCCTGTCAACATTGTATATCTTCCAGAGGTCTGGGAAGGTTAAGCTCCTAGCCATTGATCTCAAAGACCAGGTTTTGAGGGTTTTCCATAACTAACCATTATGGCTTTAACCCCCTGACCATCAGGGAGGGGCTGAAACATATGTCTGTGGTGCTCAAATAGGGTCCTTGTTGCTTGGCCCTACACACTCCCTCCTTCAGAAAACTGAGACATGTCAAAGTCATTGACTTACTGCAGACTTTGGATTAAGTTAGTGCAAATACTGGAAAGACTCAGGTCCCAGACCTAACTCAAGGGACGTCCCACTCCCCCCCCCCACCCCCGCCCCTCTATCTCCACCCTGTGACCCACACCATGTGACTTCAGGACTGCTGTAGGAGAAACTCCAGCCAGGGGCCTGCCTTTCTGAGCCTGGCGGCTGGCACAGCAGTGGCAGAGCAAGCCTCCTCTCAGCCTCGCAGGGCCAGCGCTGCTTCCCCATCACGCTCGCCCAGTTGCCCTAGTGACTGTGTGACCCTTCTCCCCCGCCCGTGCTGCCACCAGCCCTATAAATAGAGGCAAGGAGCAGCTGGGCTCTCTTGGCAGTCACCATGAGGGCGCTGGTTCTGCTCTGCTGCTTTGTGGCGTCGTTCCTGCTCCCAGGACAAGCAGGTATGACCCCACCCCTGTGGGCCAGACCAGACTTTGCTCCTGTCTGTCGTGTGGTGGGTCTGTGTGGTGGGCTTGAGTGGTAGTTGGAGAATGAGGCCTCCGTGATTCCTGGGGCTGATGGCCGATCTCACGTCATTCCCATTCTCTTCTCCCCTGGGGCCCAGGAGAAAGAACTGGGTGTGGAGAGAAACACAGCATTCGGGGGCTCTCAGGGAGGCCAGAAGAAGCAAAAACAGTGAACCGAGAGGTACAGGCAGGGGCGAGACCTGAACCATGGGCAAGAGAGAAGGTCTGGCCAGTAGGTGTTGGGCAAGATGATCCCAAAAGTCAAGACTAGAAGAGCCTCCTAGCCAGACAAAAGACCCAATCTTGGAGCTGGAGAGGCCCCTGTAAGTCACTGAATTGACCCTCTCCCCTGGCGGAAATCTGGCAGGGGGCCTGGCTTTGCATGACTGAGGACAGGGAACAGAACTGGGGATTGTCTGGGGAGCAGTGGGATAGCGTGGGATCTCAGTTTGGGATGGGACTGGAGAGATAGTTGAGGGTTAGCTTGGGAACTGAACTGGACAGCATTCATAAGAGGAACAGGACTGTTCTGAGCTTGTTTGTGGCTTTGTTAGAAGTGGCTGGGGGCCTGTGTGCCATGGTTTTCCTCTGACATCTCAGCACTGTGTGACAGAAGCAGCTCTGGTTACAACATGGGGGTTATTTATAGGTGTGGAGGGAACACCAGAGCATTTTGCCACCTCTCTGTTCCCAAGATTCCTGGAGCTGGGTTCCCCTTGGGGATGCTTCGGGGGGTGCTCTGGGGACCCCCTGCAGGGATCTGGGACTCTGCTTTGTCTTTCTATAACTCTGCAGTCTTTATCTGCACAGGGGACTGTGGCTGCCAGAGCCCTAGCTTTTCTGATCTTTAGGTTCTGTTTTTGAGGTCCTAGTCCCAGTCAGGAGAGCAGGTGGTGGGGGGAGCAGAAGCCATTATCTCAGGAGTTAGAGACCAAGATGGGGGGGCTCCAGCTTCGAATGTGCTGCTGGGCCCTGCCCTTGTCTGCCCTTGAGTTAATTTGGGCTCCATGGGGCTGCAGTGGCTGGAGTGTAGAGGATTCCAAGCGGCTGTCAGGTGGCTAAGTATGGAAACAGCCGTGTAATTGGATCCTGAGCCCCGAGCCACTGCTACCCTCTCCCCTTCGCAGCCCCTCCCCTGCTCCGCCCAGCCCCAGCTGCCACCTCTCTCTGCTTCCACACAGCAGGCCCAGGAACTTTTAGCCTTTTAGGGACATCCTTTATGTTTCCTCCCAACAGGGGGAACTGGACATGTGGAATGTTCCACAGACCTTGCTGGAGGAATCTTACGATAGGAAAAGGAGGGAGTCAGGTGCTTTGTGCAAAGACCCTCTCTCTGCGTGCTCTTTCCTTCCTGGACTCTGAGGTGTACCCTGACCTGGCTTCCAGGGAGGGGTTGTCCACCAATGGGCAGGGCTCCCTCCCTCCTCGCCCTGCCTGCACTTGGGCTGTGGGTTCTTACCCATGTGGATTTCATTACTACTTCAGTTGTAGGTTGTATACCCCAAAAGATGGCTTCCTCCTGCACCCACTGGGAGGTTCCATCCATAAGGGTGGTTTCCCTCCACCCCCAGAATGGCAATCTTCCTACTGCTTGATTTTCTCCCAGAATTGTGCCACCTGATAAGTGCCACCCTGCCCACGGGCAGCAGCTTTTCTCCTGGACTTCCACCTTACCACTGGGTCCTCATTTCCATGTCCACATAGCTTGCCTCTCACTGGGTGGCAGGCATTCTTTCTACCCTCCCATTCCTGCTTCCTGGGGGCAGGAGTACAGTACAGAGTTGTCCTTCCTTCTTTTGTCCTCATGTTGCTCCCATGGCCCTCTGGACAGGGTTGATGGGCCCCACAGCCCCCTCTTCTCATTCACAAGTGAGGAATCAAGTGCCCCTCCATATGCCAGGACACAGATGGAACCGCCAGACACACCTCCAGACCTTCTGACCCCAGTCCTTTGTAACCACTGGGGTCCTCCTCTTTGTCTTACGGACATGGCCTGGGGACAGACCTCCTCAAGGACAGGGTAAAACAACCTTGAGTTGATGCTCTGTCTCCTCATTGTCTAGGTAAAGGAACAAAAGCCAGAGGAACGAAGAGATGTGTTCAAGATTAGACAGCGAGTTATGACAAGCACACCCAGCCTAGGGCTAGTCTCACCCTACCTGGGAGTTCCTGCCTTCCTTTGGCCCCTCCCTGAACTATTCTGCCTGTTGGGGCATGTGAAGGGTGGTAGAGAGGCTGCCCAAGTGTAGCTTCTTCGCTCAGGATGCAGGACAAGAATGATGCCATTGGTCCTTTGACTACTTGGAGGGCAGGGTGGGATGGGTGTGCTGAAAAAACATTTCTTGGGGCTGAAGCCGTTGGCATGTGTTAGGCTGAATTTGGGACGTCTTTGCTCCCTGTTGCCTGCTGGACGCAGAGAGACTGGGGACAGAGAGGGGGGTGGTTCTGAGTCTGTGCATCCCCTGTCCTCCAGCCCGGTCCCAGCTGCAGATGTGCAAGTCTGCTCTGGCCCCCATCCTAAGACCCCAAGTGGTGAGAGGTTAGTGTATGTGGAGGCTGACCCACTCCTCTGTGAGAGACAAGGGTGCATGGAGACCACCAGAAAGTGTGCCATTCCAGACCTCCTCCTCACCCACCTCGGGCTGGTTACTTCTGGAAAGAGGCCCATTCACATTTCCTCCACAAGACAATGGAGCAGCAGCTATGATCCACCATGGGGAGAGCTGCTGAGAAAAAGTGATGAGCTCAGTGGTCCTGAGGAAAGAGCAGACCCCAAAGACTTTCCAGCCCCCTGCAAACTGTGTCCCCAGTGGGCTCCCGATTCCTAGCGCAGTGCAGCTGGATGAATCTGTAGGGAGCATCTAGTTCACCACTTTCCTCACTAAGTCTGTGAAGTACTAGTCTGGGATTTGCTAATGGATGCACCCTCCCAGATGTGGACACCTTGCTTGGTGGCCTGTGAAATGGCCATTTTGGAAGTGCTGATTTTGCTCCATGTCTGGGTATGACAGTGAAGGTCACATGGCTAGTTCATTGCACAGCCAGAGGGGGAATTCAGGTTCCCCACTTTTCCAGTGCTTTTGACCACTTGTACCCTCAGAAGGAGGTCCCCATGGGCTAGTTGCCTCCAGCTGGCTGTTTGGTGCTTACTTAGGTGCGGTGGGCTGGGACGGAGCCTAGTCCCTAGGGACACAGGAGGAAGATGGCTTTTCCTTCTCTGACCCTGTCTGAGGGGCTGAGGACAGGGCCTAGGTGCTGTGCTTCCTGGTATGGAATGAGGGTGGTAGCTGGGGGCCTGGGAAGGGGTGGGGTCTGCCTCTGTGGGATGCTGGGCTTACCCCTTCCTCCTGAGCACCTTCCCTTCTCCAAATTCAAATCCAGACCCACTCATTGCAAAACCCCTTCATTTAAATATTGGCTGGCATATTCGAAGCCCTTTCATTCAAACACCTTGCCACATTTCACCATTCACTCATTTATCCCAGATTTATTCTGTGCCTCCTATTTTTTAGGTGTGGTACTGGGGGGATTCGAATAAAGGTCCTGTCCTTGTGAGCTTACCGTTCAGTAGTGGAAATAAGATGTCTTCTGCTTTAGGGCTGTACATGCAAAAATCAGACACAAGGAGGTGTCCTAGGGAGGAACAGGTGAATTGAGGTGGGATGCAGGGGTGTGGGGAGGTTCGTTTTAACTGAGTGGATCAGGAAATGTTTCATAGACAAGGGAATGTTCGAGCTGGATCCTGAAGAAAGTAGATTCAGACATGAAAAGATGGAAGGAAGAGAATTCCATGGAAGGGAACAGAGTGAGCAAACTCCTGGAGTCAGGAAAGAGTGGAGCTCTGGGGAGAACAGGAAAGAATATGTTGTTCCACCTGGGGTAAGGGCAGGCAGAGAGAAGTGGGGGTCATGGGGAATCTCCCTGGAAGGCTAGGTTGGGGCCAAAGTGTCAAGGGCCTTGTGTATTGGGCTGAGGACAAGGGCTTTGCTCTGCGGGTGGTGGGCAGTCACTGAGGGCTTTGGAAGAATCCATCTGGCAGTTGTCTGTGGGGAGGAGTAGAACAAGGGAAGATTGATGAGACAACCGTGTCAGAAATGCAAGTGTGAGCTTGGGCAGGGGAGCGGGAGTAGAGAGGAGGGGCAGACCTAACGGCTGGGGCGGGGTCACTCCTCAGTTTGGGAGCTGGCTGGGAAGGAGCCCCGGTGGGTTTAGTGCAGGTTCCAGGATCTTTCAAGAAAAGGAAACCAGGAACATAAGAGAAAAGAACAGATTTTTAAAAAGTTCAGTTTGGGTCATTTTGAATTTTGGGTGCCAGTTGGAGATTTATAGTTAGAAAAGTAGGATTGGAGCTGAGGAGGGAAGTCAGGCCCAGGGATCCTGAAATGAAATTTGTTTGGGTAAAGACGATGGTGAGGCTGTGAGATTGCTGAGGGAGCTGTAGATTTGGGGAGTGGGAAAAGAAAGAAGATAAATGGACTCCAGGAAGACAGTGACCTGGAAGCCAAGGGAAAAGATGTTTCCTAGAAGGGGTGGTCAACAGGAGTTGATACCAGAGATGCTGAGGAATAAGAGGTGACTGACAGATTCTGAGGGACCATGTGTATTTAGTGAGGATGTGGAGGAGGCAGCATGTTCAGAAGGTGAGAATTTTAACATTGAGCTTGGGAGGGATAGAGGACGGTGAGTGAGTGGGGGCGGTTGAGAATTTTCTTTCTTTCTTTCCTTTTTTTTTTAAAATGTTTTATTTATTTATTTTTAGAGAGAGGGGAAGGGAGGGAGAAAGGGAGGGAGAAAGAGGGAGAAAATCGTCAGTGCGCAGTTGCCTTTCACACACCCCCTCCTGGGGACCTGGCCTGCAACCCAGGCATGTGTCCTGACTGGGAATCGAACCAGAGACCGTTTGGTTCACAGGCCGGCGCTCAATCAACTAAGCCACACCAGCCAGGACGAGAATTTTCTTTTTAATATTAGAGAAGACTAAGTGTGTTTGTGGGCTAATGGGGAGGGGGTGAGGAAATGACTGAAACACCAGATACTCGAGAAGGTAAATGAGGCCTGAGGCAGATCTTAGGGGACTTATGCCACAGCACTGTAGAACCCTCAGGGGGATACCTCAGTAGCCCTGGTATCAGCCAGGGAGCTGAACCAGTAGGGATCCTGGTCTACACTGGGGATTGCTACAGAGTATCTGGAGGGTCACAGAGGAGAAGGAACCAGACCGATCTTCCCAAGAACACTATGGGGTGGAAAGGGAGCTGGTTGCTCTGAGTTGTCAGGTGTTGGACGCAGGGCCAACATCAGAGCCTGGTTCCCAGTGCCGGAGAAGCACTGGGCAGAGCCTGAAAGACCTGAGGTCCGGCAATGAAGTCAGTGAGTCAGCAGATTGGCCACAGTGAATGTTAGTCTTCTGTTGGTGAGCCCGCCCCTCAAGCCAGGTGCTGTAGAGAAGAAAATAAAATCCAGGCTCCACCACCTAAGGCATCCATTCAGCAAATGTCCACTAGGTCTACAATGGGCGAAGTACTGGGTCTGGACTCCATCAGGGTTAGTGACCTCAGTGGAAGATGGCGCAGAGGCACATGGCCTGAGTTTCCTGGGTAACGACCTCCGTTCTCATTCTTCCTTGTAGGATGGAAACTGCCCAGGCTCAGGTTCCCTCCTAGGTCTTTTCCTGGCTATGAGACCTCTACCTTCCCTACCCACCATGGCCCACCGGCAGGGCTCATTTTGGGATGAGGGGACTGAGAGAGAAGAGCAAGTGGAGTCAATGGGCTGGCTTGTGTTCTCTCACCACCTGCTCTGGGAGTTCAGGCCTCTTAAAGATGGCTCACCTGCCTTCTCAAGGGCCTTCTGAGACTTGAAAGACAGAAGTCTGTCTTCAAACTCCTGCATCAGCCCTGTAGGGTCCTTTTCTCCCTCTTGGTGGATCAACATCCCTCCCCCGACATTGGCCGTGCTCTGTCCCCCCTCCTAAGACATGACATCAGCAAAAGCCCTGAAACTCATTCTAATGAGGACCAATGGCTTAACACTTAGACTGTTACTTTCTCAAATTACTTTTTGTTTTAAAGGAGTCAGAAGATTTTAGCTCAAGGAATGCCTATCTAACAAGGAATTTCCCAATGCTTTGGTGAGCAAGATCTTACCCAAAGTCCCTAATCACAACATTGAGGCAATACATAGTCCACTCCATCTGAGCACAGAGGGGCTGAACTACAGAGTGGGGCTTTCTCTACCTGGTCCCGAAAGAGCGAGTGAATGAATGAATGAACTGGAGCCATGGCGGACATAGCTGTAGGCCTGCCATACTGGACTTGCCCGGTGCTCTGCTCACCCCCAGCCCTGGTGTTCTCAGCAGGAGGCAAAGGGGGCAACATAATTTAGCAAATGGGATGGGTCAAATTTAGCTGAGTTTTTGGAGACATTTTCCTTGCATGCATCACCTATGCTGTCATCTCTCTCTGGGATCAGGAAGTCCTGTCCTATTATTGGTTTTAGTTTCATACCTCTCTAGTCCCAAAGGTGGTTTTTTGCTCAGAATCAAGGTCCCAGGCACCCTTTTGCCTACGGGACATGCCTGTGCTTGTCACTTCTTCTTCTTCTCTCGCAGAGAGCTTTGGAGCAGGAGTAGCGTTTCCTGAGCTGCCTAGTGTCGGGGTGGGGTGGGGGGCTTGGGTGGCAGAATCAGTCTGCCTTTTAAATTCCCTAAGCTATTAGGAAGTCAGCCATTCATACCCTCATCCGGGGGCCTACAGCAACCTTCTCGCCCCAGCCTCCAGTTCCTCCCTAGCTGGCATAAAGGGGGGGCTGCCACATGCTCCCCAGGTGGTGGGTGTGCCCAGAGGCTGGATTCTGCAGAAGACCATGAGACTCTGGTGCCAGTGTCAGTTCCTGCCTGGCCACCCCAGAAGCCTGTTCCCCTGGGATCATGTCGCTGGGACCTCAGGAAATCCGAGTCTCCATGGCTTCATCCAGTTCCAAATCCTGGATCCCAGAGGGATTTCAGGTAGGAGGTTGGTCCAGCTGGAGTAGGCTCCCCAGGCTCATTGCAAGGGTGTGAAGGGATGACAAGAGGATTTCTCCTCTGACACCCCCCCACCTCACCCCCGTCTAGGTCTTTTGTCCTTCACAGCCTTGAGAGCATTAGTCCTCTAGACCTCTGACAACTAAGAGTGCCAAAGGGCACAGAGCGAGTGTGGGCTGGAGTGAAGGCTCAGTGCAGAGCCCTGCAGAAGCGGGAGATGTAGCTGTCTCTTGGGAGCGCACCCTGGGTTGAGGAACCAGGATAGAGTCATGACTGGGGGGAGGGGCAGTATATGATCAGCAGGGGGCAACAGAGATTGGGTAGCTACAGGATCTTAGAGGGAGAAGAGTGGGGTTGATTAATCACACAAGGTGGGTGCTTGAAAGAGAGGCAGGAAAGGTGAGGAGATGAGGGTCCCTTTCTGAAAGGCCCAGCTCTTCAGCCTGAGGCCACACTATGCCCCTTGTGAGGTCCTGGCCAGTCACACTGTGCAGGTAGAAACAGGCGATTCTCTGCCCCCAGGAGCTGACCTATTTGGGGAGATGACATGCACCAAAAAAAAATGCAACTAACACCCCAGCAGCTCTGGTTGGAGTTCAGGGGAGGGTTGGAAGGCCGGCCCCTCAGAGGGGCAGGGTTCCCAGTGGCTTGGGTGGGAGGGGATGGTCACTGGACTGTCAGTTCCAAGAGGACAGAAGTTGTGTGTTTGTGTAAGTTACTTGCCACTGCATCACCAACACTTAGCACACTCTTGGCTCATTGAAGACTCTTAACAATGTAGATGAATGAGTAGATGATTGTGCAGGCCGAGCTGTAAGAGCATCTGAAATGGTGATTGAAGCCAGGAGCGGAGAAGCTCAGAGCACTGCACTGGAACGGACAGGATGAGACCAGCTCTGGCTAGAATGTGAGGCTCCTGTTTGGGGGCTATCAAACTACCCTGATGGGTTGGGGCCCTTTGCAAAGGGCCTTGAATGCCGAGCCAAGTGACCCTCTCTCCCTAGGACCTCAGCATACCTAGCCTGTTCCCCTTGTGGCTAGTCCCTCCCCCTTCCCCTCCCTCCCAGATATTTTTGGATCCTTCTAGAGCAGCGACTATATTCTCAGCTGAAACAGGTGCAGACAAAGCCTGGTCTGGAGTTCTGGGCCCGCAGGAAGTGGATTGTGCTGGGAGCTCAGCCCAGAACCAGGCCAAGGGAGAGCCCTGGGGTTTGGGAGCCCCTTCCCTGCTACCTGTTGATTGCTGCCGAAACTGCAGCCACTGGTCCTCCTCCAAGCGGCCATCCTGTTAGGACCTCAGCCAGCTCTGTTGTCTCCCATAGAATTTGCCCTAGATGGCAATAGGTAAAGACTTGACTAAGCTGTTGCCTTGAAAACTCTCTGACATGCATCTGATACCACAGCTGCCTTCCCTGGGCACCCGTATCCGGCAGAGAGGCTGCTAGCCACTTTGGTAGTTACTCGGTTCTTTTTCCCCCCTGCATTTCCCCCTACCCTCTACTCTAAGTGTTAGGTTGTAGATGATCACTTATTTCTCTAGTTTATTCCAGGAGGTCCAGACACCAGGAGTGCTGTCTGGGATCTGGAGAGGCATATGAAAAAATTAGGAAAGGGTCACAGTGCTCACTGTGGCCTGGGGGAGCCCATCCTGGTCTCAGATGCCCAGCAGAGTGAGTTTAGATACAAGTTGTGACAGGTGGTGTGAATCTACCTCTTTCTCCTGTCTTTTCCTCCCCGAGTTTCCTTACTGAATTGGTGGTTAGGCTGGAAGCCTCTCCATTCAGACCCCCTCACCCGAGGCTGCCTGCCGATACAGCAGCAGAGCAGCCAGCCAGGAGTGGGGTGTGGCAGGCATACCGGGACTCAAGAACAGAACAGAACAAGTGCTGGCTTTGTCACACATTCACCACCAAGCCCCTTACCATCTTTGCACATGCTTATTCGCCTGTAAAACAGGATAATAATACTTTGCCCTATTTACAGTGTGGGGCTGTTATGTGACTAAGATAAGCAAATGGCTATGAGATGCTTAAAATGTTTTTTGATATCAGATACTTTTTAAGGTTAAAAGGACAATGACTGTAATTATAGGCTATCACTGCTGTCAGTGTTGCTGTGGCTTAAGATCTGCCACCGGTTTCCTCAAATATCATGAAATATGAACAACTGGGGGAATCCATCTGCATAGCTGCTGCTTCTCAGGACTGTTAAATCCTCGGGATTCTCTGTCCTCAAGGAGCTTACAAACCAGGAGGAGAGACAGTCCCTGCTCATGATATGAGGAGGGAACCATATAAGGCAGGTGTAATCAGGGGCTAAAAATAAGTAGGCTAAGAGTGCAGAGAAACGGGAAGCAGGTGGAGCAGGATGGGCCCTCAGGCTGGTGAAAGCACCACCTGCTTAATGTGAGGAGGGTCGGGAAGATTTTGTAGGGCCAGGCTTAGGTGTTAGTTCCTATATTATTTCTTGGGGCTGCCATAACAAATCACCATGAGCCAGGGGACTTAAAACAACAGAAATTAATTTTCTCACACTTGGGAGGCTGGAAGTCTGAAATGGTGTTGGAAGGGTCACATTCCCTCTGAAGGCTCCAGGGGAGGGTACTTCTTGCCTTTTCCAGCTTCTGGTAGATCCTGGCAGTCCTTGGCTTATAGATACGTCTCTACAATCTCAGTCCTCACACGGCCTCTTCTGTGTGTGTCTCTGTGTCCTCTTCCCTTCTTATAAGGACATCAGTCATTGGACTTAGGACCCACCCTAATTCATTATGACTTCATCTTAACCAATTACATCTGCACAGACACACTTTCCAAATAAGATCACATTCTGAGGTTTGGGTGTCCATGAATTTTTGGGGAAACTGTTCACTGATGACAGTTCCTTAGCCTTGGACCCAGACTATCGAGCAGTTGTTGGCTCTGAATATATAGTTCTCATCTCTCTCCTGGGGGGTAGTCTTCAACCGGGCACTTATGGCACCTGTTTGCTTGGTCGTCTCTCACCCCATGGCCCACGCAATTGCCCCAGCAGCTAATTTGGAGCTCTGCTGATACACCCGGGGCAAGTGTGTTGAATGAATGGATGGACAGCTGGCTGGGGGTAGGGAATTCCAGGAGGAGCCGCCTAGCTTAGTGGTGAGGCTGGGGTGGACCGTGGAGAGAATTTTCCACCTCCTTTTTGGGTGTGCTCAGGTACAGATCGAGTTGGAGTTGGCATGTCCTGAGGGCTGGGGTGTTTGGTTCCTGGCTGGTTATGTGATGGAGAGAGCAGTGGACTGAGAACCCAGAAACTTGAGCCTGGTATGCTGTGCCACCTTAGGCCCAACTCTTCCACGAGTCCCCCCATACCCTGCCCCTCACAGTCTCCTGCCCCAGGCACAGCACACAGTGCAGGGATCAGCAGTACACGGGCACCTCTTAATGCTCTGCAGAGGCCACTCGGGAAAAGAACTTCCAAGTAAATCCCATGAGAGCTTTGCATGTCGGCCCTGCTGCCTTTCCGTGCTCTCTTATCCAGCAGCAGGAGCCCCTGGGTGGGATGGCAGGTATCTGGATCTCCTCATGGCAGAATTGGGGCCCCCCAGCCTGGAGTCTGGGTGTTGTGGCATCTGTGAAAGCTGGTGGTTGCGACTCTGTTGCCCTCTCTGTGGTTTGCCTCACTTCTGGAGAACAGGGGTAAGGGGATACGTGTCCAGAGGCTTGTAACCTTTCCAGAAATGCTCATCTGTGAATCCAGTCTGCGCTCCTTCATCTGATGTACTGCTGTCCTCTGTCCGGCATGTCCTACTCTCCTGACCATTGTTTCCTGCACATACTTCGCTTGGCTCCAGCAGTCACTGGCCCCAAATGCCCTGCCCTGCCCCTTCCCACCAGGCGCTTCAATGAAGAGACCCAGGGTCCACGTGCCTATACAGGGTTGAGGCTCTGTTTTCTGCTGTCAGGAGTGCCAGGAGTACTCTCTTCATGCTGCCCAGCTCCCCTCCAATTAAATGCTAATGTCTTTAAAGGGAAGGTTTTGTTTTGTTTTTTAATCCTCACCAGAGGACACTTTTTTAATTGCATTTTTACAGAGAGAGGAGGGGAGAGAAAAAAACATTGATGTGTGAGAGAAGCGTCGATGTGAGAGAGGAGCATTGATCTGTTGCTTCTGATACATGCCCAGACTGAGGATTGAACCCACAACCTAGGTATGTGCCCTGACCAGGAATTGAATTCACAACCTTTCAGTTATGGGAAGATGCTCCAACCAACTGAGCCACACTGGTCAGGACTCACAGGAGGATCTTAAATGCAGGAATGCAGTTCATGGTTATCGCAGCAACCTTCTGAGCTGGCGAGGCAGCCCCTTCTAACCCTTTGATCACATCACAAGAAATAAGCCTGAGCAGATTAAGCGACTTGACCCATGAGTACTTCTCTGGTTCCGAATGCTGGTCCTGAATCTCCTTTCTCCTGGAAGGAACTCTCTGCTACTAAGTTGAGAGTTGGCCTTATCTTTTGCTGTCATCATCCATCCAACCAGCCATCTATCCAGTGGTTGTTCTAGATGCTTGGATACAAAATCCCTGATAGACAGGAAACCAAATAAGTAAGTTGTATAATTTGTTAGATATTTATGGGTGCAATGGAGAAAAAGAGACTAGGGAAGGGAGATGGGTAAGGCTGGCTGGAAGACAGCATCACCAGGTGGCTGGGGAAAGCCTGGCAGAGATGGTTTTGGAGAAAAACAAGAATGAAAGACATTTTTCAAAAAACAGCTTCATTGAGATATAATTCACAAACCATATTATTCATCCTTTTAAATTTAATATTTGTAATATTGAATATTGTACAATTCAGTAATTTTTATTGTATTCACAAATGTATGCAACCATTAGCAAAGTCAATTTTAGAACATTTTCTTTTTTTTAAACGATTTTATTTATTTATTTTTAGGGAGAGGGGAAGGGAGGGAGAAAGAGAGGAAAAGATACATCGATGTGTGCCAGAAACATCAATTGGTTGTCTCGCACATGCTCCCAAATGGGGACCTGGCCTGCAACGCAAGCATAGGTCCTGACTGGGAATCAAAATGGTGACCTTTTGGTTCCCAGGATGACACCCAACCCACTGAGCCATACCGGTCAGGTCAATTTTAGAACATTTTCATCATCTCGAAAAGCAACCCCGTACCCGCTTGGTAGTCACTCCCGATTCCCCACCGCTACTTCCACCTCCTAGCCCCTGGCCATCACTAATTTCTATAGATTTGCCTATTCTGGACATTTCATAGAAATAGAATCATTAATACGTGGCCTTATGTGACTGGCTTCTTTCACTTAGCATAATGTCTTCAAGGTTCATCCATGTTGTAATAGGTGTCAGTACTTCATTCCCTTTCATGGTTGAATAATATTCCATTGCATATATAGGCCACGTTTTGTTTATCCATTCATCCCTCCATGGACACTTGTGTTTCCGTCTTTGGCTATATGAGTGGTCTTGCTGTGAATACCAGTGTCCATGTTCTTACGTGAAGATATGTTTTGGGGAGATTTTATCTTAACATTAGAAATACCCTATACTTTTCTAGTACTGTGCAGTTTTCAGAATTCCATCACGTGTCATCTGACACTCCCACTATCTAGCACATAGTAGGTACTCCATCAATAGCAATGGAATGAAGGCACAAAGGACCTGGGGGTGGGCAGGGAGGATATTTCTCTTTTCTGTTTTATTACTGATGAAACAGGCACAGAAAAAGCTAAAATACTTGCTCAGGGCCCTACTGCTGGTTCGAGGAATAAGCTGACTCCTTACTCTGTTCTCCTTTTCCTTTCCCAGAGTCGCAGGTCCCCAGGGCTATCCCCCATGCTTCTGCACTGGGCAGCTCTGCCTGACCATCAGGGTTTTGTCCCATGGGCAGGTTCTGCAAGGGCCTCCAGTGCAGAGGGTTGTCCGCTCCTGCCTCTTTGTACTCTCCTTCTGGAGTATCCCCTTATACGGTAGCAAGGCCAGTTAGACACCAGTCCTGTGATGTCCCTAGAGCTGATGGGTAGAGCTGTTGGCCACCTGTGGCTTTGGAGATGGACCATAGCCTGGGCCAGCAGGGGTGGGGAGCTGGGCAGGCCTAGTACAGCCTCCTACAGGTGGGTACCACCCTTTGCAGTCAGTAGGTCTCTGGAGATGGATACAGTTTGACTCCATGGTCAAGACCCAAGGACAGTGTTTCCCAGATACTAGCATGTTTGAAAATCATCTGAGTGCTTGTTAAAAGGGCAGACTCCTGAAGCCCCACTCACCCTGAGTGTAATTATGAGGGTCTGTGGAAGGGATCCAGGTATGGAACATTTTAAATTTCATTTTTTATTACTTTTGGAGAGAGAGAGGAAGGGAGGGGAGAGAGAGAGAAATGTTGACTTGTTATTCCACCTACTTATGCATTCATTGCTTGCTTATTGTATGTGCCCTGACCAGAGATCAAACCCACAACCTTGACATATCTGGGCGATGCTCCAACCAACTGAGCTGCCTGGCCAGGGCAGAACATTTTATGTATTTTACTTCATCATCATTATTTTTTACCCTCACCCAAGGACATGCTTATTGATTTTAGAGAGAGGGGAAGGGGTGGAGGAGAGAAACATCAATGCGAGAGAGAAACGTCCATCAGGTGCTTACAACATGTGCCCCAACGGAGGTACCGAACCCGCAACCCAGGCATGTGCCCCAACCAGGAATCGAACCTGTGAACTTTCGTTTTATGGGACGATGCTCCAACCAACTGAGCCACACCAACCAGGGCCAAGGCAGAACATTTTAAACTAAGCTTCTCTGCAGTCTTTTTGCAAATGGCCTTGAGCTATGCCTTGAGCCATACCTTGAGAAGAGATGACTCAGGGCAGGAAGCTCATTACTGCAGGTGCTCTCAGGGCATCCAGCAGGTATTTCCTGCATAGGGATATTTGCCAGACCCATGCTGGACACCAGTTATCCCGATGGGGAAAAGCCACAGATGCTAGCCTCAGGGACCTTATTATTCATGGGGCACAGGTTAAAAGAAAGCCTTCCGTACAGGTGGCAGGTGCTATGGGAACACAGAGCAGAAATATCTCAGAACTGAGGGGTCAGGGGGTGCCTCACAGGCAATGAGCCTCAAAGCTGAGATCTGAATTAAGAGCCAGAACTGACCAGGCCAGGGACGTGGGGGAAAGAACAGAGTGGTGTTGCCATTCAAGGAGGCTGATTAGAAATCCACACAGACTAAAAGGATCTTCCTTCCTTCCTTCCTTCCTTCTTTCCTTCCTTTCTTCCTCCCTCCCTCCTTCCCCCCCTCTCTTCCTTCCTTTTTCCTCACTTGAGGATATGTTTATTGATTTTAGATAGAGGAAAAGGAATGGAGAGAGAGAGAGAGAGAAACGTCAGTGAGAGAAACATTGATTGGTTGCCTTCTGCACATGCCCTGAAAGGGGAACCAAATCTGAAACCTAGGTATATGTCCTGACCAGGAGTCAAACCTGCAACCTTTTGATGTGAGGGATGATACTCAACCAACTGAGCCACTTGGCCAGGGCTAAAAAAATTTCTTAAAGAATTCTGCAGGTGGTTGTCATGTGACTGTTGATGCTCAGCACTTTTTCAGGCACTGTGGGGACATAAAGAGGCATTGGTTCAACCTCTTGTCTGGGAGATGACAGCCTAGAAGGGAAGCTAGGACACAGGCATACTCCCCGAAGGTCATGGCCACACAAAGCAGGGTCTGTGTCATTTGGCTCAGTGTGGATGGTCATAGACCCTGAGTCAGTTGAGGTCAGCAAGGGGACTCGTGTGACCTGGAGGGGTGAGAACCAGAAGACATCACAAAAGGTGATAGGGAACAGGCAGGGCTGGAGAAGCAGGAGGGCATCTCAATGCAGGTGGTGGTGTGGGCCATTGGAAGACCTATTGTGGGTTAGATTGTGGATATTGAAAAGATATATCGAGCGGAGTCCAACAACCAAGGAGTTAAAGAAGAACATTCATTCAGATTGGTAGGAGGGGCAAAGATAGGCAGCTGGGGTGGAGAGGATGTGTGGCAAGGTGGTGGCTGGCAGACTGGCAGGCAAGTGGAGGCTGGTGGACAGGGTGGTCCCACATTCACATGTGGATAAACCGGGAGGAACAACTGGGGAGAGAGACAGACCCTGCAACCCAGGGCTCCAGCCCTGGAAAAGAAAGATTCAAAACCCCTGGCTGTAAAAACCTGTGGGGGTTCCAGCAGGAGAAACTGCCAGTCTCATAGGAGAACCTGGTGGAATGGCCCACAGTGTCCTAGAACATACACAAACCACTCACCTGGGAATCAGCACCAGGGAAGCACCTCAAAGGACTCAATTTGCTTGTGGGTAGCGAGGGAAGTGGCTGAAAGCAGGGCGAAATCTGAGCAAGTGGCATTGTTCCCTCTCTGACCCCTCCCCCACATACACACCACTGTGCAGCGAAGCGGTTTGCCCCACCCTGGAGAATACCTAAAGCTCTGCCCCTTACAATGTAATAGGTGTGCTGACATAAAGAAATATGGCCCAAATGAAAGAACAGATCAAAACTCCAGAAAAAGATCTAAGCGATGAGGAGATAGCCAACCTATCAGCTGCTGAGTTCAAAACACTGGTTGTCAGGATGCTCACAGAGATGATTGAGTATGGTCACAAAGTAAAGGAAGAAGTGAAATCTGTACAAAGCAAATTAAAGGAAAATATTCAGGGAACCAACAATGAAGGGAAGGAAACCAGGACTTAAATCAATGATTTGTAACAGAAGGAAGGAATAAACATCCAACCAGAACAAAATGAAGAAACAAGAATTAAAAACAAAACAAAACCCAATACCAAGCAAAAACAAAAAAACAAAAAACCAAAACAAGGAGAGGCTTAGGAACCTCTGGAACAACTTTATTTTAATTTTATTTTTATTTTAAAAAAGATTTTACTTATTCATTTGTAGGCAGAGGGAAGAGGGGGAGAAAGAAAGGGAGAGAAACATCAACGTGTGGTTACCTCTCACACTCCCCACCAAACTGGGAACCTGACCCGCAATCCAGGCATGTGCCCTGACTGAGAATGAAACTGGTGACACTTTGGTTCACAAGCCGTCTCTCGATCCACTGAGCCACAACAACCAGGGCCCTCTGGAACAACTTTAAACATTCCAACATCCAAATCATAGGGGTGCCAGAAGGAGAAGAGAAAGATCAAGAAATTGGAAAGCTTTTGAAAATATAGTGAAAGAAAACGTCCCCAATCAGGAGAAGGAAGTAGACATGCAAGTCCAGGAAGCTCAGAGAGTCCCCAAGAAGTTGTATCTAGGAAGAAACACACCAAGACACATGATAATTAAGTTACTCAAGATTAAAGATAAGGAGAGAATTTTAAAAACAGCTAAAGAAAAGGAGGCAGTTACCTCCAAAGGAGTTCCCATAAGACTGCTGATTTTCCAAAAGAAACTTTGCAGGCAAGAAGTATTCAAAGTGGTGAAAAGCAAGGAACTACATCCAAGATTACTCTATCCAGCAAAGCTATCTTTTAGAATGGAAGGGCAGATAAAGTGCTTTCCAACACTTTAAGGTAAAGTTAAAGGAGTTCATCATCACCAAGCCCTTATTATATGAAATGTTAACATGGCTTATCCAAGCCCTGGCTAGTGTGGCTCAGTGGATTGAGTGCCGACCTGCAAACCAAAGGGTCACTGGCTTGATTCCTAGTCAGGGCACATGCCTGGATTGCCAGTGAGGCCCCCAGTAGGGGGTGCATGAGAGGCAACCACACATTGATATTTCTCTCCCTCTTTTTCTCACCCCCTTCCCCTCTCTAAAAATAAAATTAAAAAAATCTTTTAAAACAAAGGCCTTATCTAAGAAAAAGAAGATCAAAACTATGAACAGTAAAATGACAACAAACTCACAACTATCAGCAACTGAACCTAAAAACAAAAACAAAAACAAACTAAGCAAACAACCACAACAGGAACAGAATCACAGAAATGGAGATCACACGGAGGGTTATCAGTGGCGAGGGGGAGAATAGGGAAAAGGTACAGGGAATAAGAAGCATAATTGGTAGGGACAAAAGGGACAGGGGAGATTAGGAATAGTATAAGAAATGGAGAAGCTAAAGAATTTATATGCATGACCCATGAACATGACCCAAGGTAGGGGGGAAATGCTGGATGGAGGGGACTGCAGAGTGGAGGGGGATAAAGGGGAGGAAAAAAATGGGACAACTGTAATAGCATAATCAATAAAATATACTAAGAAAAAGTGAAAAAAAAAAAATGAAGCCCTAAAACCCAGACCTCTGAACGTGACCTTATTGGAAATAGCATCATCACAGATGCAATGAGTTAATCTGCTGGTGTTCTTATAAGAAAAGGAGAAGAGACATAGATTAGAGTCATAGGGAGAAGGCCATGCATGACGGAGGCAGAGATTGGAGGAGACACACATCAACAAGCCAAGGATTGCTGGGAATGACCAGAAACTGGGAAAGGCAGGAGGGAGTCTTCCCTAGAGCCTTTTGGGGGAACTCGGCTCTGCTGACACCTTGTGGCACTCAGAACTGTAAGAGAAAATATTTTTATAGCTTTAATCCACTAGGTTTTGGTGCTTTGTTATAGCAGTCACAGGAAACTAATACATGGTCAGGCTCAGGCTTTTGCCCAGGGATTTGGGGCTCTTGTCTGGCTTGGGGGTGGGAGACCCTTTGGGCATGTGGCCTGCTGGGAAACCTCAGATGCAACCTGGCAGTGGCCTCATAGAGTCCTCAGCACTGACCAGGGAGGGTCACCCTGGGGACAGCGAGTGCAGAATGTACACCTGCTTTGGCCCCACCCTCTGGCCTGCCCTTGGCTCTAACCTTCCTCACCCCAGGGGAGCACCGTGGGAACCAAGGAGTAGATGCCTGCCCTGGCCTTCTGCGTGGCCACCAGGCTGCCAAAGGAAAAGAAAGCTCCCGGGAACTAGGTTGAGAGCCTCACCTAGTTCCAGTATTGAAGAGATGAGGCAGACAACCCAGGCCCTAGGTGACACTAAATCCACCTGAGAAGGAAGCTACTCTAGGTTTAATTGCCCATAATGATTCTCCCTAGGGGAGGGGATGTCCAGAGAGGGAGCCCTTGGAAGGGATAGGGCCCATCGCTCACCCAGGAAAGGGTTGATCATATGCCTGAGGTTCAAGGACCTAGGCTACTTGGAAATACAAACGGAGGGGCAACTCTACTCCTAAGGGAGATATGGGATTTCTAGAATGTTCCACTATAAAATGACCTGGGTATTCTAGACATTTTTGCCTGTGGCATTTTCCAAGTCCTGGAGCGATAACTGAGTGTATTTGTTGGGAGGCTTTGAGAGTTTGTCCCATTTACAGAGCAGCAGACAGGGAGGCGGTCTTCCTTCCTTTTTCTCAGGACCCAGACTTTGGAAGGCTCCTCCGATCCAGTCTTCTTGTGGCCTCTACCATCCTCAATTCAGATAGCTAAGAGCTGATCTCATGCAGTGCTTGGAAACCAACTGTCCTTTGTCTTCTGGTTATGGAGACAATGAATCTCTCCGTGCATTCTTCTAGTGATACCGGGAGTATTGCCTACTACTAATAGCGAACATGTGGCTTGCTGCAGGTGACCTCTGGGAACTTAAACCCCACCCTGGCCCTTCCGCAAATCTCTGTACAGGGCTCTCTTCAGGGACCCAGCCTGATGTCAGGGCCCTTGGTAGGCATACTTTACAGGAACATACTTCATAGGAACAACTGGGGGAATGGATGGGCAATCCCAGGAATGCTGGGTCACCGGAATAAGGCGAGATGTGGGCATACAGGATGAGAAATGTCAGGGAGAGAAGGAAGTCATGGTTGTTTGGAGCCCTGCATAACAGACCAGGGTGAGGGATCTGGAGACCTTGTGTTTTTGTTTGGTTTTGCTCCCAACTTGCTAGGTGGTTCTAGCAGGTTCTTTTCCCTCTTCGGGCCTCAATCTCCTCATTTGTGAAATGAAAGAATTGAGCTAGTTAATTTTTAAGGTTTTCTTCCAGTTCTAGAAGTCTCTACCAAACAACAACAACAACAACAACAACAACAAAAACAACTATCGGACTGAATAACAAAATGAGGTCTGGGGTCAGAATGTCTGGACCCAGAAGTGGAGCCCATCTGTGGCAAATTTGGTGAAGCCCTCTGGAGAGAATGTGGGACGATTGGCGTCTCGGTACCTGGACAGCGGTTTCTCTGAAAGCATCTATGGATGGGAGCACGCAGGCCGGACCATTTGCTCTTGCTGCCCCAGCCCCTGCCCTTGACTTGACCTTCTCTGAGCAGACTTGGGGATGGGTGGCAACTCTGGTCTTCTGAGCAGTTGGGAGTGAGATTTGCTAAGGACACCATACTGCTGAGAGGGTGTTGGGGAGGCTTGGCGCTACTAAGTGTGGTGAAGGGGCACCTGCGGCTGTGTAGGCCTGTGTAGTAGGCCATTTAAAGCCATGAAATCATTAGGTCTGATTTCAGTTGAGCTGGGCAAGCAGAGCTCCACTTAAATGGGAGCTAGAGCCACTCTCACTCCACCTTTGTGGGGGTGCAAAGCTCTATTCTTGAGGCCCAAGTCAGTGCTGCACCCTGTGCTCACTTATCATAGGACATGAGGCCACGCTGGTACCACGAGTGGCCACTCTCTGGTTGTGTTGACACTTCTGAGAGTTGTGAAGGGCTCTCAGTCACTCTGCCTCCAGCCAGGACCTCTCATCCATTCTCTCAGACATGCCCTGATGAGTGGGTCTGTTTAGATGACCCCTGAGTATGTGTTTACATTTAGGTGAAGTGCAGGGTCACCTAGCTTCAGTGGCCAGATAGAAGGGGTCTAGGAGGTAGATGGGAGAGGGGAAACCATGTGAGGCCTTAGGAGTTTCTAGATGAGTAAAGGCTGACTGAAACCAGGAGTCAGTGACTGCGGGAGTTAACTTGGGGCTCAGCAGAACAAGATCTGGGCCTGGCAGTGTTGACAGCAAAAGTCCATTCCTGTCCCAGGCCAGCTGGAACCTCATGCAGAGAACAGAGCTACCCCCATGGTGCCCACAGCTCCTCGTCTGAGCTGCTTTTGGCTGGAAGAAGGGGAAGACAGCCCCAGGTAGAAAAGCCTCTCTTGGCCTGTTAACTAGACTCCCAGAAGCGGAGGGTTAAAGGCGTAGAGAGAAGGTGAGCCAGCTCAGCTTCTGTCCAAAGTTGGTTCTGTTTTGGTCCGCTCAGTGACCATGGGATTTGGCCTGGCATCTTTGCTCTTCTAGGAAATAATTATTATAATACCTGACATCTGTAGAATGCTTTTAAACATCACTTGCTGCTTAAAATACTCCAAAGGGATCGGCAAAGCAGGTGCTATTATCTGTGTTTTGTTTGGGTGAATGGAGTTGGATGCAGGCAGAATGAGGAGCAGCTCAAGGTCATATTACTGATTAGTAAGACAGTAAATGAGCAGGTCCCAGCTCTCCTGACTTTCAGCTGCATCCAGAGAGACCAGTTTGGCTCTGTGACGCATAGCATAGGAAAGCCCTGAGACGTTCTGCCCAGCTGGGAAGGTGTCAGATCCATTTCCAAGCTTAAGAATCAAGCAGACTTCCTTCAGCTTTCCTGGGCTGGGATGAGGTGGGCCTGGTCTCATTGTTCCCTCAACCTGCTAAGCCCATGATACCTCTGACCTGAGCCCAAGTTTGACTGGGACATTAGGGGCCAGACTTCTTTGGCTCCCAGTTGGGTCTCTCCCTACCTGGTGCCCCAAAGTTAAACCATCAACCTCCCAGAGGTCATCCTCGCAGATCCCAGGGAGATTCTGTTTCTTTGGGTAGGAGGTGGGAGGAAGCCAGCCACCTGTCTCAGTTTGTCTTAGAATCTAGCTTGCCTCTCCCTCTCCTTCCTTTCCTCTCCTGCCCAACTCAGCTTCTCTGAGTGTAGGAAGCCTTGCCTACCGACTACTGCAGGGATTTCTGTTCCTTCAGGCTTTTCTTCAGGAGCACTGGGTGCTCCAAAAGTTGTTCCTTTGATAACTGAGTCTCACTGAGGAGTTGGGGCATCATGTTTCACTTCTTCCAAAGGTATTTGCCATTTGAAAGCAATGTTCACTGAGTCATGAATCCCTGGGCATCAGTGACAAGCCTCTGTATACACAATGGTTGTGGGATTGTGGGCGCTTTCTCTGTACCTCCCAAACCAAGAATTCCCAGAAATTAGAGGTGGGACAGGGAGTGATCTGTCAATTCTCTGGCCTTTGTGGGTTAAAAACAATTGTCTTGAAGTCTTAAACAATCCTTTTTAAAGGGCGGAAGGAGAGGGTAGACTAAGAAGTCGCTGACCTTCTGAGGCTGACGCATGCCCTCTTGTTTCTGGGGGGCAGTGTCCTGTTGCTAGGAAATCTCACGGGACTTGGAGTTGGAGGTTGAGCTGGGTTCTAGAACCAGCCTGCTACTAACTTCACTAACCCTGTGGCTTTGGGATGATCACTTATCAGGGTTTTAGGATTCCCATCAGTGAAATCAAGTGAGTTGGTCTGTGAGGTAGTCCCCTTTGACTCCCAATCCCATGATTCTCTCTGATCGGTGCCTTTGTCATTGTATCCTATCCCTGGATGAATCATTTTTGGGCTTGAGTCCAGCCAGGGACAAGCTGTTCTGGTGATATTAGCCTTGACTTTAGGAGCTTGGCCAGGAGGCCAAAAAACCTTCTGAGAGTGGCTGCCTTGTTCACTGCACCTTCATCCTCTTGTTTGGGGGAGAAGAGGTAAAGGTTAAGAGAACGGTGAGAAAGAAGGTCTCAGGGGTCCTGGGAGGATGTGGGTGACCCTTGCCTCTTGAAAGTACTTCCTTTCTAAGGCCCTTTTTGGCAATGACATCTGCAAAGCAACCTGAAGGTTCATCTAAGTAGTGAAAGAGAAAGGGACCCTGAGTGGTAAGCATTTATTCTGTAATTAAGGTCAGGAAACAGTACGATGCCAGAAGAGTCCCCTGACCACTTTTCCAGTCCAGCAGTGTTCAGAGATAATATCTAGAACATGCGAGGGTTGGTCTGCTCGCTCCTGCTCTGTGAACATTGTTTCTGAAGTACTGTCAGCTGCACCTGAGGCACAGCTGATAAGATGTCCAAGTGTGGGAGGAGGATAGCCTGGTGACAGATGTGGGGCTCCCTGGACACCAAGACTGACTTGCTGGGACAGATATGTCCTCCCACATAGAACTAGAAACCAATTTCTTACTGGTGACTCATTTGCATAATTGTATATGAGTAACAGTCAAAGGTATTTATCTATGTTTGACTTTGGACTTGATAGTTTCAGTTCAAATGGATGAGAAGTCATGTGGAGGAATAACCTTGGCAGGTCCCTAAAAGTATATGCTAAAGAGACTTGGACAGGTTGGATTTGAGTTTATATTCTGTTCCACCAAGGTGGAATCAATTCAGCGCTTAGAGGTGGACTCAAAACAGGTCAACAAAACTCTATTCTGAATAGACCTCTGTTCTCCCAATCTCAAGACAGACTCTCTGAGGGTGGCTCAGAGCTGTGGTTCTCAAATGCTGGTGTTCATTAGAACCACCTTTTGAAACACCAGATTCACATTGACCCACCCCTGGAGACAAGGCATCTGTGCTAGGAAAACTCTCTGGTCTTGGGCGCCACCTCCCCATTGGCCAGGGTGCTTTGTTTTATTTTTTGGCTTGTGTTCTATCCCATTCCTGGAATGGCTTGTTGAACAAACAACTTGACCCTTCTGTATCTGCTTCTTCATTTCAAGAGAGGGTAATAATCCTTGCTTTGTCTGCCTCAGAAGACTGCTAGGAAGATGAAAGGAGAAGAACGTGAAACAACTTTGGAAAGCATGAAGTTGTTTGTGAAAGCAAGACATCATCTAGCTCTGTGCCTGGCACATGTTGATTTAAGTGAAAAGATACTGTAAGGC
The DNA here is from genome assembly GCA_004026545.1 of Mormoops blainvillei. Taxonomy (NCBI): domain Eukaryota; kingdom Metazoa; phylum Chordata; class Mammalia; order Chiroptera; family Mormoopidae; genus Mormoops; species Mormoops blainvillei. Next base: position 190,613 of record PVJD01001180.1, read on the forward strand.
AGGCTCCTTGGGATGTTGGAGAAAATGATCAAGAGGAGACTAGAGGAATTTTTAGGGAATAGGTGGGGGTAGGTTGCCAACCGCCTACCCTCTCCTTAAGTGGTGAGACAGATAGACCCAAGGAGAGCTGCTGGGCAGGAAATACAAAGTGGTAACTGAAGCCCGGCTCCTTCATTGTCCCTCACCCCCTAGTCACTTCCATGGGCCCGTTTCCCTTCATGGGATATGGTTTGCAAACTATCTGGGAGCAGAAAGAAGTCTAGACTGAGAGCCATGAACTTGGGTTCTATCTCAACCCAACCCTTGACCTTGGGCAAGCCTTTGCAGCTCCCTGGCCAGAGCTTTCTCCTCTACAGTTGGATCCACCAAGGCCTTTGGCAACTCCAAAGTTATCTGAGTCCACTTGAGAAGTGCTCTGGAAAGAGTTAGAAGCTGGGAAAATAATTAGGTGTTTCGTTGGTAGAGGAGAGAAGAACTGAGCCTGGGACTACTGCTGAAGCTATGGATGTGGGGAGCAGCTAAGGCTGACCCCCAAAGAAAGGCTGATGGCAGAGAAAGCAGAACTGGTGTACACCGTGCTGTGTCCGGAGTACCAGATTCTCAGGCGCACGGGCCTTCCCATGGTCTCCAGCGCTGAGCTGGGGGCTTGCTACTCATGCACCCTGATATAAGCACCCAGGCCTGTGTGGGGCTGGGGCGGTAGCCTTGGCAGCAACACATACAGTACGATACTACATGTCCTGGGATAGACCAACACTCATCTTACCAGACTCTTAACCTGTCCAGGGTATCCTGGGTCTTTTGTGCTCTCCCCCCGTCCTCATCCAGGGACCAATGTGGGGCTTCAGTGAGATGCTAGGGATGTCAGGGAGGGAGGGAAGACACTGTGTTTGATTTTACAGAATTGTACTGAGTTTAATCAGAGGCTCTCAAAGGCTCTGACTGTGCCTTTCAGCGGAGAGATTGGGCCCAACGGCACAGCTGTTTCCCGGGAATTGAGTTCAGTGGCCCGATGGCACAGGTTGTTTCACCGAGAGACTTTGTGTCAGAGAAATTATTTTTAGCCCAAAAAGGAAGGTTAAAGGGTATGAAGCCATCACCCTCAGTCTTTTTCACTCCAAATGGCTTAGCAGAATGTCTGGGGCAGCTTGGCACTAAGTCCTAAGAACCAGGGAAGAGGAATCGGTGTATACACACATGCACACACCTGACTTGTATTTCTGCCTCAGAGTGGAAATATACAACAGTGTGAAGGTCGTGGTAAACCCCTACAGTCTGGGGTCCTTATTGCCTTTGGGACCATGCAGCCTTCTCACCGCCCTCAGGATCAGAGGGTGTTTTGAGAAAATTAGAAATGCCACAGGTGGTCAGACACAGTCTGATCTACCCAGTATCGTTACCATTGCCATCACTGTCACCCTCACCACCATCACCACCGTCACCACCCTCACCACCACCAACATCACCACCATTACCACCACCACCACCGCCATCACCATCTTCATCATCACCATCATCATCAGTAGGGAGCAACAGGAGCTTGTGGAAAGGGCTGTATTCCCCGGAGGAGAAGCCTTGATTACGGCTATTGGTCATATGCCAAGCCTCGGTTTATTCATCCAACTTGGGAGCCCCCAGTGCTCACATGAGCAGGGAGAGGCTGGGAGCAGAAGCCTCGGGGTCAAGATTATTTGGCTGAGCAGTGGTTTGCAGCTTTGGCTGCATATTAGAATTACCCAATAATTTTTTTGTTAAAGTGCTGATGCTGAGGATATACTGTAATTCATTTAGAACCTTTGAGGAGGGGGAGAGGGATGAGTCCAAGAACCTTGAGGGTTTCAGTGCTGAGAGCATTGGTTTAGAGGCAGTTTTCTCAGCTTTTACAAAGCTTCTCAAACTGTAGTGTGAAAATAGAGTGTTAAAATGCAGATTCTGGTTCAGTGGGTCTGGGCTGGGGCCCGAGAGTCGGCATCTCTACCAGGCTCCCCTGGCGGTGACGAGGTTTCGAGTGCTACTCGCTGAGCGGGTGGGTGTAGCACCGCCTCCAGGGTCAGGCAATTTCCTCTGCAACTCTGGAGTTAAACGGCCTCAGCCAGTTGCTGTGTAACGTCGGGCAAGGCACTGAGTGTCTGATTCCTGTCCTCTCATCTGTAAAATGGGGAGAAGAGTAAAACTTGTTTTATAGAAGCAAGTAAGACTCCGTAAGTTAAGTAAGATAAAGTAAATTAATGTTTTACATATAAAGTGCTCACGCATTGTACAAATGTCTCTCATTTGATGTATATGTGTCTTGCCGCTCACGAGTACTTTCAGTGTCCTAGGGTTAAGCCAGGTTCCTGCCATAGTTTTTCCCCAGAGGGTGGTCGTGGGGAAATAGCGATGCAGGTAAAGGAATCAGGACACAGAGGCGTTCAGCTGGTAACCAGGGAAAATTTTAATGAGGAGCCTTCAGCTCCCTCACGAAGGGACCGTGAATTCTTATTGTACCTAAATCTCATCTCTTCATAGCATTTTCCATGGGTCAGGCAGAGTCCCAGCCCTGGGACTGGGAACACACAGAGGATTAAACCTGCGATCCAGGAGCCGGGAGGGGTCTGGAGTGTGCACCTAGAGAGAAGGCGCATGCAGGGAGGGCCGAGATACCCATGGGAAGGAATACCCCTGTGCTTCCCTACACACACCGTGGCATGGAAGGCCTGGCAAGGAGCAGGCAGTCCGGGGCTCCAGTCACCCACTAACCAGACACCTGGTGTCTTGGTCAAGTCAAAGACTTTCTCTGGACCTTCGGTTCTGAAATGTGGCTGACAGCAATGAGGGAGGTTTGGATGCAGTCACATATATGAAAGTGCTTGGGGAAGTGATATGTCAATCTATGGGGCTCCTTTATAATAAAAGGTGCCCAAACTTCCCATCCTTCTGAATTTGGTAGCTTGCCTCTGTGGGGACTATTGAGAATGTATTTGTTCCTGGTGCCTGGAGGCTACCCCGCTTTCAGGGCACAAGGTGTATGTGTATCCTGAGGCTGAGGGGGCACCCCAAGAAATGACTTTTCTTAGTTGAGGCAGAGATGGGAAGACCAGGCTGTGGCCCAAGAGAGGGGGGTATGTGACTCAGTAAAGAAGAGGGAGGCTGCTTCCTCAAAGGAATCCTTGTGAGTGGAGGGAGCCCAGGGATTGTCTCAGCTGCCCCTGGGCAGACAGCCGGGTGGTCCCTCATCACCGTGAGTCAGCAGTGCTCCCCCGCCGCAAGCCTCCTCCTCAAACAGGCCCCGGTCTGGTTGGCAGCAGGGCACAGGGGTAGGCTCCACCCTGTCTCCTGGCCCCGTTTTCCAGATAGATCAAACTTGCCCCTTGACAGAGGTCTCAGCACAGGCCAGGCCCCTACCTTGTTCTTTCCTGCTTTGTTCTCCCCGTGCCTCGGCTTCCTCGGCTTTAGAAGGGGATCCCCTCAGAAGAGGTTGCCTAAGGCCACTGGGAAGCCCTGGCCCTTCTAGTTTTGGATATCTTTTTCTTGTCAGGCCACATCCCCCCTAATCTAAGGTAGCAAGGCCAGCAAATGCCTGCCCTTAAGGGGACAGAGTTGGATGTGTGACTTAATAAGGCTGAGAGCCACAAGTAATCCCCTAAGTACTCTGCTGTGTAACCTAAGATTATCTGGCCTGCACACACCTGTTTGCACTCCTTTACTGATAGCAGTATAAAAAGCAGGCTGGTTAATGACTCTAGGAACTGACAGGGCATCTGTCCTATCTTGGAAAGATCCCCTAGTGAGCCAGGCTGCATGTGCCTGCGTGCCTGTGACAAGGTTGAGGAAGGAGTGGAAGGGCTCATCCAGTTTCCATCCCTACACAGTCACTGGGACCCAGCGGGAGGCTCAGTCAGGGTCAGGGGAGGAGCTGGGGGGTGGCAGTCAGCTGCTCAGTCCTCTGCAGTGACAGATGGTGGGTCTGTAACTCCCCCAGCCAGGGCCAGTTTGTCTTAGGAGGTGGGCAGAGTAACACCCCGCCCCTTGCTTGCTGCACGGGGCAGTTATGAAGACCAGGGAGGGAGATGCCACTGATACCAGGTTCACACCTCACTGCTGGAAGACAGGAGCTAGGTTGTTAGACTCTTTGAGAAGCAAAGCGAGTGCCAACCCTGTGAAACTGACCAATCGTGTTCTAATCATTTAGAACTGCAAGTTTCTGCTTCGGGTGGCACGGAAGATGTTGGCAATTTGTTGGAGAATCATTTCTCTGCTGGAGATGCAAGTCTAGAGGAGAAGGAAAGGGCGCTTTATGCAGAGGCGGCCCCTCGAGAGAAGAACCTGCTCCTTCACTCCCCAGATGGCAGGGAGGCTGAGAGCTCGGAAAAGACTGCCACAGGGGCCTCCACCGCTGCCCCCAGCCCAGGCTCTGACCCTGAAGCCAGCCTCTCCAATGCCTCAGCCTCAGCTCCCCCGGGGGACCCTGTGGAGCTACCAGGAGCAAACTCTCTCCCTCCGGAAGGGGAGCAGGGAACGGGGGAAGAAGGGAGGCCAGAGCTCAGTTTGAGAGAGGGCCCAGCAGAGGAGGCGGAAGGACAGGCTGGGAGTGGCGTGGTCCCTGAGGAAGCCAAGGAGGTCCTAGGGGACAACCCTGCACAGGGAGCAGCCGCGGAGCCCGAAGGCACAGGGGTCTTTCCTGTGGAAGTAGAGACAGCAGGCGAGGGCATCACAGGGCCTGATCAGGGGCCAGAAAGGCCAGTTGGAGTCATGGACAAGGACACAAAAGCCAGGGAGGGACCTGAGGACCAGGGGGAACCCAGCCCAGCTGTGGAGACAGGGGGCACCCAGGAGGACCACCCCCCGGAGGGCCAGGTGCCAGGGACATTGGAGGAGGATCTGAAAGCCGCGTCTTCTGAGGAAGAGGGTGGTGGCCTCAGCAGAGGCGAGGAAGGAGGAGATCCGTCCCAAGAAGAATCGGAGGAGAGCAGCGACCACGGGGCTAGCTCAGAGGAAGCAGGGGGCGCCTCCAAGGAAGCGGGGGAGCCCCAGGACGCAGCAGGAGCCCCAAGCCATGGGGACGAGGGGGCCCAGCTGAGCTTCGAGGAGCCGAATCCAGGGCCTGAGGGGGAAGAGGCCCCGGAGGCTGAGACAGAGGAGCCCGTGGAGGGGCCTCAGGGTAGGGGGCCCCCGAATTGCTTCGGCACTTGGGCAGCTGCGTTCTTCCTGGAAGTCTTGTATGTAGTGGGACAGGCAGGGACGGGGTGGAGTGGGAGAGCCCCAGCCAGCCTGGGTTGGCGGGCTGGAGGCCCAGTCCAGGGTATCCGGCCCAGAGGGCGACTTCAGACTGCTCATGAGCCACTTCTTCCCAGTTTGGAGGGACTCAGTGAGAGGCCACACATGGAGGGCCCAGAGGAGCCTGGACACTTCCGAGTTCGGCCCCCAGGAGCCTGCCATTTAGGATCCATGATGCACTTTAACACCAGCCAGTGCCTTAGCCTGGAGGAAAAAGGGCATGGTGGTTTGAGGCCCTGTGCAGGCTGGTGGGAAGATATATGGGTGGGGGCATAGGTTGGGAGCCCTCCCCTGGGACCATGTCATTGGGCTGACACATGGGGCCTCCCCTTGAGTACTAGGCCATGTCAGGTGGGGTGAACTGGGACTAGGGTCAGGATTGTAATAAGAAATCTCTCTGGCTGTGACACTGATGTGTACCTGGAACAGCAGCAGCTGCCGAGGCAGGACTGGAGCACAGGGAAGGGGGAGGACAGGCCGAAGCCATTGGGCAACACTGAGGATGCACTGAATCCCAGGCATGGCCAGGATGCCCATGGCCACATCCACTGAAGATGGTGGCCTGGACCAAGAACTGGGTTTTTAGGGTGGAGAAACTGGGGTCAGCCTTCACCCTCCAATGTGACTCCCCACCACTCTCCCCTGGTTTCACTGAAGAATTCAGTGTCCATACCTCTCATCAGCTACTTGCGCCCTCCGTAGGGGGAGGACCTGCAGTTAGCCAGCCCCTCCCCTCTCCCCATCTTTCCTGTCCTGGGTCTGGGGTGGGACCTGAGACGCTCCATAAGACATATTGATTCTTCTCTTTTTCCATCCCCGGTGGAACTAGTCTCCATCTTTCCCACAGGCCCAAGGCCAGCCCACTTCTAATTACTTAAAATCCTTTGTGCAGCCAGTTGGGTAGAAACCGTCTCCCCGGGGGCATGCGGGCAGTCCCGGGTATATCTTGCTTGGTCAGAAGCAACAGTTGAAGCCCTCTTTCCCCAGCGGCTCCTCTTGTGCGTGCTTCATGGCAGCCTTGTAAATCTGATCACATGCCCATTTGATCAGGTCAGTTTGCTTAGAACCCCTCCCTGGTTTTCAGTGCCAGCAGGACAAAGTGCAGATTCCTATGGTCCTCTAGGACGACACACGTTAGCTCCTGTGGCGCTCTCCCGCCCCACGGCATGCACACCTCACCCGCTGAGGCCCAGCCCCTCTTCCTGCTATTCCACTCCTGTCTCCTCTCTCTATTTTCTCACCTAGTTAACTTCTCGCCCAATGGATCTCAGCTCACAGGTTGCCCCTCTGGGAAGTTTTCTGACCCCCTCCCCCCATAAGACTTCCTAGGCACACTTCTTAGGCCCTCATAGCTTCTGGAATGTTCACTTCCATGGCCCCATCGCTGTTTTTAATTATTGCATTACTTTTAAGATTATTTCTCCCCTCACCCCACTGTACTGTAGGAAAACGCCACGAGGTCAGGAGCTGTGTCTATTTTGGGCACCACTGTACTCCCAGCAAGATGCCTGGGACTTGGCACGTCACAAGTGCTTAATCAGTATTTGTTGAATACATGAAGTGGATTGTGGAGCTTCACAGAAGTTGAGTTTGGATTTTCATAGTTGCTCCTAGAGACAGAACTTCATTCAGTTGAACGTGGCAAGCCCTCTGTCAGCACTTCTTCAAGGCCCTGCCCTTGTCCGTGGCGAGGGGGACTTAGAGCCCAGCTGGCTCTTGGTTTTGCTCTAACCCTGCTTTCTGCTTCCCTCTCCAGAAGAGGCGGAGGATGTGAGTGAAGAAGCCCCACTGAGGGACCGCTCCCACATTGAGAAAACTCTGATGCTGGATGAGGACAAGCCAGCTGACGATTACTCTGGTAACCAGAGGAAGAAGGAGCTAGGCATGGGGCTGGAGCTGGGGCTGGGAGAGCCTTGGGGGCTGGGGCTCTGAGGCCAGTGGACACCCCAGAGAGGAAAGCCCTGGAGGTAGGCAGCCTCATGGAGGAGGCTCTGCAAGCAGAGTCCAAGGCCCGGGGACTCTGGGTTGGCAGGGTGGAGGAAAGGCAATCCAACCAGAGGGACCAGGGAAAGGGTAAGAGGACAAATCCCAGTGCTGGGACTGAGGATGGGGTCAGCTTCTACACTGTGGCTGAGGCGGGGTGTTTAAATAGAGTCCGTCTCATTTGCTTTAACTTGTTACAGTTTATAAAGCCCTTTCATGCTCAGTACTTCATTTTAGCCTCATAATAACCCAAGGCTTTCCGCAGAGCTTACTGTCTCTCAGCCGAGGTAGTGAAAGCGCAGTGCAGGGCAGGACTTGCTGTGGCGCACAGCTAGAGAGGCCGCACAAGGCGCGGGCCCTGGACCTCAGGCCCTCTTTCCCGCTTTGTACCTCGCATCCTACTTCGCGCCCTTTGAGCTCCCAGCCTCGCCCCTGTGACTCACTTCTTGGAGTCATGCTCTTCCCGAGAAGATATTTGGGACATCCGCATCCTTCCTGGGGCCCCAGGGAGTGTGGCAAGGGGCCAGGGTGGCCATCCTGCGGGCTTGCTTAGTGCCATGCCTCCTCTCCCTGTGAGCCTAAGGCCAACAGAAGTAGAGATGAGGGCAGAGAGAAGGAGATGCTGTTCTTCTCTGCCGTAGAAAGGGCCTTCAGTTAGCCGAAGCCTGACGAGGTGCTTCAAGGAATACTACTGAAGAGAGGGAGGAGAGGGTTAGATTAAAAAGAAATAGCCCAGGAGGCTTTGGGGGATGGGGAGGGGATGACGAACTCCCTCCTTGAATGCTAATACATCGCCAGTTGAGAGGCTGCCGATGTTCTCTGCTCCCCACTAGGGTGGGCTGGAGCTGCCCTGGGAAGGGACCTGGTCCACAGCAGTCGGCAGTCTGTAGAATGCCTTACCTGATGCAACCCCCCCCCCATCCTTCTCTGTCCCCAGTGGTACTGCAGCGGCTTCGAAAGATCTACCATTCGTCCATCAAACCCCTGGAGCAGTCATACAGATACAATGAGCTTCGGCAGCACGAGATCACAGGTACAGCTCATGTCCCAAGGTTGGACCGGTACCTCCAACCTGTCCACACTCCCCTGTGCCCATGAGGCCCCTGAGCTGCATGTATGGTGGGCTCGAGGACACCAGAGCTGAACTCTCTTAAGTTCTTGGAGACCTCAGTCACGTGAACCATCTTTTCACTGCAGGAGTGCCCCATAACTTGCACAGGGTTCTCCAGAGAGCATTTTATTTGTAAGCACTCATGCTTCAGTAGTGCAGTTTTGGTTTCCAAGGGCAGTGATGCTAGTTTCTATCCCTCGTGTGCTCGAAGGCCCACATAGCTCCCTTTCACATAGTGATTTGTCGTAAGTTCCCTGATTGGCCTGGAATCCTAACTTCCTCCTGTTAACTCCTCTTGGTTAGCTTCCCTCAGGCCTGGATTCTTTTAAAAATTGATTTTCAAAATAGTAAAAATGGTATACTTGTTGCCAAAAAAAAATCTCTACAATTCAAATAGTGTAAAATAGTAAACATTGAAAGATAAAAGCCCCTTACTTGATTTCCAGTTCCTCCAATTTTACTCCCCAAGACTCCCACCGTTATAGTTCCTCATGAATACATTTCCTCTGCATACACGAGCATATATAGGCATGTCTTTTCCTGTTTGTCCTACAAAGACGGGGTCACATCACAAAACTCAGCGCGCGTGTGTGTGTAGCTCCTCTTGCCCTTTCTGGTCCTAGCGTGACTGCATTGCACTGGAAGACCACCACCCCCCCGATGGAAAAATGGGGCGTTTGCCATTTTCCATTTTTAGGAACATTGCAAGCATTACTATAATTGTTACATATTTCATGCAAGTATATTTGGACGATAAATTTTCAGAAGTGGAACACCAGAAATTAAACATTTTGATAGTCATCGCCAAATTGCCTTAGGCTATACCAATTTGCACCCACAATGACAGGATATGAGGCCTCTTATTCCCCCACACTGATGTCTTTTTAAAGTGTTATTCATCTTTGAAAACTTTAATAATGGTATCTACTTGTTGTTTGAATGATGAGTGGTATTAGCACATCTTTTTGTGTTAATTGGCTACTTCTATATTATCTCCTGTGATGCTCTTGATGGCTGTAAAGCAGATAAGGTATTATAGTGTATATCTTATTTCTGCTTTCCAGAAGAAGGACCAGATGCCCAGAGAGATGCTGGGCTACCCAGGATCTTACTGGAAATAGGGGCTGTAACTCTCTCCTTCTCCAAAAGAACACCCTGTTTCACAATTATATCTATCGTTTCTTGCAAGTCTAAGAGCCAACAATCTTCTTTGGCTTCAAAGAGAAAATGCAGGTGTTGGTGTGAGGTCGCAGTCTCCCAGTTGCTTTCCTGTTTTCCCCCCTTGCCTGCTTCTGCAGCCCTCAGAGCTAGCAGCTTGGCCCCAAGGCTGCGGGCTGCCCCAAGAATAGCGCTCAGTAGGGAGGGCGTCCTGACTCTTGACCTCACTTTCCAGGCTTGGCTCCTCTCTGCTCCTCTCCCACCAGCGCTGAGACTCCACTGTGCCCTTGGGCAGCCTCCTGCTACCCTCCGCTCCTCTGTCCTCAGTTTCTCACCTGTGGCCTCCTGCATGTGCCAGTAACGCCCCCTGCTGCAGAGGGCTGAAACAGCAGCTCAGGAAAGCCCTGGTGGTAGTCTGTCTCAGCGATGGCTGAAGGCCCAGTTCCCTTTGGTGTCCCCTACCTAGGTGGGGGTGAAATAGATTTTTTTTGTAGGATTGTAGTGTTATCACTGGGAATTCCTGCCACCCCCTTAGCCTGCCTATTTCTTCCTGTCTGCAAGCCAGGGGTTGATACCCACGGAGATGCCAGCGACTCATGGGGCAGGGCCATGGTGTAGCTTTCAGGCAATAAATATGTATGTGCCTGCCACTTGCAAGATACCATCTTGGTTTTCTAGGACTTGGTTTCACCTTAGAGAAAGAAAGCCAGCAATAAGCCACATCAATAAGCAAGGTGCAGAAAAAGAATACCACACCCCTCCTTCTATAAAAAAGATGACGAGCATGTTCTCTGCTAATATTGCTTATAAATGCATGGAAATATCTGAAAGAATATGTAGGGGGTGTTATGGCCTAGGCAGATTGGGGACGGGGATGTGAGACTTCTCACTGTGTACCTTTTTATACTTTGATTTTTGACCCAAGAAACTAAATAAATTAAAACAGAAAAAAGAATAAATGGAGTGCCTACTGTTTTGAGGCCTATCTGCCAGGCTCAGGGTGACAAAGCAGTCTGGAGAATTTTAGGCACTAAATTATATAGGACTGACCCTATGTGGTTCAGGGAAGGGTTGAAAGAGCTGGGGCCTGAAAGCCAGTACAAGGGTGGTCACATCCCATGTCAAAAGCCTCTTCCCTTCCCCTTCTTGCCCGTTGGTTTTGAAAGCACTGGGACCCCAACTGGAGTGATCTATGCAGACTGCCCTCTCCAACACGGGACACAGGGCCCATGAACCCACGAATTGCCTAGACAGTGCTTGGTCTTGGAACCTGGCAAATATGTCAGGGACTTTGGAGGCTAACATTTGAGACTGGCCCCAGAGCCCAGGGTCGAGCTGAGCCTGAGGTGGAATTTCAAGAGGCATAGCTAAGGCGATGGAGACCGGCGGCAGGCAACATCAGAGTCCAGGCCACCCAAGATTGTGTAAGCCTCTTTCAAACCCTTTCTTTTGTTACCAATCAAGATAGCAGAGTTTTCACCCTTCCCCATGTGGCAGCTGTCTGCTCTCCTTTTATGGACGCTTCTTTCCCAGATCTAAACCAGGAGACCTCGTTCAGAGCGAGCTCTGCATGAGTGTCTGTTGACGTCACTTAGTGCCTCCTTCTGGTGCTTGTGTGCCGAGGATCTGTGTGAGGCCCAAATGGTGTCTTCTGGTGTTTTTTTAACTGAGCGATTGCACCTGTGTAGCAAGAGCTGTACCACTGATTGCTACATGCTATCTGGTCCAACGTAGAATTCTACAGCCCAGTTAGATAGACCGTCTGGGATGCAGCGTGATGCACTGTGTCACCCCTGTAACGAGAAACTTTGTTAGATTCACTTCCGCCTCTAACTCCTGCTGCCCACAGATGGGGAAATTACTTCTAAGCCAATGGTGCTGTTTCTGGGACCGTGGAGCGTCGGCAAATCCACCATGATAAACTACCTCCTCGGGCTGGAAAACACTCGCTACCAGCTTTATACAGGTAAGAGCGAGATTTTCTTGTGTGATTCTTGGTATTTCAATGTCATGTGTAGAATCGCTATGAAAACATTAAAACATTTATATGTGTCTTCAATATAATAATAAAAATTGCACACAATAAACCAGAAGCTACACTCATGTTGGGAGCAGCATTATTCATGATACACAGGAGGTGGACAACACAAATATCCAGTGATGGATGAATGGATAAACTAAATGTAGTTCGTCCATATAGTGAAATATTATTCAGCCTTAACGAGTTATAAAGTTCTGATACATGCTACAACATGGATGAAGCTTGGAGACATTATGCTCAGGGAAATAAACCAAATTTACCACATGATTCCACTTATATGAGGTCCCTAGGGTCATCAAATTCATAGAGACAGAAAATATAATGATGGTTATTGCCAGGGACTGGGGAAGGTAAGAAGGGGGAGTTAGTGTTTAATGGACAGGTCAGTTTGGGGTGATGAAAAAGATATTCTGGAGATAGATAATGGTCATGGGTGAACGTGAATGTACTTAATGCTACTGAACTATACATGTGAAATGGTTAAAATGGTACATTTCACGTTACATATGTTATCACAGTTAAAAAAGTCACTAGCTTAGGAAACATAGTATCTGATTCTTGCGGCAAACCCTCCCTGAACTGCCTTGCTTATCCACTTTGCAGTAGTTCTCTTCCCTGGAGCTGACGGTGTTCCTACTAACCTTGTGCCTATATGTGCAGGCGCTGAGCCCACCACCTCTGAGTTCACGGTCCTCATGCATGGGCCCAAGCTAAAAACCATCGAGGGTATTGTCATGGCTGCTGACAGTGCCCGGTCCTTCTCACCCCTCGAGAAATTTGGCCAGAATTTCCTGGAAAAGTTGATTGGCATCGAGGTTCCCCACAAACTTCTAGAGCGGGTCACTTTTGTGGATACTCCAGGCATCATTGAGAACCGCAAGCAGCAAGAAAGAGGTAATTTAGCACTCATATCTGACACAGAGTGAGCTTTATTTTAGAAAACTGTTTACGACAGTGGGTGGTAGGCAGGCAGGGGAGAGGAAATGTGGCCAGCCTTGTCTAACGCCAGAGGATGTGTTCTCTGCTTCCAGCCCCTTCTTGTTGTCACTGTGGTGTCACTTAGGTGTGGAGTGCCTTGTCCTTTTACCTCCCCAAGGACTGATCTGGTTTGGAGGTGATCATTTTTTTCCCAAGAGGAAGATGATGTTCTCTGTAAGTAGCTCCTCAAGGTCCATGCTTGGGCTGAGCGGTACTTCGGAGGCCCAGGCTGTCCTGGCTAATCGAGAGCCTGGACTAACTGGATCCCAGTCCAGGTATACTTGATCTCTGGCTAACCTGGGCCTGGCTTGAACCCGACCTTTAATTCTTCCTGCTCCACGAGGCCTCCTTTAACATAAGCTTGTAACAGAAGCCTTACTTGCCTTCAGGTGGCAGGGGAGGGCCACTTTGGGCCTGGCAGGCACTAGGCTATAACACTGGTCACTGACTATCGCCATGACTCAGGGTTATCTGCAGAGAATGAGCCATAATGGCATTTTGTAGGATGTATGACCAGAGATGACAGATGTCGGGGTTGATGGCTATCACTCCCATTTTGGTTATAACCAGACCCTGTTTTATGGCTAGTAATAATATTATCGCTAATAATTATGATAATAAATTAACCTTTATTATGCTCAAGTATATGTCAGATAATGTTATGCATTACTGGTTAATTTTGTAAAAAATTCCCAAGACAGATACTCCTCATTTTGGAAATAAGAAGTTGAAGGAATCAGAATATATTGAGCACCTACTATGTGGCAGTTTTAGTTAGGTGCTTTCCTATATTTCCTATATTTGCAACACAGTGATCTTGGTATAACTTAGGCTTCACAGTTCTTCTTGTGATTTTGTAGCTGAAATGCTCAAGCTTAGAAGCATTTAATATTCAGTTGGCCAGTGACAAAGCACCAGTTCTAGCCTGGGTCTTATGGCCAGGCATTTCTTTCCCCTAAATGATGGATCCTCTCTTTTTAAAATAATTTTTTATTAAAATTAAAAAATTTTTTTCAATTACAGTTAATATACAATATTATACTAGTTTTAGGTGTACAAAATAGTGATTAGCTGTTTATATAACCAACGAGGTGATCATCCCAATAGTCTAGTACTGATGGATCCTCTCTTTCACATCCTTCTAATGCCCTGACTTGTTTCCTTCAATATCTTCCCCACTGCTCCAGATCCTTTTAGACAGTAGGAGAATCTCCATTTCAAAAAAGCATTTTGCTTCCCCGGAGCCTTGGATTCCATTTAGATTAAAGCAAGGATCAGGCTGTTCTTGGTTAAAGTTTGACAACAGCCAGGAGATATGCAATTAATTCTTTAAAAGTGTTTAGAAGACCAGAAAATCTTTAATGTCATTATTTCCTTCAAACTGCGGAGTGGTTTGGTTCTGGCAAGAGGCACAGGGGGCTTGGGCAAACGCTTGCTCAGCCTGACTTCTCGCTCCCTCTCCCCAAGGTTACCCCTTCAACGATGTGTGCCAATGGTTCATTGACAGAGCTGACCTCATCTTTGTCGTCTTTGACCCAACCAAGCTGGACGTGGGTCTGGAGCTGGAGATGCTATTCCGCCAGCTGAAGGGGCGGGAATCCCAGATAAGGATCATCCTGAACAAGGCTGACAACTTGGCCACACAGATGCTCATGCGGGTCTATGGGGCTCTCTTCTGGAGCTTGGCCCCACTCATCAACGTCACTGAGCCCCCGAGGGTCTATGTCAGCTCCTTCTGGCCACAAGACTACAAGCCCGATACCCACCGGGACCTGTTTCTCAAGGAAGAGATCTCCCTCCTGGAAGACCTGAACCAGGTGATTGAGAACAGGTTGGAGAACAAGATTGCCTTCATCCGCCAGCATGCCATCCGGGTTCGCATCCACGCCCTCTTGGTAGATCGCTATCTGCAGACATATAAGGACAAAATGACCTTCTTCAGTGACGGAGAGCTGGTCTTTAAGGACATTGTGGAAGATCCTGATAAATTCTATATCTTCAAGACCATCCTGGCAAAGACCAACGTCAGCAAATTTGACCTTCCCAACCGTGAGGCCTATAAGGACTTCTTTGGTATCAACCCCATTTCTAGTTTCAAGCTCCTATCCCAGCAGTGTTCCTACATGGGGGGCTGCTTTCTGGAGAAGATTGAGCGGGCCATCACCCATGAGCTCCCAGGCCTCCTGGGAAGCCTGGGGCTGGGGAAGAATCCAGGTGCTCTCAACTGTGACAAAACAGGGTGTGGCGAAACCCCAAAGAATCGCTATAAGAAACACTAGGTTGTTGTGTGGCCATTTTCGGGTTCCTGTTGGTGAATGAGCTTGTGTCCTGTCTGAGAAGTCCTGGTTTATTAGCCCTTTGAGCCACACAAAGGCAAGAGTCATTACACATTGGAGATTTGGGAGTTAATTGAGGCCAGTGGTGGGGGAAAGTGTGGGTCGAGAGAGGAGAGTGGAAACTGTGAATTATAGTGTGCTTGTCTCATTGCTTCAGTTAGGGGGCCTGACTGGGGCAAGTCAGGCCATACTTGCTTTTCCTGGGTCCTATCTTGGAGGGACAAAGAGCAGCTAAATTCTAGTGTCTACTGAATTAATGAGCATTAAATAAGCTAAAAGCAGCTGAAGTCCTTTTCCCCCTATAAGCTGAGAAAAGAGAAGGATCGAGTTCCGTAGGGCTGCCCAGGTCCATTGTGGCTGCCTTCCACACACTGTCTTCTGTTTGTCCCCCAGTCCTCAGCCGTCTCCTAAACTTGGGTTGACTTCAACAGGGGACAATCTCTGGGGCCTGAATCAACCTGGGTTTTGAGCCTACCCCCAGGCTCTCTTCCCTGTGTCCTCAACGGGTGGAGGGAATGGGTTAGGATACCGGAACACTAAGAAAAAATAAGAGTTCCCAGGCTAAGAGAAGGATCTGTCTCCCCCAAGCCATTTCTCTGACATGGTCTTCTAAGCCAGCTGGGAAGCTGGGGTCCCTTTATTGACCCAAAAGGAGGGTCAGTGTTCTGTGTACTCAGGTAATTCACTGGAAGTGACTTCAGTGACAGTACCGGAAGGGCTCAGAGGGTTAATTGGTTTGCAGTGTGTCTTTGTCTATTGCATGTCTTGGAAAACTTGGACCCCAAAGGCATTGGGTTTCAGAAGGGACAATGGAGACCTTGCTCCTTTTCACTGGGGACTTCTCTGGGCAGCCCACCTCTTCCAAATTTAAGAGGAGGCTGTTTCCATAACTTCTCTGTGGAGACATTCAGCAGAAGAGTTGTTCCTTCCTGGTTTTCATCAATGTGGCTTTTCCTTTACTTTCTTCTCCATTCCCTGATGTGCCAACACTCAAAACTCACAGGAGTCAGCACCAGTACCAGCCACTCAGTGTCAGCGGCAACCAAGGCTTAACCTTCAGTTTCCTACCTGAACTTGATGCTGATACCCACTGGATGCACCGCAGGAAAGCCTGGGCCTTCAAATACCAATAAGTGTTGATATGTGTGTATTATGTTGTCCAAGAGAGATTAGGGAGATAACAAATGCCAGAGGGCGTAGCGAACGAGCTTGTGAGAGTCCTGCCTGGCTGGTGTGCCGCCCCGGAGGGCAGCGAGGGACAGAGAGGATGGGGGAAGGACCCTGGAAGGAAGAAGCCATTTGACAAAAAGCGGGTGACAAAAAGTGAGTGAACAGTCTGTGCAGATCCCGGAGACCTGGCCCAGGGCTGCCCTCAAAGGTTCCTGCCTACTGAGCCAGCCTCTCTTGGGAGCTTTACCAGGAGGCATGGGTCAGGACCTGCCAGCATCAGGAAGCCATCTTGGTGCAGAAGGAAAGTGAAGGCAGAGGGAGAGGCACTCAGGATGAGGCAGTGGAAGTAAATCGGTGATTAGATTAAGTCCATGCGGAGAACTGCAACTTCGGAATTCCTGTTTCTCAGAATCATTAGCACTGTGGTGCATGCTGCAAAAGAGGCTGCTACTTTCGGCTTTCTGAAGGACCTGGAACCTCCCACAAGAAAGCCAGAGGTCCGAAAGCCTCCAGGACATTATTTCTAAGGACAGAACAAACCAGAAAAGAAGAAGAGTCTGCTAGGGGTGTCCAAGGAGCCTGGTGACAAGGCCTGACAGGCTGCTTTTCGTCTCATTAAAAACCAACCCTTGCTTCATCTCTCTGTCATTTACCCTCTCGAGAGTCTGCCCTCCCACCTTGCTCCTTAATGCCCCTTAATGCACTCGAGCTCCTCTTGGCATATCTGTGTTTCTCAATGCAGTAGGGGAAATAAAATGTACAGAACTGTATGGGCATTGTCATAGCTGCCAATGTCACCGTTGCTGTGGAGGAAGAAGGTGGAATGAGGCTAATACATTCATACCATATTTATATTTTCAGGGGGTGACATTATCAGTGTGGTTTCCCCCTTTTCCTTTACCCACCCATTTTCCTTTTCTTACTCCCGCTCCCCTGCTAACTCCCTGACTTACCCTTTTTCTAACTGCCCACAGGCTTGTTCGTCAACTCAGCTTGGACTTTAAGAGCTGTTTGGTGCCCCACTGTGTGGAAGTGGATTTTAAGCAGAATTCTGACTTTTTTAGGGGTGGGTGGATGGGTGGGCTGAGAGCTGGGAGAAATTTAGGATCCAGAAATCTCTCAAGAGGAGTATCTGTAACTATTTGTGCCTAAACAGTTGCTGTTTCTCTCCAAAGTGGAACCTTTCCAGTGTTCTTTCCATTCTGATTTCATCAGGGAGAAAGTCTCAATAAAGTTCCAATCTCTCTTTAACATCTTGTACTTTGATTGTATCCAAGCAGTTCAATCTCTTTATCTTCCTTCATATCTAGTAGAGTGTACTAATTTTTATTAAGATTGTTTTTAGAGGGGTTTTAGGTTCACAGCAAAATTGAGAGGAAGGCAGGGATTTCCTATATACCCCTCCTCCCACATACACAGCCTTCCCCACTATCAAGACCCCCACAGAGTAGTACATTTGTTACAATCAATGAACCTACATTGACCCGTCACTGTCACTCAAAGTCCATAGTTTTCATTAGTGTTCACTCTTGATGTTGTACATTCTATGGGTTTGGACAAATGTATAATGATGTGTGTCCATCATTATAGTATCAAACAGAGTAGTTTCACTGTCCTGAAAATCCACTGTGCTCCACCTGTTCGTTCCTCCTGTCTGAAGTTCTTGGGGATAGATTGAAAATTTATAATTGGCTCTCTTTGCCCCCCGCCTTCTTTTTTTACAGGACAAGGAACAGTTTATTCTCACAGCCGAGCCTCTGATAGCAGCGGAGGCAGCCCTCTCCCAGCCCCAGCCCTCCCCTCTTGCTATGGCAGCTGCAGGTGCACTGGGTCAGGAGCCAGGTTGACAGCAAGGGCTGCAGCCCCTGACCCCTCCCACCACCCCTCATGGAAGCCATGGAAGCCATGGAAGCTGGGTGGACCATGAAGCGCAGTGGGCAGCAGCAGCAGATTATGGAGGGGGACAGGGAGTGTTAGTTGGGCTGGCTGATTTCCCTCTCTCGATGGGTGGTGGTTGGTGAGGGCCTGGCAGGGAGCTGGACTGAGAGGTGGGGGCATCTATCTGGAGAGGCTCAGCTGGCTATGAAGATGTGGCTGAAAATGTCATCCAGGAGCCAGCCAGTCGATGTTGGGCGGCAAGTTATCCTCGGCAATGGAGCTGTAGCACTGGATGCACCAGTGGTGGCTGTGGATGGAGTCCAGCTCCAGGGCCTCGCGCATGACGTTAGAAGACAGTGCTCCAGACAGGTCTTGCTTGTTAACAAAGGTGAGGAGAGTGGCTCCAGCCAGGCGCTCCTCCACCAACAGGCCCTGGAGCTCCAGCAGTCAGTCCTGCATGCTCTGGAGGTGGGTGCTGTCCGCCACCCAGGTGAGGCTGGCAGTGCTCTCAAAGTAGTTCCGCCAGTAGTGGGGCTGGGACTCCTGGCCACCAACAGTTTCCCAGAGGTCCGGCCTGAATCCCTGGGGCTCCAGGGTCTTGATGTTGAAACCCAGTGTCAGGGAGCTGGGGTTGACGTTTTCCCCATTGAACTTCCTGAGGACGGTTGTTTTGGATTATCCAGCATTGTCCAGGCCGAGCACGAGCAGCCGCAGCTCTTGCTCCTTTTGCTTCATCTTCTTCAGGATGGTCAGAAGGCCCATGGTTCCCGAACCCTCGTGCGTGCAGCCGTTTCTTCCCAGTCCCGGGACCTGCCTTCTTTTCAAGGCTCCCAGTGTCAAAGAAGACCCGTTCCCTCAGCTGGCTATGAAACTAAGGCCAGCAAGTTGTATAATGAATGGTAGGCTTGAAGAAACACTCTCCTGAATTTGTCATTCTTCCTGGCCTCTGTGGCAATTGCCCATTAATAGGAGTTATTGAAATCTATCCCAAATCTGTCACAGAGGCAGCTCAGGCTGTCACACCATTTGGTCCACACCGTCAGCCATGCAGCTGCCCACTGTGGTGGAGGGAACCCAAAGATCTGTCCTGAATGTAAGGATGGTTCCTCCCCTTGGCTTCTGCAGGAAGTGGTGCCTCCATAGCATAACTTGGGCCTCCTGCCCATTTTTGTCTTTATAAAGAAACCTGAACTTGTCCTTTGTCTCCGCAAGCCAAAAGAGCAGAGATCCTTTATCTGGAAGATTTACCGCTACTGTCCTCCTGAGGATATTACCCCCAACCCCCCCC
The DNA here is from genome assembly GCA_004026545.1 of Mormoops blainvillei. Taxonomy (NCBI): domain Eukaryota; kingdom Metazoa; phylum Chordata; class Mammalia; order Chiroptera; family Mormoopidae; genus Mormoops; species Mormoops blainvillei. Next base: position 209,812 of record PVJD01001180.1, read on the forward strand.
ACACTTGACAGCATGTTCCTGAAAAGGAAAAGAACTGGGCCCTGGGAGTTGGTGGGAGATTGGACCACCATGCCAGAGAAGATGCCAGATTCAGCGGCATGACCCTTGCCCTGGGTTTTCCTGTCAGAAGGGGCTGACCTTAGGGCCTGATGAGCAGGGCGATGCAGTTCATTTCCTCCCTCGCCCTTGCTCCCTCATGGTTGGGGGTCCGCAGTCCACAGTCTGAGCAACATAGCAAGCGAGCTGACTTAAGCCCACTGTCGCGCCTCCTACCCCTGCCCCGGATCACCTCTCCTACCCATGACGGCAACCAGCATTTTCCCATGCTTGGGAGAAATATGAAGCTTTTCCCTGGAAAGGGAAGGTAGGTTAGGTCTGTTTTGAGGATAAATATATATATATATATATATATATATATATATATATATATATATATATATAAAGTATAAGAAAAGTAAATGAGAGTAGGCAACATGAGTTTGCCTGTAGCAAAGGTGTGTTCAACAGATTCCAGGGAATTCCCTGTGCCCACCTCTCATCCAAAGGATAAAATAACATGTATAAGTGAGCATTTTCTGTGTCTCCCTGCACTGTGGAACATGTTCTTTGTTTTTGCATCATGTCAGTGGGGAAAGGAACCAACTTCTAGAATACTCCTTTGTGCCAGAAACTGGGCTGTAGACCTATAGACAGAACCACACATATACCGTAAGATAATAGGATAACTCTAACAGCTGTGCCCCAGGCCACACACTGAGTGCTCTGTATGCATTATTTCATTTAATCCTCTCAAGAACCCCATAGGGAGGGAGCCATCCAGCACTGACAGGAGCACAGACCCTGGAATCACATTGCTTGGGATTCATCCTGGGCTCCACCACTTATTAGCTGGGCAGCCTTAGTGGCTTAACACTTCTATGATTAAGTCTCCTCATCCACAAAATGGAGATATTTATAATCTTCTCAAGGGGTTGTTGTCAGGATTAAGTGACAATATATGCAACATGCTTGAACTAGTTCCCAGCCCAAAGGAAGCATTCAGTAAATGTTATTACTGTTGTTATTCATAATTTACTGATGAGGAGACTGATGGTCAGAGTGGTTGAGATGATGGCAAGTGAGTGGAAGGGTCAAAATTCTAGCTATATACAGGTCATGGTAGGTTACTCGCCTAGGGTCACATTAGGTGACACTGGTCTCCCTGATTCCACAGCCTTTCCCTCCTCTTCACAAACTGGCAAAAATTCAGAACTGCCTCATTTTATAGTCACTCCACACCTTGAAATTTGTTAGTACCAACATTTAAACCATTTAAAAGTAATTTTCTTTAGAAAAGTTATTGAGGATTATTTCCTGAACAAAAAATTATTAAAATAATCACTTAACTCCATTTCACATTTGATCTTCACTACAATCATCTAAATAGATAGGTATATACACAATATTAATCCTAAATGCAAAATCCAAATCGAACAGGAGGAAACTACATCTCCAGAGAAATTGTTCAAGCTCATTCAGCTGGTAGATGACAAATCAAACTAAAAGGCCAATTTGCTACCTACCTCACTATTTCTAAATTCAGTCACATTGATTTCGTGTGAATCTGGAGCCTAGATCAGTACATTTTTCGGATACACTAAAAAGAGAGATTTTGCATTTGTGAAGAGTGCAAAAATGTTTTTGATATACTTCCATTTTCTCCAAAGTTCTGGATTTTTTCCCACTACAATTTCAAAAGGTTTGGAATTTTTTACATATTTTTTCAGGCACAGTCTCTGCTGTAGGAGAGCTAACGGTGGAGTTAGGGATATAAGGAAGGCATGGAACTGTAGTGATCAGGGAAGTCCTTGGATAAAGTGACCACATTTTCCAAATCATAAATAGGAATACATGCTCTGGCAGAGGATTTTCTTTCTCATTTGCAAATGTAATTATCTGAAAAGACTGACCAATGCATATAGACTATTAAATTTATTTAAACATTTAATTTGATTATTTTTGTTGAGGAGAATCCACTTAACATCAGGACCCTTCTGAGGATACTGACATCCAGAGGGTTACCAAGCTTGGGAAGGGAGTAGAATTCTAGCTACACTTTGAAGGAGGGACAGGTTTGGAAGTTCAGAGACTAGGGGGATGGATGCTGGGGGAAGATCAAGGGCCCAGGTTCAGAGAAAGGAAGACATCTGTGTGTGGCAGCTGAGTGATCAAGGTGAGATGAGGTAAGTTGGGGAAAACCAGCCCTTAAAATGGAAGCCCAAGGAGTCTGGGGTCTTGGCCACTGCAAATATCTGAAAGGAGGGGGCCATGAAGAAGCAGGGAAAGATCTGGCCGCCCTGGGGCTGACTGGAGAGTTGAGAACTTGGCACCAAGGAGCGTATTTTGGCAACGCTGAGCGTTCCTTGGGCGGTGCTCCTCAGATCCAGGATCTGAGGCCTGCTGGGTAGAGGGCACTGGATTTCTGTCCTGCTGACTCTAAGGAGCTGGGAACCAACTGCTGGAACCCCACTGCTGGAACCCCTTAAGGAGGCGGTGGGAAAAAACCCGCACTATTAGTCTGGCCTCACAGTTGGGCTCCGGACGTCCACCAGCTCTGGACAGACCCAAATCTGTGTCCCTTCTCTGGACTCCTATGACATTTTGGTCATTCCACCCAGGATGACCAGGGACAACGCACACGAGGACATGCTGGCTCAGGGTGTGCCCAGAGGCAGATGAGGATGTGGGGCTGCTCCTGGTCCCCCAGACCCACGTCTGCAATCCCCTGGGGAACTCAGGCTCCCGGCATGGGCTGGTGCAGCACCATGCACGGGACAGGTCTCCCTGGCTCGTGTCCTCACTGCGATTGGAGGACCTCAGCCTTCCCCAATGAACCCTCACGCCTTCGAGGGGAAACTGAGGCTTCGTGCAGGGCAGTTCTCTGCCACAGCCGTGAGGGTGGGAGAATCCGGAGCTTGGCCGAATTTGGACTTGTCTTTCAATCCCGCCCCCTCATGCACAAATGGCTAGTTGTGAGGGGGACTCATCAGCGCAATCCTGCGGACCCGCCGAGAGCGGAGGCCGCGACGGGACTCCGCAGGGTCCCGCCCGCCGGAGCCACCCACCGCACGCGTGCGCCCCCACTGGCGGCCGTGGGCCAGGCCCAGCCCCCGCCGGGGCCGCGCACTCCTTCCGAGTCACGCGCGGAGACTCACGCATGCGCAAGCTTGCGGCGGCGCTTCGGGCGCCGCGGGCTGAGCGGAGCAGGGTGGGCGGTGACTCATCGTGCGGGCTGGCGGGGGCAGGGTTTGGTTGGGCAGGACGGTTCCCTTCTCGAGGGGCTGACGAGCTTCGCCCCTTGGCCCTTCACTGTGTCGCCTCTGGTCAGGGGCCGCCGCGAAGGCCGGCAGCGTTGTGGGCTCGCCGCTCCCGTCCCGCTCTGCGCGCTGTTCGCTCCTGGACGCCCGGCGGCGGTGGAGGGAGGCGGGTGTAGGAAGTTTCGATTTGGGACCGTGAAAGGCCTTGAACTTGCTCACTGTTGTTGTGGTGTGAGGCCACATATCTCTGGAGGCATTTGGGGAACGTGAAGAATGCCAAAGACAGTCGGGGCTGGCGGTTATTATGTTGTGGTTTTCACCAGCAGCCAGCCCGCAGGTGAAACAGGAAGTGAGAATGTAAGAGCTTACTCTACCTCCCTTACGTCTTCAGAAACTGGAATCCAAACTGCCCTCCCCTCTTGCTCTTGAGGACAGAAACCCAAGCCTCCCTTGCCCACTTTCCCCTACTGCTGGGTACCAGTCGGTGGGAAAGCACGCAGGGCAGCCGGAACGCCAGGTGAAGGGGTCAGGAAGGCTGATATTCTCATTAGAATGTCCTCTTTGTGGCTCCTGGCATCCCCTGAGTCACCCATTTCAAGAGCTAAAAAGAACTTGAGGTTCTATAATATCTCAAGTGGTTTTGGGCCTCCACTTGAAACATATGTAGTGACAGGAATCTCAGTACAGGGCGTTGGGTGTCTTCTGACAAGATACTGGTTTCAGTGGCCTTCTCTGCCCTACTCACCACCTGTGAGATGGCATCAGTTCCCTTTGCAAACCTGTGGAGAAAGCACTGGCGTCAAGTACTTATGTACCTGTTTCTCTGCTCGGACCCCCCTCCACCCCCTCCCATACTGGAACCCAGGAAGGGACCTCTGTGGCTAAACCAGGGTTGACCAGTTGGTTACTGAAAGTAGTGGGAACTTAATCTCCCGAGTTTTCTTGGCTGTTGCTTCGGATTAGAGATCATTTGGGCATCTGGTAGTCTGAGGGAAAGGAAAGTCTTTGGAGCGGAGTTAGGTGACTCCTGGGAAGGAATGAGCGGATGTAGGACTTGGGGAAAGCCGCTTGGCTGGCTAACCTCCCCTCTGCACTAGGAAGCTTTATTCCCTTATAAGCATCCTTTTCCTGAGTTTAACTTAACAACGTATCTAGTGGTGGCAGGGAATTGTAGCACAAAAGAGCCATGTGGTTCAACTCATTCTTTTTACACAAGAGGAAGCTGAGGCCTAGAAAAGGAAAGAGCTGGGCCCAGGGTCACAGAGGCAGCTAGTGGCAGAGATGGGACTTGAATGCAGATCTCCCGAATCCCAGGCCTGTTGTTTTCTCCTATACCGTGTGTACTAGGGGCCAGCAAAAAGCAGATGGCACATTTCAGTTGGGTAATTTGAGGCAGGGTGTAGGGAAACAGTGTGGATAGTGAAATATTCTGGTGCTAGTAACAGCAAGATCTTACTATTTCTGTGCCTGGAGGCAGAGAGGCTGGGGCTTTGGGTCAAAGTGTAACGAGGTACACAACAGGGGCCCCCTGAAAACAGAGCACATTCCCCACAGCCCTTGGTTGGGGGAAGGGCGAAGTGCATGATACATGGGGTTTAAGATACTTTGCATACAATGGCAAGTTAATAGCTGTGCCTTGGCTAAAGGAATACAGACTGCCACCCGGGGTGGATGTGACTCTTAAGAGCAACTCTAGGAGCCATATAGTGACTCGTGACATAGCCAGGGGAGGCAGAAGCCCCTGTGTCACAGGGAACTCTTGCCCTGACTAAAGATACCAGCCGAAAGAAGGTAAAAGATTTGCGGGAACTGGCCAAAGTGGCACATCATAGGAGGGGCCCGATATGAGGTCACATAGGAAGTTCTGGGCTGCGCATTTAAAATAACGGTGGGCTAAAAGAGAAGGGTTTGGGTCTGCTGTGAAGTCTGGTGTGTAAGGGGATGCAACGTGGTTTGGAGTAGGAGGTGCCATGCAGTTTGGAGTGAGAGCATGCCATGAGGCCTGGAGTAAGAAAGAAGAGGCCTGCTGGGAAGCTGGCCTGGAGAAGACGGCGGCAGAGCTGATGGAGCTGTGTGGGGACCTGCCTGGCCACCTGGATTCATGAGAGATGCTTGGAGCCGAACTGTGACCGGGAATGCTAAGCTGCAGATTTCTGCTTTTCTGAAAGACGGTACCTCTGACTGGCATATTTTGAAACTGGCCTGGTTTGGCAAAGGGAGGCAAGACTATGTGGTTTTGGGTGTTTTAAAGGGAGTGGGAGTTAACAGCAGAAATCTGCCATTATTCTAAATCTGTATAACCTTTAAATAAACAACCCCTTTCCTTTTCCACCAAACTCTTGCACTGGGAGTCACGCTTCTTGGAGGTGGGTAGTAGAACCCCACAGCTGTTTCAGAACAGCATAGGTGGGGTTCTGTAACGAAAGGGCTCAGGAACACAGTTGAGGGTATAAAAACCTCTTCACTTCTTCCCATCTGAGCTGTCAAGGCTCCCCAGGGACTAAACCCAAAGAAAAACCAGGGGGCAAGGAGGGTCTTAATTAGCCCACATAGGCCAATTCTAGAGCACCACACAGGGTAGAAAATGAAGAATGTACTTGGAGGGGCAAACGAAAGCTACCCAGCATAATATGCAATCTTTCTTCTATTATTATAACAATGTTATACTAATGGGTTTACGTTTCTTGAGTATTTAATATGTGTCAGGCATGTCCATGGTCTCACTGCATCTTCCCATAAGCTGGTTTCTCCATTTGGCGGATACAGAACTGGGCTAGTCAAACTAGAGAATGGAGACGTGAACAGCTAAGCTGCCACCTGCCTCTCTGGGATCTCACCTTGTGTTTAGTAGTTCCTTTGTGGATGTTTGTGGAACGAATGAATGAATGAGTGAGGAACAGACCCAAACAGGATTTGATGGTAAATCTCCCTGAACACCCTTAGCTGTGCCGTTTCTCTGTGGCCTGAGAGGCTCAGCTGTAGGGTCTGGAGGCTCTCTGCAGAGGTGAGTCCCATGTCTGTTGGTATCTCCCCTTCTTGTCTGTAATAAGCCAGGTCATTCAGGTTAAAAGAGTGGGGATATAGTTGTGATTTTTAAAAACCTTGGACCTCTTGGTTTTCCTAGTGGAGGATAGCTTTTAGAATTAACAAATGTTCTCTCTGAAACCACCCCCTGATTTCTGATGCCCCCACAATCTGGGCAGGGGCCCAGGGTGTTGCCTCTCTTCCCTGTTCAACTCCTCACTGCTCCACCCACAAGCTCAGTTCTGCTAACTGCATCGCGGTGCAGTTCCTGGAACACAGCGTTCTTCAGGGATGAACCAATGACTAGTATGGTGGAGACTTTGACCGGCATGCCTAAAATGACCTGCTGTGCAGCAGAAGCCTCAACTTAAAGGCACTGGGCTCTTTCCTCCAGACTTCTTCTTCCTTCACTATATCCTCTCTTCAGAATCCCCTTTTATTGGCCTCTTCCTAGGGGGTCCCACCAAATCTTTAATTTGTTGTTTATCGGTCAAGGCCCTCTAGCATGGAAAAGGAACCTAATGATCACATGCTGTGTGCCCAGCAGTGTGCTAGATGCTTCATATCCATTATTTCATTTCATTGTGATCTAGTAGGTAGGAACCTGTGAGACTGGCCAGTAAGCTAGGACAAATGGAATCAGGAATCTGAGACAGACAGCTGAACAAACTGGCCAAGCAATTGACAGCCAGATACGGAAGGTCACCTCCCTAGAAATAACATCTAGTCCTCAGTTGTGTTTCAGCTCCAGGCCCAGAAGAAGTAGCAAAACCAGGTGGGTGCCACCAGGACCAGCTGCAGTGACTAATGACCTTCCCCCGCCTCCGCCCCGCCTCCGCCCCGCCTCCCCCATCCTGGCACTGACAAATCAGTGGAGACCCCGACCCTGAAAGGGAACACCTGGAAAACTGATGAATAGCGTGCTGAAGCCCTCCCCTGAGACCTGCGCTGACATTCTCCCTTGCAAGAGAGAGATAAAAGCCTCAAGACAAAGGGCCGCCTGGGGAACAATGCTCACACCATTCCCTTGCCCCTCTTTTTCCCCTCTCTTCTTTCCCTACAGGCACTCATTTCCTGGACTCTAAGAATTCCCATGAGGCTTACAACCAGGGCAGCAATGAGCAACAACAGTTTGTCCCAGGCAAATCCCCTAAACCTGTCCCCAAGGTCCCCTTTTCTCTGACTTCCCAGTGAGCTGAGGCAGCCCGGCTGGGGCTTTCCTGTTGCTTCTATGCTGAGCCCTTCCTTGTTTCATGGTTCCCAGCTTTAATAAACATGCCCTAATAGTTACCTGAAGTTATGTTGTGAAATCTCTCCTACTCAAAGTCAAGAACCCACACACTACCATTTGGCCCTAGGCAGACCCACTCAGGGCCAGGTCCTCTGTCCAGTAACACTCGCAGATGAAAAAACCAAGACTTCCGGTTATGTAATTTATCCCCATTCCACAGCTCTGATCTAACTGCAAGGCCCATCCCAGTACACGTCTCACCTAGAATAAACCCTGCTGCTCTAGTCTTCGTGTTTCTCTTGTCCTTTTGCTATTCAGAGACTTTTTCTTGTGCAATTGCCTGTGTCCCTGGAGCTTGGACATGTCAAATATACTGTTTAAGTGCACCCTTGGATTTCCATGTGGATTTGCCTAACATTGGATTATGTCCACAGTCCATGTACCCTCCTTCAGTCCTTTGCTGATGATATCTCCTTCAGCAGGAAGAACGTTTTACCTGTTTCTGAACGCTCACATTCAACCCATTCTCTCTCTCCAGTGGGGAAGTAAGGGAGAGAGAGAGGGAGAGAAACATCAGTGCACTAGAGATTCATCGATAGGTTGCCTCTCACACACCCCGTACCGGGAACCTGGCCCACAACCCAAGTATGTACCCTGACTAGGAATTGAATTGGTGACCTCTCAGTTCACAGGTCGGCACTCAGTCCACTGAGCCACACCAGCCAGGACATATTACAATAGTAATTGTATCTCTTCAGTTCCTAACAAAGGACCTTACACACTGTAAGCCACCATGAATGCATCATGGGAGTCTTTGTGGTGAAAAGAGTTTGTAAAGTGAAGATTTCTCTCTCAGCTTCACAGGTCGACTTTGCTTAAAACAAGATTGAACTGTGAGATAAATGTCCTGGTTAAGTCTGGGGGGATAGGTGGTGGAGGGCAGCTTGCGGTTTTCTTCAGGTGCTTTGCATCTGAAGAAATGAAGAGACACCAATGAGTGCAGACAGTGGAGAACAGTCTGCTTAGGTGGAAGACCCCTACACACCTGTCTGTCCATGTGGGGCACGAAATGTGGTGGGCTGTGTCCCTTGAACTTTATCGTGGACTGCAGCTTTTTTGAGGCCATGTCCTCCGCTCCCTTTATGTTTGCTCCGATACACAAAGGTCATCACTCCTGCTTTCACCTCCAGTGGTTGGGGAGACTTTGGCCACAATGGCAGCCTTCCCTCCCTGGGACCTCAGTGTGCTAAGAGCACATATTTCCCATATCACCCAAGACAGACAGACGCTGGGGCCCTTCGGCAGAGAACCAGAGAACCAGAGAACGGGTGTGGGCTGGGATGATGACTCACCTGCTTTGTCACCACCCACAGCTTACTTCAAAGCCCTTCAGAATCAAAACACTTCCCTAGGAGAGGCACAGAAGGCTGTCCTTACAGAGAGCAGCTTGGCTTCCTGCTTCTGCAAAAGCCTGTCACTGCCACAATATTTCAAAGTCTAGGTTAGCGAGGAGCCATCCAGTTGCCTGGTCATGGAAAACAGGTAGAAGAAGCAACCCAGAAAGAAATATTCTGATCTGGGCATCAGACAACCTGGACATTGATTGGGCTCTTCCAGCAGCTCCCCGTGTATCTATAAAGGAAAGGGGTTCATTCTTTAAGTAAACCTACTGCTGCTAAGCTCAAGGAGGTCTATGAGAAGTCAAAACCTGTTCCTACCCTGGATGGTCTCTCTGTCTCTCTGAATCAATGCATGTCATGGTAATAAATGTTATACAGGGGTATTTATGGAGCATGAAAGAGAAATTAACTCATCTTTCCTAGGGGAAATGAGTGAGCAAGGGGAGATTTATTTGAAGAGGTGACACTTGAGCTGGACCTTGAAATTGGAATACTGTCAGATGAGAGTAAGTCTATTGTACCGTTGAAGAACATTGTGCCGTATATTGTCAGTGGAATACATTTAATGGAATGCAGAGAGGAGTGAGGGTGAAGACAGGGAATTAGACTTGAAGGCTTATCTGGGTCTAGCATGAGGGGCCATGCGACTTTGAACCTTATCTTGAAGATAGAGGGGGCACTTTGAACCAATCTGTTGTAGAAAGATCACTCTGGTAGCAGCATGGAGGATGAACTGGAAGGGTTAAAGATGAAGAGACTTGGTAGAAAAGGGTTAGACTATCACAGGCAAGGATGTTTGAGGACTTCAACTATAGGATTGGAGAAGGTAAGGCCAGAGAATCCCTCAAACTAAAGTTATCTGCCCCTGGTCCTCCCTGGGCCTTCGGTCATTTTTGTGCCTGTCCCTTCCCAGCCTACTCCTAGTTTATTACCTTTATCACTTGCTCATGCTCCCTCCATCAGGGGGTGATGAGACCTGCTTGGGGTTTGTCCCTATTCATTTCCCTGTTTTTCAGCTGTGTCCACCCAGCACTAAAGGTGAGACCTCAGTTCCTTGGAGACCAACCGGTAGGAAGCTATATTCAAGCAGAGTGTAGCTTCCATTCTCCGCCCCAGCCCTGGCTTTGCTCTCTCCCCAGGCATCAGACCGTGGCTTTCCAAACTGGCAATGACAACTATGCCATCCCTCCTGTTACTCTTTCCAAGAGAAAGGATGAGACACTATGTTTATTGGAAGATGTTGACAAGCAGGAACTAGAAAAGTGGATTAAACGGAACTTGGAATCTTGGTGGAAGAGAGAGTCCAAGGTGAAATACAGGGCAGTCCCACAGAATGACCCAACAAGTCTAAGCCTCGGGTCAAATTTAGATCGCTTCTAATAAGATGTATTCTTGAAACCAGAAGAATTGTATTTTGCTGTGTATAATGTACTCCCATGTAGAGTATACACCCACATGTTTTTGGCCCAAACTTTCAGGAAAAAATAAATCTTTCATTTTAATTTTAAAACTCAATTATTTATTTATTTATATTTAGAAACAAAACTGATTATCATATTCCAAGGTATTATTTTGCATACAGATATTGTTATTGCTTTCTAGAGTTATACTTTTAATGTATAAGCATAAATTAAATAATTAAAAACATTTATATAGATACAGAATTAGTACTACCTATGTATTATGTGCATCCTTATTTTTTCCTAAAAAATTTGGGTAAAAAATGCACGTTATACGCAGCAAAATATGGTATGTGTCTCCTCCTGCTCCCTTCGCTATTATCCCAGGCTAGGCCAGGGTTGCAAATACTGCCGTTTCTTGCTGCACTTGTTTGTGAAACTGTCATCTTATGATTCTTGGGCCTATAGACTACAGCAACAAGTCAACAAGTGGGTTTTGGGTACCTGCAGTGTGCCCGGCCTCATGCAGGCTGAGACAGAACATAGATGCCCCCTGGCTATGTTCTCAAGGATTCAGGAGCTGGCATTGTAGCTTCGCTGGGAAAGCAAAACACTTTTGAGAACCAACTAGAGAACAGAAAAGATGAGTAGTTAAGAGGGCAGTTAAGATTTGGTGTGAGTCATCCTGCGAGCACTGTCGAGCCTGAGAAGGAAGGTCTAGGTCTCTTGGGTTCCTTCGTGTTGAGTGTGAGACCCAGACTAGGTCTAGCTGAAGGTTGCATCCAGATCCCAACCAGCCTCAACATGAGGTTGGGAGCCAAGCCAACCTCATGCTGCCCCTATACGGTGCTACCTCCCCATTTCCCAGATGCTCACGCTGTTGCCTCAGTCTGCATCTCCCCATTTGTCAACATTCTCCATTTATTCTTCAAGGCCCAGCCAAAATGCTCTTATTTCATCAAGACTCTTCTCTTCTACCAGCCAGAATGGCCACAGATCCTCCACAACCCCTTGCTTATGCCTCTGTTGTGACATTTATTCCATCCTCTTAGCTATTTGTGAATGTCGTGGATCTTGTCATGTATTTGTGTTTCCATCAGTTCCACTACATTGAGAGCTTCTTGTTAACAGGAAATATGTCTGATTTATTTCTCTAACTCCCAGTGGCTAGCCTAGAGGGGTACCCTGCTCAGAAAATGTCTGTTAAATGGATGAAAAATGGTATAACAGATTCTGTTCTCCCTGGTGCATCAGTTATATAAATCCAGTTCTGTAAAAGTAATCCTAAAACCAGAAGAGGGAGATATCTGCTTTCTGGGGCCAATTTCTGGCCGGGGAAACCACAGTTGGATGAAAGGTCATTGTATGTTGGACCGGGGTGGACACACAAGAGAAGGGTATCAAACTGTCTCTCGGTCTTGACCTTCAGAATCAAAGGTACAAACATAGGATATAGATGGCCAGGTTGCCCTCGCTTAGCTTAAAGAAAGAGTCCTGGAATCAGAACTGGGGACCAGTTCTGATCCAATCTCTGGTGACAATATACTTGCCTTATTAACCCTACAGGATTCTTCTGTGGACCAAATGAGGTAAGAAATATGTGAGTTCTTGGAAAATTATAGTGTTAGGAGGCTATGAAGCATTCTTGTATTTTCCTGTTATTCCTAATCTCTAATTTTTAAATTTTTCTTTCTATAAAGAAACTCTCAAATCACCAGCCACTAAGGCCAACTTGGAAAGCTTAGCCAGTCTTTGTTTGAGTTCTCATTTAGGCCCGAAGACTAAATCCAAGGTGGCAGAGAGGGAAGAACATGTTTTTTTGGCAAACTAGGGACTCTGGGCAAATAACTTCAGCTCTGTTAGCCTCAATTTCCTCATCCGTAAAATGGAGATAATAATCTTCACCCCATCTATTTCCTAGCACTCCTGGGAGGATCAAATTAGATACTGAATATGACAGTGCCTTGTAAACTGTAAAGCTCTGCTTAAACATTACGGATTTACATTTTAATCTATGCTTGAGGGCCTTGGATGAAATTTGCCAAGACTATTGCGCATCTAGACATCGACATCATGTGCATGTTATTGGGGTCTAGGGAGGGCACAGACAGCAGGCCCAGAGCCACAGGCGCAGCGTAGAATTCAGTGGGGAGCCTCACCCACTGCCTGCCTATAGAAGACCTGATTTTGTTGTCACTCATTTTTCTGACCTGAAGACACTCAGCCTCCCGGTTCCCAAATTGTCAAAGACTCTGTGATGACCTCTATGCTCAGGCTCGGGGCTTCTCTTAGTTCTCTGTCTCCAGGGGCTCTAGGCCTGGACATGGTAGGCATTCAAAATGAGTTTACTGTTGAACAAACTACCAGGCAGTGCATTTTATGTGATCTCTTGTCATCATTTTCACTTCCTTTGTGCTTGCAAATTCCAGCTGGAAACATTAAATAAAAACCAGACTGTGATTCAGAGAAATGGTAGCCCGACTCATGCTTGAACACGTGACTGGCCAGTGTTACTGAAAGGTCAGGCTTCAGAAAAGGGGTATCCCCACCTGGGTGCTTTGTAAATCCCATGAGGCTGTGGAATCAGAGTCAAATGGGAAAGTCACTCTGTGTGCCTGTGGCCAGATGGATTTTGGATCCCTTCATTGGCCCTGCTGGTCACTGGAACTGAAAGAAAATGGCTTAACTCACAAATACTTGTGAGTGTTTGTTCTGTGCTTGGCCCTGTTCTGGGTGCTTCGGGGAATATGAAAAAGGTCACGTTATGGCTTCTGTGTTGGAAGTACTTGGGCTGAGTTGAGAAGACGAGCTGACTGTGGAGGAGCAGGGGATCCCACTGGCAGGTGGTGTGTGTGTGTGCAGGGCCAAGGGAGTGGTAGATAATTACTGACATAGGAAGACAGAGGCAGAGGCTCCTCCAAAGCTCAAGAGGGTGGGGATGACTTTCCGGAGGAGGTGGAAATATGTGAATAAGATAAAGTCAATCTTTGAGGTTCATTTCTATCTTCAAAATGAATTATTTCCTTTTCTGGCCTCAATTAAGAGATTATATTAGTTTTCTACTGCTCCCTGACAAAAGACCACAAATTTAACAGCTTGAAACATTCATTCAGGCTCTGGTTGGGTAGCTCAGTTGGTCAGGGCATCATCCCAACACACCAAGGTTGTGGTTTGATCCCCAGACGGGGCACATACAAGAATCAACTAATGAATGCATCAATAAGTGGGACAACAAATCGATCTCTCTCTCTCTCCACCCCCCTCAGATTAATAAAAAGAATTCATTCATTTATTACCACACTGTTCTGTAAGTCATATGTCCTGGCAGGACATCCTGGATGTCAGCTGGGGGTTGCTCTCAGCTCTTAGAGGCCACTCCATCACTTTTCCATGTAACCCTTTACATTTTCAATTTAGCATCATGCCTCAAATGCCCCTTGTGTTTTGAATCTCTGACTTCCTCTTCTGTTATCAGCTGGAGAAAACCTTTTAAAGGACTCTTGTGATTAGGTAGAGCCCACCTGGATAATTTCCTTTTGATTAGCTGAAAGTGAACTGATTAGTAACCTTAATTGCATCTGCAAAATCCCCTTTGCCATGTGCTAATGTAATTACAGTCCCAGTCCTGGGGATTCATGTGGGAAATCTTGGGGATGGTGATGTTAAGATTCTGCCTACTATTGGAATATTAACAGAAACGGAGCTATAAGGGGCTAACCTCAGGCACTGGCAGGAGGGATGAAAGAGACAAAGGAAGCTAAGGTGTGACAAAAACTTGTTATATGGTTAGCACTGTACTAAGCATTTTCACAAATGTCGTCTCCATTCTCACATCAAAGCTGTAAAGTAGGTATTGTTATCATTGTCTTCATTTTATTAGTGGAAACACTGAATCTTGAAGAAAAAAAGGGCACAGCTACTGAATGGCAGCTCTAATTCCAAAGCCTCCTCCCTCCATTCCACCATTTTGGGAAAGAAGAAGAGGGTGATATGGCAGATATTGGGGAGGTAGAGTTCACAGCTCTTGGCAGCTGATTTGCTGTGAAGAAAGGAAAGGGAGGGATCTAAGGTGATACAAAGCACTAAGTCTAGAGGAAGGGGAGGATGGTGGTGTCAACAGACATAAACTCAAGGGCTAACTCAGCAGTGTATGGGAAGGACACTGAGTTTCTGTGTGGATTTCAGATATTCAGTACTCCATGCTCTGTTAATCCATACCTTTTCCCTTCAGAGAACCTGGTTCTCTCCGCCAGAGGAGGACAGGGCCCCCAGTCTTGATGCCTGGTAACTGGCATAGCTGAGCCCCCGGCAGGTGCTGTGTTCAAACAGAGGGAGGACGAGGAGGTTGGGATCATCACTAGTCCTTGGCAGCACCAGAGCAGAATACAGAACCGCCCCCGCCCCCCGCCCTTGGCCAAGTGTCTGGGCAGCACTTGGTATTCAGGCTGCTTTGACTTTTTGGACTCTGATGCTGAGAGTGCATAGATGGATCTTATGGTGACAATGGTGTGCAGATCAGTGAAGTCATGACGCCTGCCCCTGATACTCCTCTGGACATACCATTTCTGGTAAATTAGATCACTGACAACTTGTATTTCACTGTCCCTGTCTCTCTCTCTCTCCCCATTCTGTTTCTGATGGTTACAAAGGTGCTTTGATACATAATATGCGAGCTCTGTAACAGTCAGACCCCTTTCTGGGAAAGAGGCCTGGTGGGTTAGGTAATACATGCGTCAGTGCGCTTGAGAGTTGCTTCTTCCCCTCCGTTTCTCTGCACCGTGGGGCTTCACTGCTCCCAAGAGGACGGGACTTCTCTGTGGCCTTGTCATTGCCATGTTTTTGAAGATTTCCAATCTCAACGATACTAACACACTCATAGAAACTGTTGTAATTAAGAGCTTCAAAGGAGGTATGACCAAGTTGAATGATATCTCTAAGGGCCATTCCAACTGTGCTTTGGGAATTTAGTTGAGAGGGGAGGGACATCTGGAAAAGCTAGCACTGATAAGGCTGATGACAGGAAGGAGGGCCCCCTTCCCGGGGCATGAAAGGATGACCAGGGTTCAGTTGGTTGGCAGGGGAAGGGAAGGTCTTCGAGGCTGTGGGGAGAGTTACACAGTGACCACAGGTTTGAATGAGCATGGTGTGTATATGGGATGTGAACCCAGTGGCCTGAACCGAGGGAGATAGTGCTACCTCAGTCTGAGGAAGTGTCTCTCTGCCCTCTTCCTTCTCCCTTTCGTTAAGACTTGGGGCTTTTTAGCTTCCTCCTCTGCCCCAGGTGTACAGATGGATTGACAGGGAGCTATTCTTTCTGGCCCAGTCTCAAGGGCATGTCTGTAGACACTGTTTTCTCTTCAGGTTCACTCCCGCCTCCAAACAGTACACTTTCCTTGGTTCCTACCCTATTTTCTTTAGAAAGTCTTACAAGTACTTTAACCAAGGAACGTTCCTTGCTTCATTTTAATTTTTGCAGACAATTGTACTGTTAAAGTTGAATGCTTTTAAATGTCGTTACATAGCTTATCTAACATTATTTTGCCTCTCTCTGGCAACCGTGACCCTATTTCATGTTTTATTATTGTACATTTTCTAGAGACACATAAGAAGATAGAGGCCTTTCTTGAGGTCTAATGGTGTGAGGAGCTTTCTTATTCAGGCAGGTGGGTAACACTGGACTGGAGATCCCTTTCTCTTCTTTGAATCTGACTACAGTAGGAATAAATAGCTCCGGTGATCATGTAAATCATGAGGAAATTAGTTTACTGCAGTATTAGTTAGGATTCTGTTATTATATGCACAGAAATCAGCTGGAGTTAGTTTAAGCCAAAGAGGGGAATTTAAAAGACCCAGAGATAGCCCTGGCTGGGTAGAACATCATCTTGCTATGTCAAGTTTACAGATTCAATCCCTGGTCAGGTCACATGCAAGCATCAACCAATGAATGCATAAATGGGTGGAACAACAAATATGTTTCTCTCTCTCTCTCTCTCTAAAAAATCAGTAAGTAATAAAAGACTCAGAGATATACCATGAGATCAAAGGACAGGAATGCCAGTGGGGCTCAGGAAGGCACATGAAGTAGAAGCTGGAAAGCCATGAAGAAGCAGCACTTAGGCACTGTCCGGGTGTAATTGCTTCAATGTGTGCTGTGGCAGATTGGCTCTTCTGCCTCCAGTCCAAACGTGAGGCAGAAAAGGACTAGCCCATCTGCCCAAATTATAATTCCTTCCATTCATGAGACCAGCCAAGACTAAATGAGGATCTGTTAGTTCAGATTCCAAATATGTTCTGGAAAACTGCCCTTAGTCCAATCAACAGAGACCAGTGTGGGTCACAGAACACAAACCCTGGCTGTAGGAGGCCTGGCCTGTGGGAGGGGCCTACCTCATCAGAAGGGGCTTGCTCCAAGTGTCCCTTTGCCAAACCAGACAGATGGTCAACAACTCATCGTTAATTGGAATGAGTCATGTTTCACAATGAACAAGAGCCATTGTGTAAAGACAGTGGTGGCAACGGAGATTGAGTGATGGGAGTAACTACGGAAAAGACCTGACTCTGGCTTGTTTCTGGTCTTCAGTTCTTCATGGGTTGTCCAACTTTATAGTACAGGCCTTGAAAGCAGTAGAACTTGGCTAAGAAAGCATCATATGTGTCTCTTCCCAAACCACATTCTATTTTTAAAAAAGTACTTAACTGAATCATTTGAAGGTTTTTGTTGTAAGGGATGCAGGCTTTAAAAAAGTGATTTCTGGAAGGCAATTGGAAAACTATTATTGATAGAGAATTGCTAAGAAACTTTTTTTTCGTGGATTTGTTGAAACAGACCTCTAACTAATTGACTAATACATTTTCATTTTTCTTGCGAACTATTGTTCTTGAATAGAAATAGTGCTCAATACTGGCCTTGAGTACAGAAGACTGGATCGGGGTCTCTGGGCAAATTATTTAGTATTTCTGAGCCTTGGTTCTGCTTCAGTGAAATGGGATCAGTAACAGGACCTAATTCTTGGAGTCAGGAAGATTACACGAATTAATACATGTTATGTGCTTGGCATCCTTCCTTGCATATAAGCAATCAGTAAATGTGATCTCGCAAAAATAACTGATTAAGCCTGTTTGCTAATAGTTAAGTGTTAATGAGAAAAGAACAAATTGTGTTTGTTTGTTTTAAAGTATACCTGTGAGTAACATTTTAAAAATATTTGCTAAGTAGCCTATGTTTAACTTGAAATAAAGAGTTTTTTTTATTTCTAAAAGGAAGAAAAGTAGGTTTTTTGCGTGTCATAAGAAAGGCACCCCTGACCTCTTAATTCCCCTCACTTTTTTGCTCAAGCCCCCACCGCCCAGCCGTCTGGCAACTATCAGTTTGTTTCCTGTGTCTATGAGTCTGTCTGCCTGTTCATTTGTTTCGTTTTTTAGATTCCACATATAAGCAAAATAATACAGTATTTTCTTCCTCTGACTTATTTTATTTACTGTAATACTCTTTATGTCTTGGATAGACCACAGTTAAAGAAAGTTTTTTATTGATCTGAGAGAAACATTGATTTGTTGTTCCACTCATTTGTGCATTCATTTGCTGCTTCTTGTATGTGCCCTGGGATTAAACCTGCAACCCTGATTTACCAGGACAACACTCTAAGCAACGGAGTTACCTACCCAGGGCCCGGAGAGACCACATTCTGTTTATTAATTCACCAGTCAATGCGCACTTAGTTTGCTTCTATCTTTTTGCTATTGAGAATAATTGTGCTATGTATGTAGGTGTGCAAATATTTTTCCAAGACCCTGTTTTCAACTCTTTTGGGTTTATATCCAGAAGTGAAATGGTTGATAATTTTGTTATTATTATTTTTTTAGGAACTACTATACTATTTTCCACAAGGACCGCTCCATTTTCATTTCCACTAACAATGTACAAAGCTCCCAATTTCTCCACATCCTCTCCAACACTTGTTATTTATTTATTTTATTGCACCCAACCTAATGAGTGTGAGGTGATATCTCATTGCGGTTATGATTTTTTTATTTCCCTAATGATCAGGGGCGTTGGGCATCTTTTTTTGTGCTTTTTGGCCAGGTCTTGAGATCTTGATTAAGACACAAATACCATCTGATATATGACATGTCCTAGTTGTAGGAAAAGTACCTAAAGAGGCAAACTGCAATTTTGAATCTATGGAGACAGAAGGTAGATTAGTGGCTGCTTGGGGCTCGGAGGGTGGAGGGGCAGGATGGTGAGTGACTGCTAACGTGAATGGGTTTTTTTCGAGGGGTAAGGAAATATTCTAAAATTAGATAATGGTGATGGTTTCAGAACTCTGTGAACATACTAGAAACCATTGAATTGTGCAATTTAAATTGGTGAATCTTATGCTTGTGACATATATCTCAATAAAACTGTTTTTAAAATATTACCTTTTGAAAGTAGAACTAAAAGAGCAATAGTGATAAGAGCAAATGTTATCACTTATCAGTCAACTTTATTGAGTAGGAGTGAATTTTACAAGTTTTTGGTGAATTTACATTTCTATTCAGAATTTCAGTCACCCTCTCCCTTTGCTTTCACAAGTCAGTTCTTATTCCTTCAGTCTGATTCTCTTATATAAGTATACCTTAGGTTTTTCTAACCCAGGAAACCTCTTTATTTCATCTGGGAGCAAGCAAACCTCCTTTAGCAGGAAAACTAAGTTAGGCAAGGATGAGTCAGTCAGCCTGGTGTATCTCGGGGCCTCATCTCCTCTGGATTTGCAGAAGCTGACCGGAGAGAGAATATCATGATTGGTGGGTCTCTGCAGGAACTGGCGAAAGCAATTGCCAGGGCTATGTTATGTAGGGCCTTAAAGGGTGCCCTCCCAGTTCCCACACCCAAGTTATCCCCCCTCATTTGATTGCCTGAGTTGCACCATTAGTTCCATTGTCCTGGATGTGTCACCGTGGTGCGAGGCCGGCCCCTAGATAGCTGGGTAACAGCACCAAGGACCCAGGGCTTTCTCAGGCTGAGAGCCTTTGGGCTTAAGTCACAGACTTGCACGTGTACAAATTGATTTCCCCAGGCTTCACTCTGCTTGCGTCCCTTGTAGCAGATGTCTCCTTGGTGAGTCGGGAGGAGTGCCCCCTTGCAAGCTTACTAGCCTGGTAAGGAAGGTAAGTGGCTAAGTAAGCTAGAGGAAAGATGGCAAATAGTTTAAGGTTGGAGGTGCTAGAAACATATTTGGATAGATTTTAGTAGAGGGTTGTAAAGTCCCTCTCTTCCAACAATGATACTTCTATAGGCCTTAGACATTACCCAAAAAGAGTCACCCCTTCAAGCAAGCACCCTTTTCAAGATGAGGAAGCAGATCCAGAGAGAGGAAATGACTGGCCCAGGGCTGCACAACCAATGAGTAGAGCCAGAGTTCCCAGCTCTCCTGCCTGGTGCATGTTCCACTCAAGCTCCATACATCTGATCTGGCCCAGCCGGCAGTCTCTGGTTTCGGATCCTCCGTGGCAAAGGAAGAGCCAGGACAATGGACACCGATGCAGCCCTCTCCACAGAGCCCACTGAGTGGCAAATGTCCACTCTTCCCCACGTGTTGCTCCTGCAGCTTTCTTTGAAGTGGGTGTCTCTCCTGGTTTGCCTTTTGCTTTCCCTGCTGCAGTCCCCTCCGTCTCCACGCTGGCACCATCTGGAATTGTAACTTTGCTAAGGAACTCCAGAACTTTGCCCACACCCTCTGCCATGTTCTGCTATGTGGGCCCACACTAATGCAGATTTACCAAGTACAGAGTGTTCTTATTTTATTTATTTCTGATTACTTAGGGAGAAAAATGTTGCTTCTCAAACTTCAGAGTCTTAGCACTTAAGTAGTGATAATGAAAAAAATGATTTGTAAAATCTTCTATTTACTATAATTCCCCATTCTCTCCTCCTCTGATTTGCCTCATGAAAACGATCTGCGGCTTAAATAGGTGAGATACCCAAGCCAGGAGAGGCTGCTTCATTCCCTTGGGCTCACAGCCTGCTCCTCTGTTGTGACACAGATCTGACTCTCTGAGGTCAGGAGTCCTAGAAAGCGCTCTATATCTTGGAAAGCCTGGCCTGCACTTCCTTGTGCAAAGGGAGATGCCCTTTCCTCCTTCTCTCCAACTCTGCCTCCCTTTACTCTCTTTTTCCTCCTTTACCCTGCTCTCCTTCCTTCTCTTTGTCTTCTTTTCATTTCCAGATTTTCTCACCCTTGTGACCAAAGGTTATCCAGTTACTACCCGTCTTATGCTGTATCAGCAATGTGGCTATTTTTTTTTGTTGTTGTTGGCGTGCAGATTTGATGATACAGTTGGCTTATTCATTGTTGTTTGTGATATTACCCATCTGTAAATGACACAGGCCAGAACCTAGCTTGAAAGACCAGGCTGTTCCCAGGGTGGGAATCTCTCCCTCTTATTTCACTCAGGAAGTTAAGCAACGGGAAGATCTTGTTGCCTCTGGATGTAGGATGTACTAGGGGGAGCTGTGTGCCCTGAGGTCTGTGCTCGTGTCCACCTTTGAACCTTGCTCCCAATCCACTCTCAGACAGGAGTCCTAGATCGGCAGAACTCAGGCATCCCTTCATTGTAATGACTCTCACTAGCACTCTGATTCTTTGTTCACAAGTTAACCTTTACCCCTACACGGGAGGGAGCACTTGGAGCATGTGGCTACACCTGTACTCATTGCATCCATTGTGCCATTGTATTGGCACATAGCACACGAAGGATGTAAAGTTGCCTCCATGCTATTTGAGCTTTCATGGTGTCTATGATAGCTAACCCACACTAGTACAGCACTTGGTGCCTCTTGCTTCCAATTATTAGTTTTGTTTTCTGCAAGTGCCCTGCTGCCCATAGCCTACCCTCAAACACAATTAGGACAGAGATCTCCAGCCCTGCACACAGGGTCTTACGACTATTAGATGGTTAACAGTGTTGAGCCAAATGAAAATGCCACCGTTTGACTGTTTTTAACCTACTGAGTACTGTGTCTTTTTAAAAAGTCCTCCCCTGAGGATATATTTATTGATGAGAGAGGGAGAGAAAAAGAGAGAGAGAGAGAGAGAGGGAGAGAGAGATCAACGTGGGAGAAAACATCAATCAGTTGCCCTGACCAGGGATCAAACCTGCAACCTTTTGGTGTATGGGACAACTCTCCAGCTAATGAGACACCCAGCTAGGGCCTAAGTGTCTTTTGACATGGAGACAAAGTATTCATTGCTCAGGGTGTCCTGATGCAAATGATGGCTGAGTCCTCAGGCTTCCTTCCCAGTGCTGGAGGTTTTTCCCTCCTCTCTCTGGACATGGCCTCCCTTGAAAAAAAAAAAGAAACTTAAAAAATATCGAAACCTGGCTTTGTTCCATTCAACATGGCAGCATAGGTAAACATGGCTTGCCTTTTCACACAACCCCATCAAAATTACAACTAAATTGTAGAACAACCATCACTCAGAACTGTCAAAAATCAAGCTGAATGGAAGTCTGATGACTACGGAATTAAAGAAACCACATCCATTCAGGTAGGTAGGAGGGGTGGACATGTGGAATGTGCTGGTCCCACATCCACATGTGGAGCATAAAAATTCAGGAGGGATATCTTGGGATTGAGGAGTCTCAGCCCCACACCATACCCCCCACCCCCAGCCCAGGGTTCCAGTGCCAGGAAGATAAGTCCCCATAACTTCTGGCTGCAGAAACCAGCAGGGATTGAGTCAATGGAAGAAACTTCTAGAGTCCCTGGCAATTCCTCTTAATGAACCCACACATAGACTTACTCAGACTCACTCCCTCTGGGCTCTGGCACTGGGGTAGCAGCTTGAAAGGCACCAGTGGCATACAGGGAGGAACTGAAGTGTCTGGCATCAAGGCAGGAGCTGGGGGACAGCTTTTCCCCAGACAGTAAGACGAGCAGGGGCTATTGTCCTTCTTCTGAGACCTCTCCCCACAGAGTCAGAGAGCCAGCAGGGGGGTGCCATATCTGAGACTCATCAACCTGGCTAACAATGTTTGCCATGCCTTGGAGATCCCCTGAGACTCCGTCCTACCCAACTTACAGCTGTTTACATTGACTTTTCCATATGAATGGCTGGTCTTGGCTCATGCTTCACAACTTCACAAATCCAGCTGGATTCAGGGAGCCTCCAACCCCCATATCTCTTGATAAGTGGCCCCAGGCATGGCACTAGCAGCAGCCAGCTTAGATTCAAAGCTTGGCTTTGGCTGGGAATCTCCAAGCTCAGTACAAGCAGCCATCTCAGATTGCTTTATAGCTCATGCAGGGTGGCCCCTAGCAAAATGCAGGTGGGTGCTGACCTTGGCCTGTACCACCTGGAAACCCTAGGGTCTGTGTACCTAGTGAACAGCTACAGACCATGTTGGGGCACCACCACCATGCCTCTGCACAGCTGATCCTCCACAGGGCAAATGTTGGTGGTCAGTGGTCAGAGCCAGTGCTTGCAGCTGAATGGCTTGAGTAAATCCCTCCCATTGACCTGCCAACACCAACCAAGACTGAACTACAAGAGAAGGGTATACTCAGCCCACAGGAAGGTCACATCTTGCGTACCCAGTTTGGGTGACAGGAGAAGCTGTGCCACTAGACTCTACAGGGCACCTACTATGTTAGGCCATGCTACCAAGGCAGGGAGTCATAGCAGCTCTACCTAATACATAGGAACAATCATAGAGAGGCTGCCAAAATAAGGAGTCAAAGGAACTTCGCTCAAATGATAGAACAGAGAAAAACTCCAGAGAAAGAACTAAACAAAGTGGATAAACAATCTATCAGATGCAGAGTTCAAAACCCTAGTTATAAGGGTGCTCAAGGAACTTAGTGAGGACCTCAACAGCATAAAAAAGATCCAGTCAGAAACAAAGGATACAACAATTGAAATAAAGAACAGTTTACAGGGAAACAACAGTAGAGTGAATGACGCTGAGAATCAAATCAATGATTTGGAACATGAGGAAGAATGAAACAACCAATCAGAACAACAAGAAGAAAAAAAGATTCCAAAAAAATGATGATAGCGTAAGCAACCTCTGGGATGACCTCAAGCATTCCAACATTTACATCATAGGACTACCAGAAGGAGAAGAGATAGAGCATGAAATTGGAAATTTATTTGAAAAAATAATGAAAGAAAACTTCCCTAATTTGGTGAAGGAAATAGACATAAAAGTCCAGGAAGCACAGAAGGTCCCAAACAAGATGGATGCAAAGAGACCCACTCCAAGACACATCATAATTTAAACACCAAAGTTTAAAGATAAGGAGAGAATCTTAAAAGCAGCAAGAGAAAAGCAGTTACTTACCTACAGGGGAATTTCCATGAGACTGTCAGCTGATTTCTCAAAAGAAACCTTGCAGGCTAGAAGGAATTGGCTAGAAATATTTAAAGTCATGAAAAGCAGGGACCTACAACCAAGATTTCTCTATCCAGCAAAGATACAATTTAGAATTAAAGGGCAGATGAAGAGCTTCCCAGACAAGAAAAACTAAAGGAGTTCATCATCACCAAACCATTTTTATATGAAATGTTAAAGGGACTTATTTAAGACAAAGAAGAAGATCAAAACTCTGAACAAAGAAAAGGCAATAAATACATATCTATCAACAACTGAATCTAAAAAACCAACTAAGTAAACAAGAAGAACAGGGACAGAATCATGGATATGGAGAACGTTTTGAGGATTGCCTGATGGGAGGGGGTTGTGGGGAAATGGGTGAAGAGATGAGGAAATTAAGAATTACAAATAGGTAATTACAGGATATCCATTAGGATGTACAGTACAGTATAGAAAATGGAGTAGCCAAAGAACTTACGCACATGACCCATGGACATGAACAATGGTATGGGGATTGCCTGAGGGAGTTGGGGGTGCTGGGTGGAGAGGGGGAAGAATTAGGACAACTTAATAGTATAATCAATAAAATATAATTTAAAAAAAGAAAAAAATCTGTGTAAACCTCAGTTTTCTCATTAGGAAGATACTTCTTTCCAAGTTGACAGAATTAAATAGAAAATGTGTGGAGTGTTTAACTGAGATATATATATAGATACAGGTCTATGTTTATATCTGCATCTATATATAATCTATAGATCTATATCATCTATGTCTAATAGATACATATACAAAAAGAGGTCAGGATGGGAGGACTCTGAAGGTCTGGACACAAACCTTGATTATTTATATGTTTTGCTTCTCTTTTCAACCATGGTGTTTTCTTTATGGGAGTAATGAGAACATCCTGGGTATATCTGGACCCTTGGTCTCCCAGCCCAGTCTCTTTGTCAGAGAATGGTTGAGAGCGTGGGACCCAGTGTGAGGATCTTAGTGGAGGCTGGGGGTGTCAACAAGGGTGGTTGTTGAGGTTGTGGGAGCCTAAGGCTGGCTCTTTTGTTGGTTACTGCGTTGGAGTCCAAATCAGAAGACCAGTCCCTTGGGTGAACAAGTTTGCATTGTTTCCATGGAGACCACAATGTCTTGGCTCCAACCCAACCATCTTACTTCCCAGAGATACAGTTTGTGAGACAATAAGGCCATTTTCATCAATGAAAGATGATGCACTCACACACCCATGTGGGTGGCAAGTATGGATGATTTAGTTGTGATGCAGCTCCCCGAAATGATTTGTCCAGGAACAGACAGTAGAGGGAAGGGAAGGGAGGGAGGACTACAAGGCTCTGTTAGTTATTGACATCTCAGCTTGAGTCAGTTTATCAACTCTTACACAGTTATCTCTCAGGACCATGGAAGGTTAACTAGGGGAAGCCAAATATTGGGGCCTTAAGAAGGAGAGTAAATCAACACAGAGGGAATAATGGAAGGTCAGTGAATTCTATACATATCCACTGGCAGTCCAGTAAGAATTATAGCTAATGTTTATTGAGCACCTATTATATGCTTGTACCCGCACAAAATACTTTATATCTATCCATATCTATCCATATTTATGGGCTTATTTTTGGATGGGAAAACTATGTTTTTATTTTTATTAATTCCTAATAGGTATTTAGCATTTCCTTTAGTTATGAGTCTAGGCAATGGACCACAATATTATTATCAGAGTTGTGCCTTTGTCACCTTAGAAATCACAGATATTAAATCAAAGAGGACTGACACTGCAAATTGATGAAAGGATCTAAGCTATTTTGTGGAACATGGAGGTGTCACAAGATATATGGATACAAATGGCATTTTTTTCCCCACTGCTTTATGAGCCATGTCAAAATAACCACTGAGGGTTCTCCAAAGAAGAGGTAATATGAGAAAAACATTCAGGTTATCATTGCTGGAAATTTTCACCGTGTGTCTTCAGGCTAAGAGGTCAATTTATTGGACTCCTGGAAGCCCAAAAGGGCTCTGATTAACTAGTCAGTCTCATTTACTTTTTTGTTTGCTGGTTTTATTCTTTATTGTCTTCATTCATTCTTTTGGTTGAGATATAATTCACATCTCATGAAATTCACCCTTAGAAAGTGTACAATTCAGTAGTGTTTGTTATATTCACAAACTTGTACAATCATCACCACTATCTAATTCCAGAACATTTTCATCATCCCCCAAAGAAACTTCAACCCTCTAACTTAACTCCCCTAACCCCAGGCCCTGACCTGGTAACCACTAATTTAATACCTGGTTTATGTTGTTTTGTAGTTTTCATGGTACAAATCTTGCACTTCTTTTGTTATTTTGATTTACTTCTTTTTCTGTTTCTGTTCTGCTTGGTTGTTTATTTTTTAGATTCAATTGTTGATGGATATGTATTGAATGCCATTTTATTGTTCAAATTTTTGATCTTTTATTCTTTGTCATCTTAAAGAATACCCTTTAAACATTTCTCATAATACTGCTTTGGTGGTAATGAGCTCCTTTAGCTTTTTCTTGTCTGGGAAGCTCTTAATCTATCCTCCAATTCTAAATGATAGTTTTTCTAGGTAAAGTAATCTTGGTTGTTGGTCCTTGATTTTCATCACTTTAAATATTTCTTGCTAATCCATGCTGGCTTGCAAAGTTTCTCATGAGAAATCAGCTGACAGTGTTATGGGAGCTCCATTGTAAGTAACTAACCACTTTTCTCTTGCTGCTTTTAAGATTCCCTCTTTGCCTCTAACCTTCAGCATTAACAAAAATTTTTTAAAAAGATTTTACATATTTATTTTTAGAGAGAGGGGAAGGGAGGGAGAATAGGAGGGAGAGAAACATCAGTTTGTGGTTGCCTCTCCTGCGTCCCCAACTGGGGGCTTAGCCCACAACCCAGGCACGTACCCTGATTGGGAATCTAACCAGTGACTTTTTGCTTCGCAGGCCGGCAATCAATTCACTGAGCCACACCAGCCAGGGCTAAATTTTGGCATTTTAATTATGATGATTCTTGGTATGGGCCTCTTTGGGTTCATCTTGTTTGGGATTTGCTGAGCTTCCTGGACTTGTATGTCTATTTCCTTCACCAGGTTAGGAAAGTATTCTCTCATTATTTTTTCAAAGAGGTTTTCAATTTTTTGCTATCTCTCCTCTCCTTTCAGTACTCCCAGGGTGCAAATGTTGGTATGCTTGAAGTTGTCCCAGGGTCTCCTTACACCCCATTTTCATTTTTTAATTCTTTTAAAATATTTATTTATTTATTTTAAAGTGTATTTTATTGATTACTACAGTTGTCCCATTTTTCTTCCCTTTATCCCCCTCTGCCCTGCATACCTCCTCCCTCTGGCACTCATCCCTCCTTAGTTCACGTCCATGGGTGTACATATAAGTTCTTTGGCTTCTCCCATTCCTAAACTATTCTTAACCTCCCCCTGTCTATTTTGTGCTTACCAATTATGCTTCTTATTCCCTGTTACCTTTCCCCCCCATTTTCCCCCTTCCCCTCCCCACTGATAACCCTCCATGTGATCTCCATTTCTGTGATTCTGTTCCTGTTCTAGTTGTTTGCTTAGGTTTTGTTTTTTAGGTTCAGGTGTTGATAGTTTTAGTTTGTTGTCATTTTACTGATCATTGTTTTGATCTTGTTTTTCTTAGATAAGTCCCTTTAACATTTCATATAATAAGGGCTTGGTGATGATGAACTCCTTTAACTTGACCTTATCTGGGAAACACTTTATCTGCCCTTGCGTTCTGAATGATAGCTTTGCTGAATAGAGTAATCTTGGATGTAGGTCCTTGCCTTTCATCACCTTGAATACTTCTTTCTAGCCCCATCTTGCCTGCAAGTCTTCTTTTGAGAAATCAGCTGATAGTCTTATGGGAACTCTTTTATAGGTAACACTTTCCTTTTTTTTTTTTTTTGCTGCTTTTAAGATTCTCTTATTAACTTCAATCTTGGGTAATTTAATTGTAATGTGTCTTGGTGTGTTTCTTCTTGGATTCAACTTCTTTGGGACTCTCTGAGCATTCTGGACTTGTATGTCTAGTTCCTTCGCTAGATTGGGGAAGTTTTCCTTCATTATTTGTTCAAATAAGTTTTCAATTTCTTGCTCTTCCCCTTCTTCTTCTGGCACCCCTATGATTCAGATGTTGGAACATATAAAGTTATCCCAGAGGTTCCTAAGCCTCTCCTCATTTTTTTGAATTCTTTTTTCTTCTTTCTGTTATGGTTGGTTGTTTATTTCTTCCTTCTGTTCCAAATCTTTGATTTGAGTCCCAGTTTCTTTCCCTTCACTGTTGGTTCCCTGTATATTTTTCTTTATTTCACTTTTTATAGCCTTCTCTTCTTCCTTTATTTTGTGACCATACTCAATGATCTCTGTAAGCATCCTGATTACAAGTGTTTTGAGCTCAGCATCTGATAGGTTGGTTATCTCCTCATCACTTAGTTCTTTTTCTGGAGTTTTGATCTGTTCTTTCACTTGGGCCATATTTCTTTGTCTTAGCACACCTGTTATGTTGTAAGGGGTGGAGCCTTAGGTATTTGCAGGGGTGGGGCAACCCACTTTGCTGCGTTGTGGTGCTGTATGTAGGGGAGGTGTCAGAGAGGGAACAATGCTGCTTGCTTGGCTCTCTCCCCACCTTCTACCACTTCCCTCACTTCCCACAAGTGGTCGTGCCTTTTCAGATGCTGATTTCTGGGTGGGTGGGCTTGTGTACATTCTAGGACCCTGTGGGCCCCTACAATGGACTCTCCTGTGAGACCGTGAGTTTCTCCTACTGCCACAACCCCCACAGGTTTTTACAGCCAGAGGTTTTGAGGTCTTATTTCTGTGCTAGAACCCTGGGTTGCACAGTTTATCTCACTCCCCAGTTCTTCCTCCCTGCTTAGCCGCATGCAAATGTGGGACTGCCAGGTCCGCCAGCTGCGGCCTGGTCATGTATCCTCTCCACCTCAGCTTCCCATCTCCACCCCTCTTACCTGTCTGGATGAATGTTTCTTCTTTAACTCCTTGGTTGTCAGGCTTCCATGCAGTTTGTTTTCCTGGCAGTTCTTCTGGTTGTTTTTTGTTTTTAAATTGGTTGTCGTCCTTCTTTTGGCTGTGCGAGGAAGAGAAGCATATCTACCTATGCCTCCATCTTGACCAGGGGATTTTTTTCTTTTTGTTGTTCTGATTGGGTGTTTTTTCCTTCCTTATATTCAAAATCTGATTTTGTTTCTCAGCTTCACATACTCTATTGTTGATTCTCTGTTAATATTTTTTATTTCAATTAGTGAATCCTTCATTTCTGATGTGTCTTTTTTTATGCTGTTGATTTTTTCCCTAAGTTCATTGAACAACCTTATAACCAGTGTTTTGAACTCTGCATGGAGTAGATTGCTTGTCTCCATTTTGTTTAGGTCTTTTCTGGATTTTCGTTCTATTCTTTCATTTGGGACACGTTTCTTTGTCTGCTCATGTTGGCAGCCTCCCTGTGTTTGTTTCTATATATTGTCTAGGAGGGCCAGCCATGTCTCCCAGGCTTGGTAGAGTGGCCTAATGTAGTAGGTGTTCTGTAGGATCCAGTGGTACAGCCCCCTAAACACCCAAGCTGGGTACTTGAGGTGTGCCCCCTTCCATGTGGGCTATTTATACCCTTCTGTTGTAGTTGAGCCTTGATTGCTATTGTCAGTGGGAGGGATTTACTTCCAGGGCAAGCAGCTACAAGGATTTATTGCAAAACTGACCTCCGGCCACTGTTGAGAATCAGCTGTGCAGTGGCACACCCCACAGAGCACAACTTAACTCAGGTGCTGCTGAGTCTACCTCCTGAGCATGTGACTCGTGGAGGTGCTTGGGTGGTGATGCTTCTGCATCATCCGAACCTGTTCACTGAGTGAGCTGTCTCTGGGGCTCCCCGGGAGGCACAGACCAAGGTCAGCCACCACCTGTGTTCTGCTTGGGGCCACCTGGCATGAGCTACAAAGTGATCCACCGATTGCTGCTACTTGTGCTGGGCTTGGAGGTGCCCAGACGAGGACAAGCTGTAAGCCAAGGCCAGCAATGCTAGTGCTGGACCTGGGGTCACTTAACAAGAGGTTAAGAGTACGCTGTGGCCAGATGCTGCTTATTTGAGAGATTCTAGGAAAATCTGAAGCATGAGCCACGCTAGGCCATTTATATGGAAAAACCACTGGAAACAGCCTGGGTGGGCCTGAAAGTTGGGTGGGGCAGAGGGGAATTCCTGAAGGAAATCCCCAGGGCAGGGCGAGCAGTGTGACCCAGGTTGATGGTCTCAGACATGGCACCCACCTGCCAGCTTTGTGGGGGAAGGGCTCATCAAAGGAACAATGGACTCTGCCAGCATTTCTGTCTTGGAGAAAGCTGCCCCCTCTCCCCAGCTCTCTCCCTGATACTGGGCAATTCAGTTCCTCCCTGTATGCTTCTCCCCCAGCACTGAAACTTAGAGGGAGAATCCAAGTAAGTTTGTGCTTAGGCCCTTTAAGATGAACTGCCTGGGACTACAGAAACCCATCTCCCTCAGCCTCAATCCGTGCTGATTTTTATGGCCAGAAGTTTTGGGGACTTCTCTTTCCGGCACTGGAACCCTGGGCTGGGGGACCTGGCATTGGGCTGTGATCCCGTTGCTCCTTAGGGGGGACCCCTGGAGCTGACATAGCCCTCCTAATTTTTATCCACCACAGTTGGCAGGTTAATAATAACCTTGGAGTCACCTCGACTCACCTTTCTTTTATATTCCTTTTCATATCCATAAACAAATCCTGTTGGCTCTACTTTGAGCACATATGTATATTCTCGCTTCCTTGAACTACCTCCACTGGTACTATGCTAGACCAAGCTACCATTGTTTCACACCAGAGCCACTGAAATAGCTTCCAAGCTGGGTGTCCTCCTTTTCCCCTGCTGTCTTATAAGCTATGCTCAACACAGTGGGGAGAGGGAGTCTTTTTGAAAATTAAGACAAATAGCGCAACTCTTCTCAAAATTCTCTGATCCCCATTGTGTTCAAACTCTCAGGCCCTTATGGGGGTTTATTCCCCCATTGGCCTCTGTGAGTTTGTCTACCACTGTCTCCCTGGCTTACTCCACTTCGGCCACACTGGCTTTCTTCCTGTTCCTGGAACACAACAGGCAGGGGCCCATCTCCATGGCGGTCCTATTCCCTGATTCTTTGCTCTGCTTAGAAGATTGTTCTCCAGATATTCACATGGTTCTCTCTCTCACATCCTTCAAATCTTTGCCCAGATATTTTGTTCTCCGTGAGAACTATTCTGATCACCCTTTTTAAAGTTGTAGCCTCCTGTGAGCAGTACTCCTATGCAACTGTAGGGTTGCCATTCCCACAGATTAGGAAGTGAATGGTGTTCCCTGAATTTGTTCGAATCGTGACCCTGCTACTGGCTTTATTTTTTTCCATAGCGTTTACCCCCTTTTAGAAGGCAATACAATTTTCTTCTTGTTTATTTTGTTTATTATTTGACTTTTCCCCATCTGTGACTTGAATGTAAGTTCCATAATGGTAGGAATTTTGTCTTTTTTCCCATTACTGTGTTATGGGTGCCTAGAACAGTGCCCAGCATGTAGGAAGTGCTGAGTATAGATTTGTGAATTAACAACTCATAAAGTTATTTCCTTCTTTTCAATCTTATATCTTTTATTTTTCTAATTGTATTATTACACTGACTGGAACAACCTTAATGATATTGAATAGAAGGAGCATAAACTGTTATTTTTGTCCTTCCTGATTTTCAAGGGACTGCTTTTAGCATTTTAACTTATGTATTAGGTTTGCTATAGATATTTTTGTGTACTTTTTATTACATTAAGGAAGTTTCTTTCTATTCCTAATCTGCTGAAAGTTTAAAAAATTATTGATAGTTGTTGAATTTTCTGCATCTGTCTACTAAGATTATCATGTTTCTCTTTTAATGTTAATGTGGTTAATCTCTTAATAGATTTTCTAATATCAAACCAACCTTACATTTTTAAAGTACCCAAACTGACCATTTGGGAGAATACAAGTAGAGCAGAGCAATCTTATCAAACTGGGAAGAAAAACAGGTATTCAGAGAGGTTGAAGCAATTAGAATTTGCAGAGCATAGTCCCAGAGTGGACAATCCTATGTAGAGAAAGAGCTCCAGAAGTCTGGAGACCGTTACTGAATACTAAGCCACATGTATGTAGGGCGAACACCATGAGGCTGGTCAGAGGACAACTGGAGAGCTGTAAACTGAACAATTCCTAGAGTTCATGTAGGCCTAGGAAATAGTCAAGTTACAGCTAGCTGCAGGAGCGAGACCTCATTGAATTCACTGAACACAAAGGGTCTTCATAGACCTTAGCAGTCAGGCTAAACTATTTCTAGAGTAAAGACGTTTCATGATCCACCCAAACAAAGCTTAAGAACATACCTTGAAAGAGTTAACCTAATCTGCATGTAACTTAACTGCCTGTTAGAACAAAGTCTAACACCCTTTGAAAGAAGGCAACAAAACTTAGCACTCAATAATGTAGGATCCACAATGTCTAGCATCCAATAAACAAATATTGGACATGAGAACAGGCAGTAAATTGTGATCCATAATCTGGAGCAAAATCTGTCAATAAAAACAGGCTCAGAAATGACAGAGATGATATGGTTAAAAGACAAGGGCTTTAAAACACCTATTGTAAATATGCTCAAAGACTTAGAGAAAATCGCCTAAGTAATGAGAAGTGCAAGAAAAAAAATAAACAAATGGACCTGTAGAGCTGAAAAATTCAATATGTGAAATGAAACTTTTATCAGATGGGATTAATGGCAGATAAGACTCTACAGAAGATGAGGTCAGTAAACTTCCAAACACAGTAATGGATACGACCCACACTAAAGTACAGAAGAAAAGAAGAAGAAAACCCACTGCATCCTCTCTGACCTGTGGGAAACTATTAAGCAGTGTGTGTAAATATGTGTATGTGTAATTGTATGATTAAAGTCTCAGAGGGGGAGGGTCAGGAAAGAAATATATCTGAGGAGTCACTGGCCAAAGTTCTTTCAAATTTGATGAAAACTGTAAACCCACAGATTCAAGACACTCAAGGAATTACAAGCAGAATAAACATAAAGAAAACCAAACCTGGACACATCATCACCAAATTGCTAAAAACCAATGATAATGAAAAAACTGTTTACAATTTCAGAGAAAAAGGATACATTGAATATAGAAGAACAAAGGTTAGAATTACCACAGATTTCTTGCCAGAAACAGTATGAGCTAGAAGACATCAGAACATCTTTAAAGCCTAAAAAAAACCTGTCAGTCTAGGCTCCCATATCTAGTGAAAATATTGTTCAAGCATTTTCAAATACACTAAAACTGAGGGAATTTGTTTCCTGCAGATATGCCCTATGAAGAAATATTAGAGAAAGGTGCTGGCTGGTGTGGCTCAGTGGACTGAGTGGCGGCCTGTGAACCAAGGGATTGCTGGTTTGCTTCCTAGTTAGGGCATATACCTGGGTTGTGGGCTGGGTCCCTGGTACGGGGTGTGCGACAGGCAACCACGCATTGATATTTTTCTTCCTCTCTTTCTCCCTCCCTTCCCCTCTCTCTAAAAATAAATAAATAAAATCTTAAAAAAAAAAGAGAAACATTAGAGAATGTTCTTTAGGCAGAAGGAAAATGATACCAGATGGAAACTTGGATGTATACATAAGAATGAAGACCACTGGAAAGGGGAAATAGAAAAGAATTTTTCTTATTAAAATTTTTCAAAAAGATAACTGTTTAAAAGCAAAATAAACCTTGTATTGTGGGGTTTATAACATATCTAGATGTAAAAAGTAGGACAGCAACAGCATGAAGGTTTGGAGAAGAGAAAAGAAAAAACCCCAAACATTTTCTTGACTCTTTTTGCAAGTTGATTGGCTATATGATTGTGTTCTGGCCAATGTGATATGAACAGATGTGTTGTGTGCAGTTCCCAGGAGATATAAAGAGAGAAGGCTCGTTTTTTTTTTTTTTTCTTCTCTCTCTTCCTTCTTCCTGACTGGAATCCTGGCTGGAGCTACAGAAATTATCTTGAACAAAAGGTGACCTTTGGATGTTGGAGAGTGACTTTTCCTTCCTTGGATAATGAAGGAGCAACAAGATCTAAGGAGCCTGGTTCTCCAACACCGTGGACTGCCAGAGCAAATCCGGATTGAGCCCTGGATACTCTACAGTGAGAAAAGGAATTTGTCTTGTTAACAATTTGTCTGCGTTGGAGGTTTTCCCCAACCCAGAGCTGAGCACAATTCTAACTAACATGGTTAGCTGTTTGAAAGAGTAATGCAGTTGGTAAATCTCTGACCAAATGCTCTAAAAAAAAGAAGACACACACGAAAATGAAGATTTGAAAAGGGAACATAACCATAAACAGAACAAAACTTACAAGGATAATATGAGACTTTGAGAAAACTCACAGCAATAATTTTCACACTCAGAAAAAAATAAACTTGTAGAAAAAAATCACCAAAACTAAGCCAAGAAAAATCAGGCTCAAGACAAATACTTGTACACTGATGATGTTCATAATAGCTTTATTCACAATAGCTGAAAAATTGAAACAACCTGGGTGTCCATTGACAAACGAATGTGGTCTACCCATACAATGGAGTATTTTTCCACCTTAAAAAGAAATGAAATTCTGAGACATTCTAAAACATGGATATACCTTAAAGACATTATGCTAAGTGAAATAAGACAGGCAGAAGGATAAATATTCCTCTTATATAATGTACCTAGACTGGTCAAAGTCACAG
Organism: Mormoops blainvillei; assembly: GCA_004026545.1. NCBI lineage: Eukaryota > Metazoa > Chordata > Mammalia > Chiroptera > Mormoopidae > Mormoops > Mormoops blainvillei. The sequence continues at coordinate 244,326 of PVJD01001180.1, forward strand.
AGACAGAAAGTAGAATAGGAATTACCACGGGCTGGGGGCAAGGAGGAAATTGGGAGTTATTGTTTAATGGACACAGAGTTTCAGTTTAGGAAGATGAGAAAGTTCTGGAGTTGGATGGTGGTGATGGTTGCACGACAAATGAGTATAATGACTGTACTTAATACCATCCAACTCTATATACGTGAAAGTGGTCAAAATGGTAAATTTTGTTTCATATATTTTACTAGAATAATTTTTTTTTGGATTCAGTTCTCAGGCCAGTGCTCAATGCAATGAGCCACACCAGCCAGGGCTAATTTTTTTTTTCTTTTTAGATGTTTTAGACCAGGAGGATTTTTCAGTATAGCTGGGCTTCCATGTTGCTAGAAATAGAACGTTGGCTCTGACAGTCTAAAACATTTAGGTTGATGACTTCTGCTCTGTTGTTGTTCTGTTTTGGTATTTACATCATTGGAAGAAAGAAAGGGTGCACATATATGATTTTATAGCACTTAGCAATTAGGAAGGGCAGGCATAACTTCTGTTCCCAGCAGGAAGCCTGTTAATAAAGAAGAGAGAAGCCCCTGGGACTAAATGACTCCACCTTGCCACAGGGAAGCAAGCCCTGGCCATTTTCTTATGTGAACTGGCAAATGAAGTCTGCTCAGGGTTACTAACCAAGGTCAGCTTTTAGAGTTTCTGGTGGGGATGACATCATTTGGCACCAGGCTATGAGCAGGGCTCCTGGGTAAAACCAGCTCCCATTACCTGCTTTGCAGAGCCTCTATCTGCAGAATGCTGTTCTTTCCTGATGGCTCCTGCCTTCAGAATCACCTGAGCTTCAGAAATGCACCAGCAATCCACTTTGCAGCACGGCACATTCCAGATCTCTGTGTAGGGAGGCCACGCCCAGATTCCACAAGAGAGCCTCAGCTGACCCAGCTCCTTCTGCACACCCTCCACATCTTTTCAAGTGTTTCTACCTTGTGACTGAGCTGCATGTCCACATTTGTGTGTAACTTCATTGGTCCCATACGAGAGGTAGGTTTCTTGTTTATCCCAAGCGCATTTCTGCAATGAGCCCAATTTGACCTTTGGCAGCAGATACAATGGTGGGAGTCTGTCAGTGTGCTCTGTGTAGCGCCTCTTCTGCAAGGGCAGCTCCAGACACCCACACTTTGCCTCATGAATCTTCCAAAGCCTCTGAGTCTCTTTTCCACATGGTTCAAGTTGCCTGGCCTGCTTAATTGCCTTGTATTCCCTCTGCATTGCAGCCCCGCTGGACTGCTTGACCTCCCCAGCACAACCTACCCCCAGGGCCTCTGTTTGGGATATTTGTCCTTGTGGGACCTGGCCACAGTCTAATGCCCCCTCTGTGTTAGAGTTCTCCAGAGAAACAGAACAAATAGTATGTGTATATAGTAGACAGATGGATAGGTAGACCTAGGTCTAGCAATCTATTTATCTATGTCTATCTGTTTAGCATCTATCCACAGAGGTTTATTTTAAGGAACTGGCACACATAATCATGGGGGCTGGCAAGTCTGAAATCTGCAGGGCAGGTGGAAGGTTGGAGATCCAAGGAAGAACAGATGCTGAAACCAAAAGATATCTTTCAATAACATGCAGTTAACCTTTTAAACAGTGCTGGGCTCACCCTTTCTTGTCTTGCCTGGGTTGGGGTTCTGTGGTTTTCTCTGACCCGTCCACCTGCGCCCTTTCTCTGTCCCCACGCCTCCCACACAGCCCTCCACCCTTTTCCCTGATGTGCTGATTCTTCTCTTCCCCTGATGGCGTTCACTTGGACTGATGGGAAAAGTCCTGGATATGTGAGTCAGATCTGGGTTCTAACGTAGACAATTCCTTTCCTTGTTGGTGATGTTGAATATGTCACTTAAGCTCTCTGAACCTAAGTCTTCTCTTTGTGAAATGTTGTTGTGTGCCCACCTCTTCTTAAAATTTTTAATTAAGTTTATTGGGGTGACATTGGTTACTAAATTTACATAAGTTTCAAGTGTACAATTCTATAATACATCATCTGTATATTCAGTTGTGTGGTCCCCACCCAAAGTCAAGTCTCCTTCTGTCACATTTCTCTCCCCTTTACCTTCTAAAATATATGGAATGTGTCACAAATTTGCATGCCATCCTTGTGCAGACCCATGCTAATCTTTGTATTGTTCCAATTTTAGTGTATGTGCTGCTGAAGTTAGCACACGTGCCCACCTCTTGTCACATGTAAAGCACCTGACATAGAGTGGATGCTTCATTTACTTTACTTCCTTTACTCTCCATGACCGGGCGCTGCCTCCTCCCCTCACATTGGCCCCTCTCCCCAGCCATGAACGTGGTTTGGAAGACTCAGCATTGTTGTGTTAGTAAGGATTCGCCCGAGAAACAGAACCGGTATGATGTGTATTTATAGAGAGAGGTCGTAGGGCCTGGAAAGTCTCAAGTCCACAGGAGATGCCGGCAGACTGGAACTTTCAGCAAGGGGCGACGTGGCAGTCAAGTCTGAAAGCAGTCTAAGGCAGAATTCCTTCCTCCTTGCGGAATCTCAGTCTTTTCTCTTGGACTCATTGGGCGAAGCTCACCACGTTACGGAGGGTAGTGTGTTTTACTCAAGCCTACTGACTTAAACGTTAATCACATCTAAAAATACACTCATAGCAACACTCAAACCAATACTTGACCAAACGACTGAGTACCGTAGCTGGCCAAGTTGACACATAAAATGAAACTTCACACCTACTGTCAGTGTGTGAAGGTTTACCTCTGATGTTGTCAAGGTTTACCTCTGATGTTGATGATTATAATGGCTGGCATTAGTTGAGTACTTACCACAGACCAGGTAGTATGCTAAGTGCTTTCTTTGGTTCGTTTGATTTAATTCTCATAACTACCACATGAAGTAGTTTTTATTTTGATTCTCAGTTTATGGAGAAGAGAGCTAAGCTTGAGAGAGGTTAAGTAACTAGCCCAAGGTGGCATACCAAGGTGGAGCTGGGGCTTGAAGCCAGGAAGTCCCACTGCAGAGCCCACTGATTTAGTCTAATACGGCCCTGCTGCCTCTTCCGGAATCCTCAAGAGACTGTCCCCTTCCCTGGGCCCTACTGGGACTTGCAGGTCTCCAAAGCATTTTCTCTCCTCTGTCCATGTCTTATTGCCACCCCTGCTTGTTGGGAGCAGATAAAGGGTTTGTTGAATAACCGAAGTCCAGAATTACATGTGGCCCAGCATCTCTGACCTCCACCTTGAGCCAGTGAGGAAGGAGAGCAGCCAGCTTCCTACCTTGCTCCTCTCCCAGCAGCCAGGGCACTCCCGCATGGCCACCTTTCCTGCCTGGGCACTGGTGGAGTCACGCCTGCTGCAAGTGGCATTGTGACCATAGGCTCAGCTGATAAGGAGTCAGGAGGAAGCCCAGCTCTGGGCTCTGGAGTCAAAGAAGGTTAGTCCCTCGTAGGGCACAGTAGCCTGACTGCAGCAGAGGCGATTAACACAACTTCCGCCTTCTTGGGATACTTGAGTGGCCCAGGAATGTGATTTTAGGATATCCCGGCAACGCAGCCTTAGCCCTGTAGAGTTAGTGTCTTTTCCAACCTCCCTGAATCTCAGGAACAAGTGATTCTAGAAGCCTGCCTGGCCCAGTGCTCACTCACTGCCCTGGGAGACAGCAGGCTGGCTCTGATTCCCCGATTCCTGGATGACTGGCTGCCTAGCGTTGGCCCAGCCTCTTGTCCGCTCAAGGCCTGTCCTGTTCTAGGGTTGTTGTATGAGCAGTGACCACCTCACTCCTGTCCCCAGTGAAGAACACAGTGACACTCTAGGTATAAGCCTGCCTCCTTCCTATAGTGGGTTGAATAGTGTCCTCTCAAAAGATATTCCAACTCCTGATCCCTGGTACCTGTGAATGTGACCTTATGTGGAAAAGAGGTCTTTGTAGATATCATTAACATAAGGATCTTGGGGTGAGATCATCCTGGATTTTAGGGCTTTAGTAAGCCCTAAATCCAATGACAGCTGTCCTTATGAGAATGAGGCAGGGGGACTTTAGAGATCTCGAGACAGAAGAGGCCATGTGTGGTGGGAGGCAGAGATTGGAGCCATGCAGCCCTGAGCCAAGGACTGCCAGGAGACCCCAGAAGCTGGAAGAGACAAGGATGGATCCTCCCCTAGAGCCTCTAGAGGGAACATAGCCCTGCTGACACCTTGATCTTGGACCTCTGGCCTCCAGAAATGTGAGACAATAAATTTTCATTGTCTTAAACCACCAAATTTGTGGTAATTTTTATGGCAGCAGCAGCAGCAGCAGCAGCAGCAAACTAACACATCCCCTAATTATGGGTGTGGGGTCCAGGGTGCAAGACCGGTCCTGCCCTGGATGGAGAGCCTGACCCTGGCCAGCCTCTGGCCTGGCTACTCAGCTCCTTGTGTGTACCAGGGACCCAGTACCAATGAGCAGGAAGGACTGGATGGAACAGGAGTAAATTGAGTGTAGCTGAGTTAAAAGGTGGTATTCAGGCACTCACCTGAGTTCAAATCCTCCCTATAATATTTGTTGGCTAAACCTTTGTTTCCTCCAAAGATAGTGACCACAGGGATAGTTGTTACTACCAGGGTGGAACAGAGGGAATAGCAGGCTGGGGAGCTGGGGACTCTAGAGCACTCCCATCATGGACGGGCTCTGTGACCTCCAATGCCTGCCTCGGCGTGAGGGGGTCAAGGTGTCCTATCCCTGCACTCCATAGTATTGTTGTGAGAATCAAGGTAAGGAGTACAGGTGTAAGCCTCTTGCCAACTGTAAAGTATTTCTTGTTAAAATTAAAAATTAAAAAAAATTATCGATGAGAGAGAGAGACAGAGAGACAGAGAGACAGAGACGAACGTCAATCTGCTGTTCCACCTATTCATGCACTCATTGGTTGCTCTTGTATGTACCTTGACCGGAAATTGAACCTGCAACCTTGGCACATCGGGACTATGCTCTAACCAGCCTAGCCACCCAGCTGGGTCTGTAAAGTATTTCATAAATCCAAGGTATTTGTATTATGATTTACATGATTATTGGTATCCTGATGCATTTTTACTCTAGTCCATTTAAATGTGCCTTTATGTAACTCAGCGAGGGGCGGGGTCGGGGGGTTTCCAAAGTACTTATCCCAAAGTGAATCATGCTTGTCAATGCGTGTGACTTCTGGTAGCTTGGAATTGACGCCCTCACTGATAGATGGATTGATAAGGTGAACCTTTGTGTGAGGGAGGGCAAAGAAGAGATGATGAGGCCACTGAGGCTTTCTGAGAGTTTTTGCTGAGTTTGTATGCACGCATTCTGATTTGTCCTGACTCTGGTGGAAGTTCTGTGCACACCACAGATGGAGAGGAAATCCTGGAGGTCTGGCAGCAGCCTGGATTGGATAGTTGGAGAAATCTGTTACATTTGTCTTGTATCTGGCACCTTTATGCTTCCTGGGGATAGAGGAGAAGGGATCCAGGACTCTCTAGTGACTGCTCTCTAGATCTTGGCATTGTGAGAATGTAGTTATCCTTCTTTGCAGGGTTGTCATGAAGCCTAATTGATTCCATTTTCTCTACCCATCACTTTTACATGGCATCTTTCCCAGCTACTACACACGCCTTAAAGACAGAGATGTACAACACTGTAAATGTACCGAATGCCACTGAATTGTGCACCCACAGCCTAATACACAGTGCCAGGCACATGACCCTCAATCTCAAGGGTTTTTGGAATGACTCATGCTCTAACCTGGAGATGATGGAGGCCCTGGCAGTTTATAGGTCTCAACAGCTGGGAGTGCAGCCCAACTGCTTCCAGAAGACATGCAAGAGGGAAGGGAGCTGAGGGTATCATTATCTGTACCTAAAAATATGATGACTAATTAATATGTAAATACTAAACCACCACAAACAGGGGGTGGAATGAAATGATTAGGGGAGGGGACGAAAAGCACAGACAGTCCATCTCTCAGATTACTGAGGGAAACTAGGAAGTAGAGCATGCAAGATTACATTATAAATGGTGAGAACTGTCTCCAAGAGCTTCCTGTCCAGCTGCGTTAGGATGTAGAAGATGGTGGGGTACATAAAGGGCCACTGTAAGACTTACAAAGGGTGGTGCCAGGGCCGTTCAGAGTGTTGTGGCCATAGGAGTCTGATCTGGTTTTGATTGGCTGTCTCTTGCACGCCCCCAACTCCCCAACTGGGGACCTGGCCCACAACCCAGGCATGTGCCCTGACTGGGAATCGAACCAGAGACCTTTCAGTTCGCAGGCCGGCACTGAATCTGCTGAGCCACACCAGCCAGAGCTTGATCTGGTTTTGAATCTGAACTCTGTCCCTAGCCTTTATGTGACTTTGAGCATGTCACTCTTCAACCTCCAGTTTCACATCTCTAAAATAAAGACAATATTATCTACCTCAGAGGGTTGTGGTAAGTACCAGCCAGATCACAAGTGAAAGTGTCCAGCGGTTTCTAGCACTGACAACACGTTCAGTCAGTGTAAGTTTACTATTATTTTCTCGCTTACTGGCTTGGACAATGCACTCTTCTGAACTTCTCAGTTTCATCAGTGAAAACAGAATACACGAGGAGGGTACCCGGCACACAGTCGATATTCAGTAATGGTTTGTTTTTATTTTTAACCTTTTTCTTTTATTTTGAAACAACTTTAGCCTTAAAGTTGCAAAAACGCTAGAGTTCCCCTATATCTTATACCCAAACTTCCCCTAATGTTGACACTGTACATAATCATAGTACAAAATCAAAACCAGGAAATTAACATTGGTACAAGGTGATAAGTATTAACTAAACTGCAGACTTTATTTCTTTGTCCTTTTCTGTTTCAGGTTCCAAATCAGGATCTTGTGTTCCATTTAGTTGTTGCATCCCTTAATAATTTTCTCCAGTTTGTGGCAGTTCCTCAGTCTCTGTTTTTCCTGACCTTGACATTCTTGATGAGTACTGGTCAATTACTTGGAAGAAATATTTCTCAGTTTGGGTTTGTCTGATGTTTCCTCACGATTAGATTGAGGTTACACACTTCAGGCAGAAATACCACAGCAATGATGTGTTATTTTTTGTTTTTTCTTTCTTTTTTCCTTTATTGTGGTTAAGTACACATAACATAACATTTGCCATTTAGATCATTTAAAAATGTATGATGCAGCGGCATTTAGTACATGCACAATGTTGTACATCTACCACTTCCATCTAGTTCCAGAACATTTCCATCATCCCTCTAAGAAGCTCCTTACTCATTAGCACTCCCCATGCCCATCCCCCAGCCTCTGGCAATCACTAAACTGCACTCTGTCTCTGGATTTGCCAATTCTGAACATTTCTTATAAGTGCAATCATACATGTGGTCTTTCCTGACCAGCTTTTTTCACTAAGCATAATGTTTTCAAAGTTCGTCCAGGTTGTAGCATGAATCAGAACTTATTCATTTTTATGTATGAATAATATTCTATTATGTGGACAGACCACATTTTACTTTATTTTCTAATTCAACAGTGAAACCTGGGGTGGGCTCCGCCTGAGGGGTGAGGGAAAAAGGGAGGAGACTCCTGTGACTGGCAGGAGGTACTGTGAAGTAAGGGGAGAAGTGCCAGGATTGGTGCACTGGGGAGTATAGGACGGTATTTGCACGGTGCAGCAATGCTTATGGAGGCCACTGCAGGACTGTTGACTGGGTAGTAGATTGCTTTGAAAAGTTTTATTTGTGGAAAAGGAAGAACAGTTGTTCATAACAAGGGGGGAGATGACCCAAATATGGAAAGGGAAATTCTCTCTGGAACGGGAGGAGTTGGTTCTCAGTGGCACCAGCTTTCTAGGGGTAACCAGAGCTTCTGGAGGCCTGTCCACCAGGCCACCGGAGGCTGGGGCTAGGACCGTGTTGGTCGCCCGGGGTGCATGCTCAGGAAGGGACTAGTGCTCCGGGGCGGGGCACGTGCTCATTGCTTATAGAGAATGGGGTCCCTCCCTTTAGACAAATACAATAGTGGCAAACTTTTATTTATAAAAAAGGTGTGCCGAGGGGGACGGCGAACAATTTTCATTTTCTCAACGTCGCACCCCAGCTACTCCTTAACTAGCAGTCTTCCTTAGGTTTCCTGGAGCGGGTGTCAGGTACGAACTGCGAGGAGAGGTACCTTCCCAGCCAGTCCCGCGGCCCGGGTTAGCCCGGCACTGTTGGCCGCGGGCAGCCCGGGCGCGGCGCTGCCCCGGGGCAGAGGGAGGAGCCCCAGCGCGCGCCTGCCCCCTGCCCGTAGCACCGTCAGCCCCGTCAGCCCGGCGCGCGCACCGTGCGCGTATTCGAGGCTGGAGGCGGCGGCGTGCGCGGGCTGCGCGTGCGCGCTGCGGCGTGGCGAGGGGCGGCGCGGGCTCGAGTCTGTCAGTGACAGCGGGCGGGGGCGGGGGCGGGGGCCGGGGATGGTGGCCGAGGCGGTGGCTCTTCCGACATGAGGCAGCGGCACCGTGGGGCTCGGCGGTGGCCGCGGCCGTGGCCGCGGCGGCTGCTCTAGCTTGGGAAGCTGCCCCAGGCGGGCGTCCCGAGCCGGCGTCGCGGGAGCGGGCTCTGCGGCAGTGCCGCGCACGGGCCCTGAGCTCAGTGCTGGGCGGCTCCCCGGCCCTGGGCATCCCTGCCGGTTGGGTCGTCGCTGGCGACCGGGAGCAGGCGGGCGGGGCTGGGAGCAGGCCCCTTTAGACGGGTCGCGCCGACGGCGGCGGCCGCAGCGCCGCGGGCTCCGCAAACTCGCTGCCCGCCTCCCGCGGGGCGGGACAGAGGGGTCCGGCCGGCGGCCTGACGCAGTGGAGGCGCCGCGCTTTGCGCAGCATGAGGGGCCCGCCACAACCGCCGGGAGAGCTACGTTTGCCAGAGCGGCCGGCGGCGTGAGAGTGCTGGGGAGGACGCCCCTCTACTGCCGCCGCGGCGGGCGCAGCAGGCGAGTGTGTGCGAGGGGACGCGCAGCGGGCTCGGGAGGCGCCGCGGACTCGGTGGCCGCCGCCTCGCGGACCCTGGGCACTGCGGGCCCGCCTTGGGTGGCTGGGGTCGGCCTCGAGGTGGGACACTGAAAGGGCTGATTACTGCAGTTTTGTGAGCATATCGTGCCTTTGCAGCAGACCACTGGGTCCGCCACTTAGGAAATGGATAGAGCTCGTGGCCTTCAGGTGCGAGTTACCTGGGTGGGAATAAACACCAACCTAACTCTGTTTGTTTCGCCGACAGGTAGCGGTGATCCCGGTCTGGGGTGGCTCCGGGCCCGCCGCAACATGGCTTCCCCACCCCACCAGCAGCTGTTGCAGCACCATAGCACCGAGGTGAGTTGTGACTCCAGCGGAGACAGCAACAGTGTGAGGGTCAAAATCAACCCCAAGCAGCTGTCGTCCAATAGCCACCCCAAACACTGCAAGTACAGCATCTCCTCCAGTTGTAGCAGCTCTGGGGACTCAGGGGGCGTCCCTCGGAGAGTGGGCGCCAGAGGCCGTCTGCGCAGACAGAAGAAGCTGCCCCAGCTGTTCGAGAGGGCCTCCAGCCGGTGGTGGGACCCCAAGTTCGACTCGGTGAATCTGGAGGAGGCTTGCCTGGAACGCTGCTTCCCGCAAACCCAACGCCGTTTCCGGTACGCGCTCTTCTATATTGGCTTTGCCTGCCTGCTCTGGAGCATCTATTTTGGGGTCCACATGAGTTCCAAAGTGATTGTCATGGCAGCCCCTGCCCTGTGCTTCCTCGTGGTGTGTGTGGGCTTTTTTCTGTTTACCTTCACCAAGCTGTATGCCCGACATTATGTGTGGACCTCGCTGGTTTTCACCCTCCTGGTGTTCGCCCTGACCTTGGCTGCCCAGTTTCAGGTTTTGACACCTCTCTCAGGACGTGTTGACAGCTCCAATCATACTCCCACAGCTAAGCCCACAGACACTTGCTTATCTCAAGTGGGGAGCTTTTCCATGTGCATTGAAGTGCTCTTTTTGCTCTACACCGTCATGCACTTACCTTTGTACTTGAGCTTGTTTTTGGGAGTGGCCTATTCTGTTCTTTTTGAGACCTTTGGCTATCATTTCCGAGATGAAGACTGCTTCCCCTCCCTTGGAGCAGGGCCCCCGCACTGGGAGCTGCTGAGCCGAGCCCTGCTCCATGTCTGCATTCACGCCATTGGGATCCACCTATTTATCATGTCCCAGGTGAGATCAAGGAGCACCTTCCTCAAGGTGGGACAGTCAATTATGCATGGAAAGGATCTGGAAGTGGAAAAAGCCCTGAAAGAGAGAATGATTCATTCTGTGATGCCAAGAATCATAGCTGATGACTTGATGAAACAGGGGGATGAGGAGAGTGAGAATTCTGTGAAAAGGCATGCCACCTCCAGCCCCAAGAACAGGAAGAAAAAGTCTTCCATACAGAAAGCCCCTATAGCATTCCGCCCATTTAAGATGCAGCAGATTGAAGAGGTCAGTATTTTATTTGCAGACATCGTGGGCTTCACCAAGATGAGTGCCAACAAGTCCGCTCACGCCCTGGTGGGTCTCCTCAATGATCTGTTTGGTCGCTTCGACCGGTTGTGTGAAGAGACCAAGTGTGAGAAGATCAGCACCCTGGGTGACTGCTACTACTGTGTGGCAGGGTGCCCCGAGCCCCGGGCCGATCATGCCTACTGCTGCATCGAAATGGGCTTGGGCATGATAAGAGCCATCGAGCACTTTTGCCAGGAGAAGAAAGAGATGGTGAACATGCGTGTCGGGGTTCACACAGGGACTGTCTTGTGTGGCATCTTAGGCATGAGGAGGTTTAAATTCGATGTGTGGTCCAATGACGTGAACCTGGCCAATCTCATGGAGCAGCTGGGAGTGGCTGGCAAGGTTCACATTTCCGAGGCCACTGCAAAATACCTAGATGATCGGTATGAAATGGAGGATGGGAGAGTTACTGAACGCCTTGGTCAGAGCGTTGTTGTTGACCAGTTGAAAGGTACGTGCATTTCTTTGCCTAGTCACCTCCCTTCCCAATCCTGTTTGTGTTGAAAAACAAAGAAACAAACAATCTTTCCAGTGTCAGTGTCTAGAGGCAGATCAGGTGTTGTCTCGGGATACCTTACTGTGGGGGCATCTCAGGGCCAGTGGGACTTTTCCTCCAAATGAGTCAAATATCACACATCTGTTCATACTGTGGTGGTGCTGACCTAGATTAAACCTTCAGAAGGAAGGAGAACTTTGAAAATGCATCTCCTTGCCAGTCGGCTGTTAATGTTTCTGAAATTCTGGGGGCAGGTCTGATGAATGTCAGGGTACAAAAGCGCGGCAGTCAGAACTTTGAAGCAGTTTCAGAAACTGCTTTTGAATTTCATTTGGTTGCCCTTAAGTCCCATCAAAACCTTTCTCTATGCCCTTTTCTAACAATGTGAAGACTAAAATCTTTGTCCTGTCTAGGCCTACTTTTGCTGGGACAAGGGATTTGGCTCAGCCCTGTAGGACTCTGAGAATTAGAGGGAATCATATACCCCTAAGTGCACTTTGCTTTTGCCTAGATCTCTTTTTAAAAACTCTTTGCATTTTCAGCTTCCAATTTTATTTAATGATGCTTTCTTATCATGGTATTTGTATTATCATATAGGCTGTAGTGTTTTAGAATGTTGAACTTATCAAGGCACCAGGTAATTTGAAAGTGAGCAATGTACTCAGAGCAGTGTTTAGACAGCCCTATCCCCAGCCCCTCAGATTAGTATCTAGTCTCTCGTCCCAGTCTTAAGCTCCTTACTGCTATTCTTGATATTTTCATTGGGCTTCTTTTATTTTATTTTTCTTATTTTCATATAGTACAAAAATCTTTGAGGTCTAGGAAGTGATGTTTAAGTAAGTGGGATCAAAAGTAAGGATTCTAAATAACTAACACTTTTAAAAAACAGTCCTTATGTTTTACTAAAATCTCCTGAATTGAGGGGAACATCTATTTAGGAAGTATGTAGAGAAAATCACATTGATTTTTAAAAACCTACGTTTGTAAAGCTATATTATATGTTTTGTGGTGCCCACATGTTGCATAATTATACAGTGAAAAGCCCCAGGAAAGGGAATCCTCAGAAGGAGAAGTAACAGTTAAAATCAGAGACAGTACAGTACGTGGTTGAGTTTGAGGACCTGGATAGGTCAACTGAGTTTATTTGCTTGTGATTGGAGTTCCCCATGTCATTTACTTACTGGTTATTTGGCGAGGGTGTTTTATTCTTTTCCTGATTTTTTTTTTTTAAGTTAAGGTAATTCTGCTAGTAGTTGAATAATGTGGATGTAGTAGAAAAACATTTTCAGCTGCTGATTACCTCTGCCTAGAGAGTATTAAATGCTACATTGATGAAGTCAGAAACTACACTTTGTAGCTCACTAGAGAGATTCTGCCATGACAGATGTATTTCCCTGTAGGATAGTGGCTCTTGCTCTCGACTCTGAAGGTGCCAGTGGAGTGCAGATGTAATCCTGTTAGACATACTGCCATCGTTAGGGTCCAGGCGTTTCAGGCTCTGTCCTCAGGGACAGTGGGACAGATTCCACAGAGTGGAGCTGTGCTGTGCTATGTCAAATTAAGTATGGCAATGATAGCAGTTCTCTAAGTGGTACTTTGAAGAGGGTATTACTTGAATTTCAAAAATAAAAACAGATGTAATCATTAACTATGCCTGGAAATTGCCAAGTCTTTGACTCTTTGGCAATACCCATTTTTGTTAATTTATGAGGAATTTTATTTTCAATTTACAGATCAAAGGTCTAAAGATGCAGACCAAAAAAAAAAGCTAGAATGGGTTTGTTGATTTTTTAACCTCAAATAGTGTAAACTTGATAAACTTACTTTTTTTCTAAATTGTATAGACTGTATATTTATAAGGAAAAGTTTTAGTACTGGATAGAAGATAGGGAAAGACAAGGCTCAACTAAACCAGTGATTTCTTAATATGGTATTCCCTCCTTTAACTGTTTCTCTGAGACCATGATTTTTGCTGTATTCAGCTTATTTTGAAAACCTTTGTGGACAGGACTCCACTAATAGAGGATGTCTACAACTTCTTACCCCCTTGTGAAATTGCAGAGTTCGCTTCACCAGACATAGTACAAATATGCTAAATTGGGATGATCACATGGTATGTAGAAGACCCTTTTCATATATGGGGTTAAGGTTATATATGTAAGATTTCTTTTAGTCTGTCTTTGGGTTTTTGGTAGATATTTGCTCTATATAGTGTTGGGCATTAGCTTTTCCTTCTCATCCCCTTTTCTGATGATGGGGTTAAAAATACCCTGTAGAGGGCTCTGTAGAAATGAACGTGGGTAGAATAAACTGGGGATTCCAGAATTAGCCTGGCTACAGGTGTGAAAGGAAGCTACAACACTAATGTACTCAAACAGGCTTTGTGGAAGGGTAGACTTTCATTATTTATGCACATTCACTGACTCCTTGAAAATCTTTATTATGCTCTTGCAGTGCGCCTGACACTGAGGATGCACAGATGGAGTCATGACAGTTTCTGACCTCCACCAGCTCAGTCATAAATATCACAGAGTGTGTATAGTCAGGAATGCTTTAGGGAGATGCATGTATTGTACTTCAGCTGGGTCTTGAGATTGAGCAATGGCTTTCCAGGTAGATGGAAGCAGAACATTCGGTACAGTGGGACTAGCATGGGCAAAGGCTTGGGGTTGTTTGTTGGTGGGTTGAGCAATTGTAAGTAGTTTACTAGGACAAGGAAGGTTAGGGGTCACACGAGAAGGAGTTTGGATTCAGTTCTGTAGGTAATAGGGAGCCAGTGATAGGCTTTATGCAGGAGGCCTAGGTGATCTAATTTGCAGTTTTAGAAAGCTTACTCTTTTAGTTCTAGGGACTGTGTTGGAAGGGTATGAGACTGGAAATTAATGAGCTGTTTCAGTAAATCCCAGGCAGGATTGATGGTAGCTTGAACCAAGGTAAAGACAGTGGCAATGGAGACAATGGGACAGATGTGACTGGAGGAAGATCAACTTGATAGGATTTAGAGCCAGATTTAAACAGATGACTGGGGGAGCCAAGGGGCTTGATGGTTTGAATGGCAAATGGCCTTTGAAGTTTCTGGAATTGATATGGGGACAGTTTGGAGTCAGGAATGGGTGAGAGACCTTTGACTTTCTGTGGTATGGATGGAGAATGCAAGATGGACTTGCAGAATATGACAGGCCAGGACCCCCTGGCTTGTTCATTCATTCATTCATGAAATAATTTATTTTTGTACTGGGCACAGTTCTAGGTGCTGGGGATATAGCAGTGAACAAAAAAGACAAAAATTTCTGCCTTTTGACGCTTCTGTACTAATACCACAGTCAGACAGTAAACAAATAAGTAAAATACAAAGTTTGTTTTGTGTTAAGTTCTAAAGAGAATACATAAAACAGGAAGGAGGATATGGACTTAGTATGTGTGTGTGTGTGTGTGTAATTTTAGATATGGGTGGCCAATTACTGAGAGAGGTTGAAAGAATTTTCAGCATAGGATAGGATTTTGGAAATGATCCAAAAAAAATGAGGGGCAATTATTATTAAAGATTGGGAGAAATAGTCTGATTTGAGTAATGGGGCCAAGGATCCTTCCACACCGTTAGGGACGAACAACTCCAAGAGGGTATTGGCTGCTCTGTTCTGCCTTGGGCCGCAAACTAAAAGGTGAGGCATATTGCCCAGAACTGTTGGTTTTTTCCTATTATAGGTAGAGAGTCACAAAGACAGAAGGTGAAGCCATCAGAGAGTACCCACAGACATCTTATTTTCCCCCTCTAAAATATTAGGACCCTAAAACAAAGGTACTCAGTCATTCTACCCACAGTCATACTTTTATAGAAGAGATGAAAGAAGGGAACGGCCTAGCGTGCTCTGCCGAGGTAAGAGAGGCTCATTCCCTTGGAATAAGCTGGAAGGTCAAGTCCTCTGATGGTGGTAGTGGCAATAGCAGAACAAGAGTGGAAGCTGGGACAGCACAGATTTAAGAAGGTGTTGGAATTCTGGGTCTGGGATGATCAGGAATAGCCCTGACCAACTTGTGAGCCTTTTTCCACAAGCCAGCGATTCTCAACCTTTTTTGGTCTCAGGACTGCTTTATACTTCTAAAAATTATTATGGAAGCCAGAGAACTTGTGTTCATATAAGTTATCTATTGATATTTACCTTATTAGAAATTGAAACAGACTGAGAGGTTTCAAATATCTTTCCTTGATTCATTTTAAAATAATAAGCTCATTGTACCCATGTATCTTATGTAAATAACATATTTTTAATAAAAATAACCACATTAAAATATTTTCATAAACAAATTTGGTGAGAAGGGTGGCATTATTTTATATTTTTGCATATCTCTTTAATGTCTGGATTATTCAAAGATTGGATTTTTTTAAAAATCGTGGTAAAATACACATAAAATTTTATTTATAATGTTAGCCATTTTAAAGTGTGTCAGCTAGACTTTCTTAACTACTTCGGCATTGTTGCAGGATGTTGAAGAGTGTGTAAAAAATTTGGCTTGACTTTGATGTAGAGGTAGTTAGAAAATGGAGGAGCATTTTAATAACCTTTTAGGATAATTGCGGATATGTTTCTTTGATACTGAACCAACACAACAAACAAGTGGTAGTTTTTTAAAGTTTACTTGCAATATGCAGCTGATATCCTACTAATCAGTTTCTTTGTATGCTTTTAAAACCACATTGGATTTTTGAATGAATCTTTTCCCAGGTGTAATTATGTAACATCATGCATTTGGAAAATATAGGTATTTTGAGTTATCCAGATCTTCCAAATATAAATGTAAGAAAAGTCTTTAATATTGGGAAGATGTCAGCTTCACAGTGGCAGAGTTGTAAGAGTTTTAAGAGTTTTCCAGAATTCTGGTTTTCACTTGAAACTTTGAATTTTATCATTGGCAACCGATACTGTCAGTTTTCCTTGAAGTGACAGGCTCATTTTGTTCATTTTTCAGGAATAGTCTGCCAAATACTCAAGCCTCAGTTACCATAGTTTGTCTGTAGGTCAAGTATAAATGATATTCTATCAAAAGAGCAGCTAGTTTAGCTTGCAGCCCAAATAGTTGCATGGATGCTTTTCTTGACAACCACCATACTTTGGTGTGCAGTGGAAGTGCTGTAAGCGAGTTTTCCCTTTGTCACACAGAATATTAGAGAGACATGCACTCAAGTTTGAGATTTAACACTACTATTCATTTTTACTGCTTCCTCAAAGGACATTCTTAAATAAAACTGACTTTTTTCTTCTGCAAGTATGTGGTGGTAAAAAGAAAAGAACACATCGATGGCCTGTACAGTTTGATGCCACTGCTTTGCTTCAGGCACAGCAGTTTTTTTGCCCATGATTAGTTTTGCACGGTCAATGCCAGTGTCAACAGTACAAAAAACAAATAACATCTAGCATTATTATGGAAAAAGTTTTGACCTCATAGATGCCCTGCAGAGGTCTCAGGGACCCTGGGGGTCTATAGACCACACCTTGAGAACTGGTTTCCAAACACATTCTCATGTAGATGAAACAACTCAAACTGGAATTAGAATAGACATATCACATTGTGGAAGTAACAAGGGACTTTAGTTCATACATTTACATTTTCTCAAAAAAAATCCTTTGTGATTCTGCCAAGCCTTTGTTGCTGGTGTTTAGGGTTCATGATGAAGACCATCAACTTCGGTTTTTTAATTTACTTTTGCAGGGCTCACCCTTTAGCAGTATAGTTTAGTGGCTGGGCGTGTGGAATTTGGTTTCTAATACATTTGGATTTAATTCTAAGTTCTGTGAGAATCTTGGACAACCTACATGGGGACTCTTCAATTTATTGGAATGATAGTACTTCTGTCAGAGGTTATTGGGAGAATCAAATGAGATGATTCAAGTAAAGCACTTATATTAGCATAGTGACTCAATTACAACAGCTGTTCAATAAATAATAACCAACTCTTCTAGCTGGTGAGTCACATTTTGTACTGCTCTCAAGGGTGTTTCTTTTTTCTTACAGTGTATTTGGTACACATCTTGTATAATTTGGGACTGAAACTCAGAACACACCAGGGACTGTGATTGTGTCGGTTTCTCGAATTAAAAAGGGCAAGTGTCCAAAATACAAAGAACTGATAGCTTGCCCCAGATAAACTGTAGCTGCCAGATTTGGCAGCTTCTTTACTGAAAACCCGAGGGAGTTCCGGCAGTATTGTTCTTGGGCTGCCTCTGGTCCCAGGGCTTAGAGGTACTTAACATGATGTGGCCCCCTTGATAGTTGAGAAATTATTGGGGAAATCTTCGGCTTTGAAATTCTGGAGATTTTGGCTGAGTTTTGGAGTAGAACATTTGCCCAGTTCTACTGTATTATACTGTAAATTCATTTATTTATTCCACAAATATCAAATGAGTTTCTACTATTTGCTAGGCCTAGACAAGATTCTGGAGATAGAGTCCTCTGGCTTCTTGGAGCATACAGCCTAGAAGGGGACGTAGGCATTAATAAAATAATCACCTACACAAATATGCACTAGACTTACTTATCATATTACAAATATGGCTGGGAGGTAAGGGCACTTATCATCTCCATTTTATGTACTAGGAACTGAAGCATAGAGATGTTAAACAATTTGGGAGGGTCACACAGCTAGAAAGAGCTGCTAAGTGGTGGAGCCTGTACAGTAGTCCCTCATTATCCATGGTTTTGCTTTCCATGGTTTCTGTTATCTGTGGTCACCTACAGTCCAAAAATATTACATGGAAAATTCCAGAAATAAATAATTTATAATTTTTAAATTGTGTGCTCTTCTGAGGAATATGATGAACCCTCTCACCGTCTTACTTGAGATGTGAATCATTGCTTTGTCCCTTGTATCCATGCTACATAACTATCTGCACGTAGTTACTTAGTAGTTGTCTTGGTTATTGGCTGTCACTGTGTCATAGCGCTTGTGTTCCAGTAACTCTTATTTTACTTAATAATGGCCCCCAAACTATTCACATAATTTTTATTACAGTGTATTGTTGGAATTGTTCTATTTTATTATTAGTTATTGTTACTCGCTTACTGTGTCTAATTTATAAATTAAACTTTATCATAGATTGAAGATGTATAGGGAAAAACCATATAGTACAGCAGTCCCTTAGTAATGTCATTTTGTTCAACATCTTTTATGCCATAGAAACTTACTTTGTTGATATCAATTAGCCTGTGGCAAATTGGATTCAACATATGTCATTTTGCCCAAAGTCCCAGGATTTATTCATGATGTTAAGTGTGGACTCATTATATATAGTTGACCCTTGAGCAAGTTGGGGGTTAGGGGTACTGACCTCCCTTCCAGTCAAAAATTCATGAATAACTACAGGTGGCCCTCTGCCTTTGTGGGTTCCCATCTATAAAGTTGACCTTTGAGCATGGGTTTGAACTTCAGGTATCAATTGAAAAAGATCAGCATATAAGTGGACCCATGCAGTTTAAACCCTTGTTGTTCAAGGGTCAATTGTATATGAGGTTCGGTACTACGCTAGGTGTCAGGCATCCACTGGGGAATTGGAATGTATTTCTTGAGGATAAGGGGCAATTACCATATTTAAACCCAAAGGAGTATCAGAAAACCCTATTTCCCACTACATGGAATTGTTGTAAGGATGAAAGGAGAAAATGATGTTAAGTACTTAGAAAAGTACTTGGCACATAGTCACTCTTGAGATTAGATTCATGAGCCAGTGTTATTGAAAGTGGGGACAATTTTCTTAGCAGCAGCAACAGCAGAAACAACTATCCCTTTGTTTAGCTCTTCCCAGTTCAGAGTGTTTTCATGCACATTGTAATCTCAACCATTTTGAAATCTTAGGATCATGGGAACTGTGTATGTTTAGAAATTTATATTTTATTTGCTTGGTTCTTTCCTGTTATATACCAGTTGTCAGGCTGAGTTGGTTTCTAAACATCCTCGGAAGGTGCCCAGTGAATTTTTTCAAGACTCATATAAACTTCTGGATTTTTAGCTTTTTGGTGTATTTCACTTCACATATGCGTGTGTGTGAGTGTTGATCCATCCATCCAGAAGGTATCATGCAACATAATATGAAAAAGAGACATTTATTGAAGAAGATACAGGAAACATTGTATATAGGACAATGATTCCTCAGTCCCCTTCAAAGTAGGCACCTTGGGAACCTCACACAGTTTTCCTAGTCGTCATCAGCTGTCCCATTGTGTTTTCCTGAATCTCATCGATGGTCTGAAATCTCTTCCCTTTCAAAGGTGATTTTAATTTTGGGAAAAGCCAGAAGTTGCAGGGCACCAAATTTTGGCTGTAGAGGGGCTGAGTCACCTGGGTGATTTGATGTTTTGCCAAGAAAACTCTGCGCTGGAGAGGTGATGAACTGCTGCATTGTGTGATGAAGCTGCCAATCACCAGTTACCCATTACAACCTTCTGAATTATCCGAATAGTTTCCATGGGGGAATGTTCAAGCTTAATGCAGAATTTGAAGCAGATTTGTTATTCTGCTTGCTCAGTTATTTTTAATGTGACAGTCACATGGTACACATGCTCACTCAACGGTGTCTACCGCCACTACTGACTAGTATAGTGAGGGTGTGATTGTTCATGCATGCGCATTCCAGTACAACTGTTCCGTTATAGTAACAATGGTTGGACTTTTTCAGGACAGACCTCGTATATATATTTGTGTGTGTGTGTGTGTGTGTGTGTGTGTGTGTGTGTGTGATCAAATTGTTCCATCTTGGACCCATAGGAGGCCCGTCAAATTGGTCCTTGAGTCCTTTTCATATAGCCTGATAGTCTTTGATAACTTTCTTACTCATTTGATAACATTTTTAAGGAGCTGAGAAATTATAGGGGTTAAAATCTCATTAATTCTTAATCTAACAGATATTTTGTCTAGTAGACAAAAATAGTTTTAGACCCTTTTTGATCACCTGACTCAGTAGGCTATGTGACAGTCTGCCATCTGAGCTGTACCTCTTGAAATTAAAAAAAAAAAAATCTGTCTGGTGACCGTAACTGGTCACAGATAGACTATTTAAAACAATTCATTCTTGGCGTGGCTCAGCTGGTTGGAGTGTTGTTCCATAACTGAAAGGTCACGGGTTCGATTCCCGGTCAGGGCACATGCCTGAGTTGCAAGTTCCAACCCGTCTGGGAGCGTATGATCGCCGTTCTGGGCGTGTACAGGAGGCAACCAATCTTGCCAGAGCGATATTTCTCTCTCTCCCTTCCTCTCTCTAAAGGGCAATGAAAAAAATGTCCTCTAGTGAGGATTAAAAAAATATCCAAAAAACTCATTCTTGCTGAAACTGAAATGTTACACAATTGCACATCATTGGCATGTGGAGGCAACACTAGGTTCTTCCGTGTTCTACATTCAAAACAATCTGTTTGCATTTGAAATGTAAGCGTTTAAGCTTTTTAGGAGTTCGTGCTATAAGAGAATGTGAATATGTTAATATGTTGAGAACTTTTCAGATGTCATTAATTGTAATTTTGTTGTTAACAAATGGTTTAGGATAAGCCTCTCAAATTTTTAAAGTATATTGTATTGATTATGCTGTTACAGTTGTCCCATCTCTCACTGTTTTTGTTTAAAATTAAAAGCATGTCTGTTGAATTGCAAGTCCCTATGCCACTTCTGTGTAGCTTCAAGCGTAACTTTTAGAGTTTACATTTCAAGCTGGGATCTTCATCAGTTAAATGAGTCCATATACCTCTGCCACTGCCAAGGGACCAAGTTTTGGAGGGCATAGTGTTATAGACTATAAGCAAAGCAAACAAAAGGTGACCCTCACACATGCCATACTTCTGTGTCATTTTATGGCTGTTCTGTGTTTTTCCCCCAGTTCTTTATTATTGTTAATAACTTACTTTTTCTTACATTCTGTTGTAAATAAAGTACAAAGCAATCTTCAAAAAAATTTCACTAATTCTGTTTGATATATTTATTCAGAGTCTGAGCTAAAGTTGACCCTTTTTGGAAAAGAAAATTAATAGCCTATGCGTGTTTATATGAAGAAATAGTGCCACAGAAGAAATGATTTGTGCTTCTTAAGCTCTTTGAAAGATTTAATTTGCATTCTTCTGATTGGCAGTTATAGAGCAATGCAGCATTTTTTTTTAATACAAAATATTCCCACCAACACCTGTTGAGGGACAGTGCCTGTGAATGTTGGTAACTAGGGATAAAGAAGAATAAAATGAAAAAAATCCTAAACCAAAATGTAATTAGCTGTTTGCAGACTAAGAGTAGCCTCAGCCCAGCAAGCCCCATCCCCTAGAACAGCTGTGGAACGTTTTAGAAGGCCAAACTCCAGGAATTTCCTTCATAAGAACCTTGCTCTGAATAGTGGTTCCTGGAATGACGTCCTGCCTCTCTCCTTCCAATCTTGGGTAATATGTATTTGACTTAGTTATTTGTTTATGATCTGTCTTCACTCCACTAGAATGTGTCTTGAGAGCAGGAATTTTTGCATGTTTTATTTACAGCTGTATTCCTAAGATTGGGAACATGGCCTAGCATATAGTAGATGCTCAGTAATATTTGTGGGGAGGATGAATGCATGAATGAATGAATGAATGAATATTATAACTACTTGAACTCTGCCCATGGGCACTCTGTTGTATGTGAAAGCACACTCCAGATATCTACATAGAAAAAACCAGAAGAGAGCAGAAAACTGTTTTTTTCTAGGAATGGCTGAGTAGTTTATTAAATAGAGGCTTTGGGTTGGGCCTTGAAAAGATCTGGGAAGGAGACAGCGAAAGATGCAAATTCATACTGTCTGGAAATGTGAAATACAGGCCCATGGGTGTGGGAGAATGGATAGCCTCTGGACCAAGGGTTCCAAGGGCACTGCAGTGATGGCTGTGGGGTAGGGCTGGAACTCAGATGATTGAAAACCGAAGTGTTTGTTTAGGGGCTAAGAAATACAGTTTGAATGGCTTAGTTTAGCCATTTTAAAGTTTTTTTTAAAAATAGAGATTTCAAGAAGCATACTTATCTTTAAAAATACTGTAGATCCTTATAATTCTTACTTGATATTCATTTTTGTACATGAAAAACGAGCATACCCTTTTTTTTTTTTTTTGGAGCAAAGCCCCTGGATTGTCTTTGTGCATAATTTCCAGGATTTTTATGTAATGCTATTAAATTCTGTTCATGTTTTTCCTTCCAAAGAAAAGTGTACTAATGAAAGCAGCTTTTGAATCATTTATATTTTTGTTTGAATTGTTTGGGAAATATTAAATTAGGTTTTTACAATCTAGTTTGCAGAGAGGAAGAATACCCACATGCACGTGACTTATTTTCTTGTATATGGATATTAAAATACAATATACCATTAAGTCTTGGACATTTTAAGTAGAAGTATATTGCACATTGATTCAGTTAGTTTTGCCTTATTAAGTGGTTAATATTCAAAGTGTGGATTACATTGCATTGTATAACTTTATAAATGAGTTCTTTTCCCCTTGAGAAAATGAGTCTTATGGTTATTAATGTTAATTTTTGTTTTGTGAATGAGCTGTCTAAAAACCAGATGGTGTGGTGGTTAGGGGATGTTTCTGAAATGAAAACACTTTTATAGAATTATCTTATCATTTGTAAAAATTAATTTCTTCAGATTATCTTGTCACCGTAAGTTATTTTCTTTACTAACTTGTTAAGCACTTTTGGGAAATAATTTAATCTCTCTGGTTCTCAGTTTCCTCATATTTGTAAATGTAAAGTTTGAATTATGATAAATGTGCTTTAAATTTCCCATCATTCTCTAAGAATAGCTGAGCTTCTCAGATGATTGGGATGCAGTACACGTTGTCAGTATTAAGAAGTGTTTTCTTTTCTTTGTCCATTTGTTTAAACTATGAACTCTCATTTAGTTGAAATTAGCATATGGAAACTCAGATCTACAGAGCCACTATTGCAGGACATGTGTGAGATTCTTAAATTGCCAAAGGATTTTTACTTCCTTTAAATATAAATAAATAAGATTGAGTTAGAGAAGTATAATTTACACATGGTTTTTAAAAATCACATTTGTTGTATAAAGCAGGGTATCCTTAGAGGAACTCCATTTGATTTAGAAAGTTTGAGAACCACTTCAGAAATGACTTGGAGAAAATGCCAAGTGATTAAATATGTATATATTTTTAAGTCCTCACTGGAGGGGGTATGCCTCATTGATTTTAGAGAGAGAGGAAGTGTGTTGGGGGGAGAGAGAGGGAGAGAGAAAGAAAGAAATATGGATGTGAGAGAGAAACATCGATTGGCTACCTCCTGCATACATCCTGACTGGGGATCAAACCTGCAACCTAGGTATATGCCCTGACCGGGGATTGAACCCACAACCCTTTGGTGTACTAGGACAACGCTTCAACCAACTGAGCCACCAGGCCAGGGTGAAGTGATTACTTTTAAAAGAAAAATGTCCTTCAATTCTTGTTTGAACATTATTTTGGAGAGAGAGATTGGAAGGTTAGTTGCAAATAAAATGAATTTTACTATGTTGGCAAGTTTCTTGGTAGTAGAACAGAGCAAATATTAGATTAATAATGTTCTTACTGATTCTTCCATTAATACAAGACTCAGTTTCACCTGATGGTGGAAACTGTTGGATCTGCTGACTATATATTTAGTGCCGGGGTCCTACATATCAATAACTAATCGTATATTTAGTGTGACTCTAGTAGTTAAAAAATTAATGCACCTAGAAAGTGTCTACCTTAGACCTTGTAATTAGGAATTAGAGGTCATCAATGAAAACAGAAAACCTTGAATTTAATTATAAAGTATTTATAAAAGATTTGAATGGTTTTCTTATCCTTTCGTTATGAATAGCAAAGCAGCTCATGGAAAGTAATATGACATTTGCTGTGATACTCATGGCTGGTAAAACAAAGTAGAAAAGGAAAAACACTCTACTTTGTTCTGAAAGACAGTGCTGTCATTGGGTACATATGTCATCTGACCTGAGAGAGAATTTCACTTCAACAAAGACCCAACTTGTGAAACTATAGCTTTCCTTAGAGAAACTGTCATTCACAGTCTGCTGCAGTCATGTGTTTTCTAAGGACTAAAGTGCCTGACTCTGCAAGTAATTGCAGAAGGTTAAAAACTTTTAGAACTACCATGCAAAGAAAGAATTTCACAGAACCTTTCTCATCTCTAACACATGTTATAGAGAATTTCTCAGCTGAAATAAATTAATTAACTCTGTTCTTTCTGGCTCCTGAAAGAAACCGTGATTATGAATACTTTCAGAGCTGGTGATTCTAAAATATCAACTTGGTCCTTCTGCCATTTGAAGTTCAGATGAAAACGTTTGCTTTCTTAGCTCTAGTCATGATGTTACTTTATTTAGTACCTATTAAATTACCAATTTCATATACTCCTCTGGTGATGTTCCAGTTTGCACTAAGGTTTCTGTTCCTTTCAGCAGCATTGCTTATGGTGTGTGGAACTTTTATGAACAAGGTTCTTAGAGTACATGATTTTAAGCTTTTCTTTTACTTTTACTTAACAGCTTTTTTGAGATATAATTCACATAGCTCACAGTTCACTCATTCAAAGTATGCAATTCAGTGGTTCTTAGTGTATTTGCTGGTATTTGCAACCATCACCACAATCAATTTTAGAACATTTTTATCACCTTAAAAAAAAAACAACAGTCATTCCCCATTTTTCCCTAAACCTCTCTTCCCCTGGCAACCACTAATTTACTTTATGTCTATAGATTTATCTGTTCTATACATTTCATATAAATGGAATCACACAATATGCAGCCTGTTGTGACTGGCTTCTTTCACTTACCATATTGTTTTCAAGGTTCATCCACATCGTAGCATGTGTTAGTACCTCCTCCCTTTTTATGATTGCATAATAGTCCATTCTATGGATAGACCACATTTTATTTACCTATTCGTCAGTTTATGGAAAAGTGATTCTTTTTGAAATTAACAATCAAGCTGATTGTTTGAAAATAGGTTGAAACAATAGAAAATCTTTTATTATTTAATAACATACCTTGACTAAAATTTAGCATTTCATTTCACCAGTGTTTAGATGTTTTCCAAAAAAGGGCATGATTAAATGAGATTTAATACTGACTTGTAATTTACTTATAATTCACTTAATTGGTTTATTTATTTTTTAAACAGCTATCCTCTTTTCTGATCTTGATCCAGGTTGGTTAAATATTAAATTCTCTGATCCTTTCTGTTTCTCTTAGTTCATTAATAGACACATTTAGGGGCAGCATATGGGAGAATATGAAATCAGCCTCATTTAATATGTTATTAGATATAAATATCAGTTATAGCAAGTCTTCTGTGTGGTTGAGTTTTCTGAAGAGGTGAGGATTTTCCTGTTTTAACTAGTTTAAACATACCCATTTTTGAAATGTATAAAACACTTTTTTTCTTTCATAAAAATGAATATGTCAAATACAATTTAATTTTCTTCTTTTAGTTTTTTTCTTTTTTAAAATATATTTTATTGATTATGCTACTACACTTGTTCCAATTTTTCCCCATTGCCCCCCTTCACCTGGTATCCTGAATCCCTCTGGCAATCCCCCACTTAGTTTATGTCCATGGATCATGCATATAAGTTCTTTGGCTACTTCATTGCCTATACTGTTCTTAATGTACTCCTGTCTATTCTGTACCTTACCAATTATGCTTCTTAATCCCTGAACCTTTTCCCCCATTCTCCCCTTTCCCCCTCCCAACTAATAACCATCCAAATGATCCTCATATCTATGATTCTGTTCTTGTTTTGCTTAGTTTGTTGTTGTAGATTCAATTGTTTATAGTTGTGAATCTATTATCATTTTAATGTTCATAATTTTGATCTTTTTCTTAAATAAGTCTCTTTAACATTTCATATAATAATGGCTTGGTGATGATGACCCCCTTTAGCTTCACCTTGTATGAGAAGCACTTAATCTGCCCTTCCATTCTAAATGATAGCTCTGCTGGATAGAGTAATCTAGGTTGTAGGTCCTTGATTTTCATCACTTTGAATACTTCTTGCCAGTCCTTCTAGCCTGCAAAGTTTCTTTTTGAGAAATCAGCTGACAGCCCTATGGGTATTCCTTTGTAGGTAACTCTCTGCTTTTCTCTTGCTGCTTTTAAGATTCTCTCTTTATCTTTAACCTTTGGCATTTTAATTATGACGTGTCTTGGTGTGACCCTCTTTGGGTCCAACTTGTTTGGGACTCTATGCTTCCTGGGCTTTCATGCCTATTTCCTTCACCAAATTAGGGAAGTTTTCTGTCATTATTTTTTCAAATAAGTTTTCATGCTCTTTCTCTTCTCCTTCAGGCACCCCTATAATTAGAATGTTGGTATGTTTTGAAGTTGTCCCAGAGGCTTCTTACCCTATTCTCGCTTTTTTGGATTCCCCTTTCTTCTTCTTGTTCTGATTGTTTGTTTTTTGCTTCCTTATGTTCCAAATCATTGATTTGATTCTCGACTTCATCCACTCTACTGTTGTTTTTGTGTAAATTGTTCTATATTTCAGTTAGTGAATCCTTCATTTCTGACTGGATCTTTTTTATGCTGTCGAAGTCCTCACTAAGTTCCTTGAGCATTCTTATAACCAGGGTTTCGAACTCTGCATCTGATATATTGCCGATCTCCATTTTATTTAGCTCTGTTTCTGGAGTTTTAATCTGTTCTTTC
Source organism: Mormoops blainvillei (assembly GCA_004026545.1). NCBI lineage: Eukaryota > Metazoa > Chordata > Mammalia > Chiroptera > Mormoopidae > Mormoops > Mormoops blainvillei. The sequence goes on from PVJD01001180.1 coordinate 271,031, forward strand.
ACTTTGGCCATGTTTCTTTGTCTCCTTATTTTTGCAGCTACCCTGTGTTTGTTTCTATGTGTTAGGTAGAGCTACTTTGACTCCCTGTCTTAGTAACATGGCCTAGTGTAGAAAAGCGCACCCATAAGTTGGATGGGGCGGAGCCTTAGGTAATCGCGGGGGCAGGGGGGGCAACCCTTGCGAACCAGGTTGATGCGACCTCAAATATGGTAGCACTGCTCTGTGGCTCTGTGTGTGGAAGGGCTCAAAAAAGGGACAATGGCCACAGCTTGGCCTCTGGAGTTTTTTCTGGGGGGATGCTGTCCTCTGGCGCTTGCCCTGATGCCAAACATTTCAGTTCTCCCCATATGCTACTGGTACTCTCTCAGCTGCTACCCTGGTGCTAGAGCCCAGAGAGAATAAGTCTGTGTAAGTCCTAAGTCTGTTGTGGGCCCTTTAAGAGGAGACTCTTGAGAATCCTGCAGTTTCTTCCACCGCCCCAACCCCCTTGGTTTTTATAGCCAGAAGTTATAGGGACTTCCTGGCAGTGGAACCCTGGGTTGGGGCAGGGCTGGGATCCCTTGCTCCTGTAGTATCCCTCCCAATTTTTATCCACCACACATGGGTGTGGGACCTTCTGTTCTGCATCTCTTCGTCTCTGCCCCTCCTCCCCATCTGGAAAGATGTGATTTCTTTAATTCCTTGGTCGTCAGACTTACATGCAGCTTGATTTTCTGACAATTCTGGATGATAGTTGTTTTATAGTTTAGCTGTAATTTTTGCTGTGGTTGTACGAGGAGGTGAGCCAGGAGGCCAGCAGATGTTTACCTATGCCTCCATCTTATGATTTTTTGCGTCAATCTTCTATGGGCGTGCCACATGTGGCCTTGGAGGCTTTTCCCTTTTCTCCATCAGAAACCTGGGTAAGGCTGACATTGGTGCCCTGTATGCATGTTGGTTGCCGTGATGCTGCAGGGTTGCACGTGGCTGGAGTGGGAGTCCGCGTGTGCGGCTGCATGGAGGCCAGACCAGTGTCACGATTCAATTTTCTTGATGACTCAGTTATTTATATTGCCTGCTATTTGGCTTTACTGATATAACAACTACCCTATAAAAACAAGATTTTTTGCTTTATTTTAAATAAACTGAGATTGCTCTGTTTTTTCAGTACTCATGTTTTAAAATTTTTTTTTGTTTGCTCTCTTGCTATCAGCTTATGTAGCTATTAGTGTGCTTTCCTATAATAGCTTTGCTCCTGGTTTTCCACTTATTCCAAAACAAAACAAAAAAACCCCAAACACATAATCAAATTTGTTAACCCTATGATGGTAGTTTGATTAAAAAGAGTAAGAATTTGGTCTTTGTGCAATTTTTGGTTGTCAACTATATTCTGAATAAGTGAGGTTGCTAGCTATTGAGTTCAGGATGAGTAAGATGTTATGACAGTTACTTTTAGTATATTTTTAAAGGGGAGGAGAAAGGGAAATTTGAATCAAAATTGTGTTTTAGTAAACAGAGCAAATTTTCCAAAAGACCAAAGTAGATTTCTTTTGGGTATGTAGAAATAGAAAATGAGAATTATAGATTAGATTTTATAGCTAATGAAGAATGAATTAAAATTAATAATTCTATAACTAGTTATATTATAAAGTTACAATGTTAGTGATAAATTGGGGAAGTACTGATTGTTGTTGAAGTTCACCAGAATTTTGGGAAAGAACTTCACAAACTTCCCCCAGAAACATCTGGTAGGAGTAATTGTGTAGAAAGTTTGTGTGTTATGTGTTCTCTAATATACTGCTAAGGGAAAACTGACCACACTGGCCACATTTCTTCCTCTTTGGTTTAAATTGAAGGTGTCCGTGAATTTTCATCTAAGAAATTTATTAGTCTGGCATTCAGTAGCACTGAAATAGTGCAAATTGGCATTATTCGTTGTTGTGTTTTTGGAAGGTTTGGTCTTTCTGAAAGGCCTGGCCAGGTGCCAGACTACCTAGTATATGTTGAACCGGTTGGTAAATTACATGATCTTCACATTGCCCCTCACTCCACAGGTTATGTCCGTATGCAGACATGTCTGCATGTCTGCCAAGATATCGGCCTTCTTTGTAAGGTTGTTCTCTTTAACTAAAAATTAAAGTAGATTCAATTCTTAGGAGTGTGGGTTGTCAACATCTTCATTTTCAAAGTAGTCAATATGTAGTTTGCTTAAAACTGGCAGTCTGAGAGTTGGTTTTCTCTCAGGGGAAGTGAGTTACCTAACCAGAAGGGTTCGGATTAGGGTTAAATGAGATAATGCATATAAGAGCACCTGGCACATGGTAGGTATTAAGAAATATTTTGGTTTTCACCCTATTCCCCTTCCTCCCAAAATGTTTTCATCAGTGTTGAAATCCATGTAATTGATGGTACCCCAGGAGCAGCTATGTGAAAAGCAAGGGGAGCTTGAGCCCTGTAATGCTGAAACCTCACACCATACACAAGCTAGCAGCAGGGAACTTGGAGGGCCCGCACTTAGATTTAAGGAAGGAGTCAGATGCAGGCTTCCCTAATATCCAGACAGAGCTCGCATTTTTGTCATTGTTGCTTGCCTGCCCTTTGTCCATGCTTCCTCCAGCCCTGATCTCAACCTCCTGGGCCGTGAGCACTAGGCACAGCATGACTGCAGCAAGGCTGACCATAAAGACCAGATACATAGAAGCTGGACACAGTGTCCCGCAGCCGTGAGGCTGTACCAAAAAATAAAGCAGGGTCAGAACACAGACACTGATAGCAGTGACTTTATATCTGGTGGACAAAGGTACATTACTCTCTCAGAAAAATTTGATTAATATTATGGCTGATTTAAGACTATGAATGCAGCACTTGAATTCCCATTCCCACCCTTTGCAGATAAATAAAAATATTATTTTTGCACCTTGTGCTCAGTTCATGCTTCTTCATAGGGAATCACAGGCCGCTTGTCCAGGGCCTGGACTCAGGGGGTTGGTATTTCTTGTGATAGTTTTTATAAGATTGTCATGAAAAATCCTTGGATAAGGACTTAGGATTTATATAAACCTAACTTGCTTCCCAGTCTAAACTGTAGGCCTGGTGATGCTGTCCCAATTGCTTTTATAAACTTTCTCTGATACCTACTGATGTCAGGTTTACTTGTACCATATCTAGAACTTTCTAAGGGCTCACATTCTGCCACTTTTTCCCCACTTGCTGTTATCCTACAGTTTCTTAATGCTCTATTCACCTTAAAAAACTCGATATAACATTCACATAACAAAATTAACCATTTTAAAGTTAATTCAGTGGCATTTAGTTAATTTACAGTGTCGTACAACTGTCACTTCTAATTCCAAAACACTTTCATCACCCCAGAAGGAAACCTCCTACCTATTAAGTAGTCATTCCCCATTTCCCCCTCCGCCCAGCCCCCGGCAACCACTAATCTACTTTCTGCCTCTATGAATTTGCATATGCTGGGTTGTATGAATGAATCATACAGTATGTGACCTTTTGTGTTTAAAAGACCACACTTCTCTCACTGAACATGTGATTTCAAGGTTAATCCAAGTTGTAGCATGTATCAGTGCTTCATTCCTTTTTATGGCTGAATAATATTCCATTGTTTATTCATCTGTTGAAAGACATTTGGTTTGTTTCCACCTTTTGACTATTGTGAATAATGCTGCTGTGAGCATTTGTGTACAAGTTTTTGTCTGAGCAGTAAGGTTTCAGTTATTTTGGGTATATGACTGGAAGTGGAATAGCTGGGTCACATGATAGCTATGTTTAAATTTTTGATATATCCCTACCACTTAAAAAAATTATTTATTTATTTTTAGAGAGAAGAGAAGGGAGGGAGAGCAGCATCAATTGGCTGCTTAATACCCACAACTGGGGACCCAGCCCACAACCCAGACATGTGCCCCAACTGGGAGGCGAACTGGTGACCTTTCCATTTGCAGGCTTGTGCCCAGTCCACTGAGCCACACCGGCCAGGGCTCCCTGCCACTTTTTAAAATGAGAGATTTGTAAAAAGTTACACCTGGCAGTCAGATCTTTCAGAAAACACCCTCCAAAGCTGAGAACTGAGTTGGTAATAGGTAATGCCGTGAATTATGTGTCTTGTTTGAAATGACTTTGTTCACTGTATACTGAAATGGTGTTGTGATTAGGATAAAATTATAAGGTAGATATGGTATGTTTAGAGACCTTTTCTTTTTGATAAACATATGGGTTTTGGCTGTCTCTTTCAGGCTGGCATTGGATTTGGCAACTTTGGAATCATGTGTTAGATAAATAGTATCTAGAGCAAGCTTTAAAAAAAGTACTATTTAAATATTGACAAGGGAGAAAAATCCAAAACAACTCTAGGAACTTTCTTGTCCTGATGAGTTCAAACTAAGTACAGTGAGGTAAAATTAGGCTTCCCCTTCGGTTTCCGTGGGGCCGCATGAGCCCATGGGCCTCTTGTGCCTGTCTGGGACACTCTCTGCTTCTTAGCTATCCTTAGAGTGCGGGAATGTGGGATACTGTCCACAGAGAGCAGTGTTCCCACAAGGCTGTCTTAATATAGAATGTTTTTCAAAAAAAAACATTGGCTACTGAAAGAGTTCCACTCCCAAAAATGGTCATCAGTTCAGAGTTCATTTTTATTTGTTTTTATGTAGTTAAAGCAAGAAAAAGTATGTAAACTTGTCAGTGTTACCAAGTATCAGTATTGCTTAGGGTAGAGGAGCAGAAAACTGAGTTTCTTAAAAAAAAGAAAAAAGAAAAGAAAAGAAAAAGGGAAAGACACTGTCTGTCCTTCAGGGCAGAGGAAGGCAGTGGTCTCCCTGTGGCCACGTGGGGGAGGCTGGCGGTCAGCCAGGCTCAGGCTGCTGTTTGCCGAGAAGGCGAGTGGGTGGGGAACGCTCACGGGCGTGAGGGGCGTGCTCCAGGGCCAACCTCAGCCCTCCCCACTGGTGAGTGGTATCGCTCCCCAACTTTGTTTATCTGTCCTCCCAAACAGTTGCCCTTATGCGGCAGTTTCTGATGCCCCACAGGGCACCTGGATTGCAGTGTCCACAAGTGGATGGCCACCAAAACTGTTAGGCAGCCCTTGGGCCCACGGAGTCCCAGCAAATGTTGTTTGCCTTTTGTTGGGATGTTTTTGAAACTGGTAGGTGGTAGGCAAAACTATTCAAGATGAGTGTGGTAGCTTCTCCAGGGGACAAAAGGAGCATAATTAGGGATGCCAGGATCCTGTCAGGGAGGAAACCATTCCTTGAAAGCACCCTGTTGCTCTGCTGTTGAGCCACATTTTGCTTTATCTTTTTAAAGCCACCTTTGCTGGCATCCATTTGTTGAAGAGTTTTTGAGGACACGAGGACAAATATAAACTGTGGTCCTTGTCTCAGAAATTTCTCAACTACCCACATCATGCTGGTGGGAATGTGAAGTGGAGCATTCTTGGGCTGTGGGAAAAAGCCTGACTGCTCCTCAAACGGTTAAACACAGAGTTACCATGTGACCCAGCAGTTCCACTCCTAGGTACACACTCAAAAGAATGAAAAACATATGTTCACACAAAAACTTGTAGGCAAATGTTCACAGCAGCATTATTCGTAATAGCTACAAGGTGGAAACAAACCAAGTGTCCATCTAATGCTTAACAGATAAACAAAATGTGGTTTATCCATATGATGGAATATTATTCAGCCGTGAAAGGAATGAAGTACTGATACATGCTATAGCCTGGATGAACTTTGAAAACTTATACTCGGTGAAAGAAGCCAGTCACAGAAAGCCACATATTAGATGATTCCATTTCAAGTGTCCAGAACAGGTAAATCCATAGAAACAGAAGGTAAATTAGTGTCTGCCTAGGGCCAGGGGAGTTGAGTGGAAACACAGAGTGACTGCTGATGGGTATGGCTTTTCATTTTGAGACAATGAAAATGTTCTGACGTTGATTGTGGTGATGGTTGCACAACTTTGTGAATATACTAAAAATCACTGAATTGTCTAGGGAGTGTATGATATGTGAATTATATCTCAAAAAAGCTGTTATAGAAAACATATAAGCCTCCCAGACTAGCATTAACTAACATTGACAATTAATTACAGTATATTGTAGAAGAAGGTAATTAGATTGGAGATAGAGATCTTGTTCAGTGCATCTCTGTAGAGCAGAGGGGCATGAGATGGACTGCGTTGTTACAGCCTCTTTGGGAGAGGTTGAGGTTTTGGGTAATCACTGAGATTTGAGGATCTGGTTCACAATTTTGGACATTCCAAATCTTCACTACCATCAGTGTTCCGAGTTGTACAGGTTTAAGAGGACTGATTCATGCTAATCATGAGACTGATGTGTAAACTAGGTGCCAGTGTATTAGTTTACACTGGGGAATATGGTGTGCTTTTCCAGTGTCTGGAGTACTCATATCTGGGAAGCCTAATTAATAGTAACAAGATTTTTAAGGAGTATAGTATTCAAACAAAGGATCTTAAAGCATGTGATATATTATTTAACCAGGAGGAAATCACAGTGAGTACATCTTACCAGGGACTGGAGTACAGATTAAGTACCTTTTCTGAACTAGGGAAACACTGCCAAAGCTCTTACCTGTGCTTTCCTTAGAGAAGATGTTACAAAATAAGTATACAAAACAAAACAAAACTTCAGCGTAAAGTAGAAAACGTCCTACTTCATAAGGGATGTAAACATATGTAGAAATACTTAAAGTCAAGATAATTTCAAATTAGTAGTGTGTGAGTTAATTAAGACCTTTTTAAGCAACTAAAACTTGCTTTAAAAAGGAAATTTATTACCTCAAATAACAAGAAGTGTGGCTCTTCCAGGATTGATTAAGTCAGAGGTTTAATGACACTTGCAAGGACCCAGGTATTTTCTGTCTTTGCTTTCTGCCATTCTAGCTATGTAGGAGATGTCTTCCCTTGTGGCACAAGGTGGCTGCAGCCATTCCGGTAACACAATGACATCCAGTGGAGAAGAGGACCCTTTCCTGAGCACACCTCCTTCAGGTCCCTTTAGCCAGGGTAGGACCATGTGCCGTGCCCTCATCAATCACTGGCAAGGGTGGGGAGGTCCCCATTGGGGGTAGGTGGGGTGGAGTCTCTTTTCTGAGCAGATGGAAGGGAGATCCCCCAAAGACAATCAGGCTCTTGCTATTGAGGAAGGTTGGCCTGAAGAGAGAAAATGGCCCTAAGGAATGCAAAGCATTAAGAGTATGATTTTAATTAAAACATGCAGTATTTTTAGCCCTGGCTGGTGTAGCTCAGTGGATTGAGCATCGGCCTGTGAACCAAAGGGTTGCTGGTTCGATTCCCTAGTGAGGGCACATGCCTGGGTTGTGGGCTAGTTTCCCAGTAGGGGGCACATGAAAGGCAACCACACATTGATGTTTTTCTCCCTCTCTTTCTCCCTCCCTTCCTTTCTGTCTAAAAATAAAATAAATAAAAATTTAAAAAAAAAGAAATATATTTAAAAAATTCAGTGTTTTTAAAATGAAAATTTAGGTATTTGCTTTTAGGAGAAACTTGTGAACTTGGATCATGCAACCACCAGCCTTTGCATTTCTCTTCTCCGTTTCTTTAATATGGTTGCAGTCCCTTACACCTTGCGTGGTAGCTCTTTCCCCCTAGAACACACACCCCTACCAACCGAATTTGTTCAGAGAACAACAGCACCTCTCTGCAGCCCTCCCCTCTCCTCACCCTCCAAAGTGGACCAACTTGCACCTTACCCCTGTCTTCCTGGCCCCTTCCATTAGCTCTAATTGCCCCACCCACCCTGGCCCACTGGACTGGGTGCTCTGATGGTGACTGCATGGGTGTGTACATATGAAAGGAGGACATTTAGACTTGATGTGGGAGGTAAAGCACCCTTGAAAGTTTTTGAGTGATGCTGTGAATGTCATGATGAATGTGGCTTTAACATGTTTAAGAGATTTATTTCTTAATAATCACCTGTTTAGTATCTTAGATTTCCCTGCTGTGACTTTAGAAAAAAACCTTATTAACAGTCATATTTCTTAAGCTTTCATCTGGAGCTCTGAGAAGTATTGGTTGTCTCGTAGGAATGATGAAGTGTCTAGAGCATAGCTAGTTCTTCCAGAGTTTGGGGAGTACTCTGGTCCTAAGGCTTGCAATAGAAGAGGTGGAGATGGTCTTAGGGTCTGGCGTGAGCTATTTACAGCATTTTCTTTAATGTTAAGTGAATGGAGTTCTCAAGTATCTGATAATTATTGGTTCTCATTTGTTTTTCATGAGAGAAAATATGTGAAGTGCCAGCGGTTCCTGGAATATAAACATGCAGTGAAAGTATTTTCTCTTCCTAGGTCTGTCCCTGCCCCAGGCTGTTCCATCGACATACATAAGTACATCTGTCTTCCTTTTCCATAAAGCACAGGCTTATAAATATTTCTCAGTTTAAAAATAGTGTTTTCTCTACCGTGAGTCAAGGTTCAGTTCTTATCTAATTTTAGTTCCTTGTTTTTATGAACTTGGAAATGTTTTTCTTAACCAGAAAATAGAAATAAGTGCACAAAGAGACAGAGAAACTTCTTGCTACATTTCCCTGTTGCACAGACATTTCTATATGAGGTTTTCTTTTTTGTCAAGCAGGTTATTGAAAAACAAAATTGTGAAGACATAAGTTTAGAGACAGTACAAGCATAACAGAGTGCTTTTTATTGGCCATTTGTTGCTCTGTGGAATGTTTTTGGAAAATAATGATAGAGACCCTGTAGAACTCTCTAGTTCTGAAAGTGTGTAATTTTTTTACCATCTCTATTAAACTAATTTCATATGTAAAATAAAATGCTAAAAACAAATAATTATATGAAATCTATTATCATAAATGACCTCTATTTATGAAAGACTTTGTAACTTCTATGTATTCTTAGCTACAAAGGGTAATTTTTTCTTGGTTAAAATTGGTATCAACCAATTTGTATTTTCATTTTCTGATGCTATTATGTAGATTTTTCTTTGTATCTACATAATTAATGTATTTTTATTTGTAAGGAGAATATAATATTCCTTTGACTTAACATACTACAATTTGTTAACCATTTTCTGTCTGAGCTTTTAGGTAGCTTCAAGTTTTTTGATATAAGGCTTTTTGGCTTTTTCAGTGCATATACAATTATCTTTTAACAAAAATGATGTCATGTTAAACATATTGTTTTATAACCTCCTTTTTCACCTAATAGATCATGAACATCCTTCCATCTACATCATCATTCTGAATGACTATAATATTTTATTATAAACATAACTATAATTTTTTTTGGGAAATACCCCTTGCTGGAAATTCAGATCATTTCCAGTTTTGTTTGACTATATATCATGATCCTAAGATGTACATTTTCCAGACATCCATCTTTTAAATCAGGATGCATCATACAGCTTAATGCATGTAATAGTTTTGTTGTAGCACTTTATTTCATAATAGAACAAAAAGAAATGATACATTTTTCAATCACTGACATCTTGGCTTTTTAATAATGATGCTGCAGACATCCTTGCTGGTAATTATCTTTGTCCCCATGAATTATTGGTGAGGCCTCTTTTTTTCACATGCGTATTGATTGTCCTCTTGTATTTCTTCTTTTATGAGTTGTCTGTGAATTGAGGTGTTTGTCTTTTTCTTATTCATTTGTAAACTCTATATAAGTATCCTTGATCTTTTTCTTCCGTGTATGTTGTAAAATTTCCCTCAGTGTGTAATTTGCTTTTTAGTCATGATATTTTTTTGACATGTGGAAATTTAAAATTTATATTGGACATGTCTATCATAGTTTTCTTTCACGGTTTCTGAGTTTGGTGACATGCCTAGAAAAGCATTCCCCACTACATGATTATGTAAAATATGAACCTATATTTTTCTCTGAAGCTTTTATTTATTTTTATACCAATATATTTTTAATAGTTTATTTTTTTATTGTATTTTTTCCATTACCATTCGTCCCTCTTATATCCTCTTCCATCTCCACCGGTGCCACCCCTGCAATCACCACACTGTTGTAGGTGCCCATGAGTTCTGTTTCTTTTTTGCTCTATCCCTCCACCCCTCAAACAACTCCCTCCCCAGAGCTGTCAGCCAGCTCTCTATCTATGAGTCTGTGTCTGTTTTGCCTGTTAGTTCAGTTTGTTCGTTAAATTCCACATATGAGTGAAATCATATAGTATTTGTCTTTCTTTGACTGGCTTATTTCACTTACCCTAATGTTCTCCAGGTTCATCCATGTTAACACAAAGGATAAAATTTTCTTTTTTTTTACAAGTAGTATCTCATTTTGTAAATGTACCATAGCTGCTTTACCCACTGATCTACTGATGGACACTTGGGTTGCTTCCAAATCTTGGCTATTGTAAATAACACTGCAGTAAACATAGGAGTACATGTATTTTTTCAATTAGTGTTTCAGTATTCTTCAGATAAATTCCCAGAAGTGGAATTGCTAGGTCATAAGGCAGTTCCATTTTTAATTTTTTTAAAAGATTTTATTTTATTTTTAGACAGAGAGGAAGGGAGAGAGGGAGAGAAACATCGAAGTGTGCTTGCCTCTCACGTGCCCCCTACTGGGGACATGGCCTGCAACCCAGGCATGTGCCCTGACTGGGGAATTTAACCAGCTACCCTTTGGTTTGCAGGCTGATGCTCGATCCACTGAGCTACACCAGCCGGGGCGCATTTATAATTTTTTGAGGTGTCTCCATATGCACCAATCTGCATTCCCACTAACAGTGCAGAAAAGTTCCCCTTTCTCCACATCCACACCAGCACTTGTTTTTTGTTGATTCATTGACGATAACCATTCTGACTGGTGTGAAGTGACATTCGGAAACTTAAAATTTATATTGCACATATCTATCACAGTTTTCTTTCAGGGTTTCTATCTTTGGTGACATGCTTTGAAAAGCCTTCCCCACTACATGATTATCTTAAATACGAACCTATCTTTTTCTCTAATGCCTGTGTGTGTGTGTGTGTGTGTGTGTGTGTGTATGTATGTGTGTGTGTATTTCATACCAATATCTTTAATCCATCTAACAGTTATTTTAGTGTGGGGTATGGGCGGTCCAAGGGGTTAGGCAGTTATTTTCTACCACTTATTGATATGTACAGTTTATATAACATTGATATATACCATTTATGAGTAGTATATGGAATTTTGATTTATATGTGAGTCTGTCTTGCAGATCTCTTTGTCTTTCTGTTTTTATACATTTATTCTTCCAGATCAAAGTTAGACTTAAGTTGTTTCCTCACAAACTCCCTTTGGCATTTTGATTCAAGCCCTTTCAGGTTACAGATTAATTTGATGTCTGCAATTTTGAGTCTTCTCATCCAGCAAGCTAGTATATATCTCTCTCCATTAATACAAGTCCCTTTTATGTCGCTCAGTAAAGTTTTATAGTTTTTTCATTAGCTTGTACATATTTTTAAAATTTATTCTTAAGTTTTACTATTTTTCATTGCTACTATGAATAGGATCTTTTTCGTTTATATTTTCTAGCTAGTTACTCCGTTGTTATGTAGGGAAGCTGCCAACTTTTATAATTTGCATAAACAATAAAACCCACCCATTTTAAGTACACAGTTCAATGAGTTTTAACAAATGTTTACAGTTGTATAACCATTACCATACTTGATATAGTGTATTTCCATCACACCTAAAAATTCCTTTGAACTCCACTGCAGTAAGTCTCTCTCCTGTTCCCAAATCATGGTGACCACTGATAGACTTTCTCTCAATATAGTTTTGCCTTTTGCAGAACGTTACAGAAGTGAAGTCACACAGTGTGTAATCTTCGGTGACTAGTTTCTTTGACTTAAAATAATGCTTTTGAGATCCATCCATGTTGTTGCATGTATCAGTAGTTTATTCCTTTTTATTGCTAAATATTTTTCCTTTGTATGGCTATACTACAATTTTTACAAATCTACTTATCAGTTGATGGGTGTTTGGATTGTTTCCAGCTCTTGTCTATGATGAATAAAGCTGCTGTGAATACTCACAAGTCTCTTGTGGACATATGTTTTCATTTCTCTTGGTTAAATACATAGGAGTAGAATTACTGTGTTGTATGGTGAGTGTGTTTAATTTTATACGAAAGTTTAGAGCTGAAAATGCTATTTTTTTGTGTAACCAGATACTTAATTGAATGCTTATTTTAAAAAAAATCAGGTAGTCTTCGATTTTCTCAATAGAAAATCAAATAAATTTAAAATCCCTTTCTTGTTCTGGCTGGGTGGCTCAACTGGTTAGAGTGTTGTCCAGTACACCGAAAGTTTGCGAGTTCTATTCCCAGTCAGGGCACATACCTGGGTTACTGGCTCAGTATGATTGGGGTGTATATGGGAGGTTGTTGATTGATGTTTCTCCCTCTCCCTTCCTCTTTCTTTAAAATCAATAAACATAGTCTCAGGTGAGAATTAAAAAAAAAATAATAAAACAAAACCCCTTCCTTTTCAGTCTTTATATCTCTTATTTCTTTTTATTGAGCTGAAATGTAAAGGTCAAAAATTTTCCTCACTTAGAGTTACAGTAACACATGACTATAGTTTGTGTTTCCCCTTCTTAAGAAAAGAAAGGGTGATGTAAAGTACAGGAAATAATCATAATAAAGGAAATGCTGACCTATTTTTTAAGTGTTTATTGCCACTAAACTGGTCATTTATGTCCTAAAGGACTTTGGTGAAGGCTGTTTGATGTCTCCACAGCCAAAAAAACCTCATAAGCAGGCCAGAAATAAAAACTGCCCTGAATATTCTCCCCTGTACTCAGGTGGCACTAGGAATTGGACCCAGTGAAGTTTTTGTAGATCAGAATGAAGCTCTGCTACTCCATTCAGTCCTGATCTTGGGCTGTTTCCTGTGTGAATTTTGAACAAAACCATTACTCCCTTGAAGTCCCTGAATTTTTGACCCCATGTCGTACCTAATAATCTGATTAGTTGAGATAGCTTTTCCACATGCTAGCTGTGGAAAGCCTATATAGAAAGGAGATTTTTTTTTTTTTAATCCTCGCCAAAGGATATGTTTATTGATTTTAGAGGGAGAGGAAGTGGAGGGGGGAAAGAGAAAGAGAAACATTGATGGTTTCTTCCCATATGCCCCCCCCCCCCACCAGTGATTGAACCCACAACCTACATATGTGCCCTGACCAGGGATCAAATCAGCAACCTTTTGGTGCACAAGATGACACTCCAATCAATTGAGCTGCCCATCCAGGGTTGGGGAGTGATTCTAAATTACCTCTGTTGGTTGGAGCCCTTTGGGATGTTACTAATAGACGTCTTCTCAATTTGTCAACGTGCCTTAGGCGAAATGCATTGAGGGTCCATGACCATTGCAGCTGCTGATTGGGTGCACTTCTCATTTTCTTACAGACCTTTAAGATATGAGGGGGACATACCAAAAAAACCCAAAATTATCTTCTGGAGGGCGGGCCTCTTGTAGTACAGGCATCCCCCACTAGGTAAGTGTTCTAGGAACCCATCTGTGTCAGTGTATCAGCTGCAGTTGTGAGAGGCTGCGTTTGGCTTCAGTGATTTTTAAAAAAAGACTCTTCCAGCACATGTGCCCATTTCATGATGGTTGATTTACGAGTGCATTTGCCTACACCATGCTGAGTGTTCAGCAGTTTTTGACCAAAAATGGCAGGACCCCCATGCCTGACCCTTCCTATTTACCAGATATTGCCCTAAGCGACTCCTGCCTCCTTGAAAAAGTTCCTCAAAGGGAAATGTTTTGCCTGTGTGGAAGAGGTGATATAAAAAACAGCAGAGGCTCTGGCTGGTGTGGCCCAGTGGATTGAATGCCAGCCTGCTAAAGGTTGCCAGTTCGATTCACAGTGAGAGCACATGCCTGGGTAGTGGGCTTGGTCCCCAGTTCCCCAGTTGGGGGTGTGCGGGAGGCAATCAATCAATGTATCTCTCACACATCAATGTTTCTCTCCCTCTCTTTCACCCTCCCTTCCCCTCTCTCTAAAAATAAATAAAAACCTTTTAAAAAAACGCCCCAGCAGAAGCACTAAAAGGCATCAAAATCGACAAGTTCAAAAACTGTTTTGAGCAGGGGAAAAGATGTCTCGATAGGTGTATTGCATCAAATGGAGAGTACTTTGAAGGTGACTAAAGCTTAAACATTTAAGAATAAATACACAATTTTTTATAAATAAATTCCTGTTTTTTTTGGGTCCCCCTTGTATATTCTTCTCAAATCCCCAGTGTGCTGTACCTTTTGGCAATACTCAGTAGACGATGGAGATGAAACTTGAACATTTCTCATCTGCACAAGTCAATTACTCATCCTTCTGTGTGACTTGGCAGATGATATAAACCTGCGATTTTCAGCTGGTGTGATTGGCACATTGGTGTGCTGCAATAATTTTTAAAACATATAGTACATGACTATTTATTGAGGTGCACTGACCTCTCTTCCCTTAGATTGCCAAATAAAAATAATGACAACAGCCAATACAACAATAGTCATCTGGTGTGAATGAATCAAAATTATACCAATTTTTTTGGTCAGAGTGGCAAAAAATATATTTTTTCATGTGCCACAGAATTTTAATAATTAGTTTATATGTGCCATGAGATGAAAAAGGTTGAAAATTGTTGATATAAACCAATGGAATGGGTGGTAGAAAAGTGGAACTTGTCATTTGGACAGAAAAGATGCAAAATCTAAATCTCTTGTTCTGTTGAATTTTTTATTGGAAAGATTTATAGATTTACCACCGTAAGTCCTGCGTTTGACTTGTGCATTTCTCTTTTTAGCTCTGATTAGCTTTTTCCAGCAGAGACCTCATAGATGAACAACTAAGCATAAACCTAAGGGACTTCTGTTTTGCTTTTCATTTGTCATCACTTAGTGCTTTTGTGCTTTTCTTTTCACTTCATCGGCGCTGTCACTTAAAGAAGTAACAACAAATACGTCCAGTTTCCCTTCATCACTTCTGCCATAAATTAATAATCCTCTGGGGCTAAAACATGTTAACCTAGGCATTAAAAAAAGGGATTAAAATCAGGCATTAACAATACTCAAAGTATCATTGTTTTCTTTAAACTACATAAATGATAATAAAAATAAGTGAATGTTTCATGCTTCTCAACATTGGAGGTGCAGTCTTTTGACTCACTTGGTCAATATTCTACATAAAGCAGTTCTTAAAAGTTAAATGATTTTACTAGATTTTTGTTCCTTTTAAAATAACCTTTTAGGTATTCTATGCAAAAAAGTATATAACTTCTCTTTCTCCTCTGCCATTTTTTAACTGTCCTCTTTGTAGACAGTCCGCCAGTACATTTTCTTCTCATGTCCTTGGGCAAGAGGGAGGGCATAGGAGACTAGGGATCAATGTCCACTCCTTGGGGGGAGGGTGCTTCCCTCTCTGCCTGGGAGATAAGCTCTCTAGCAACCAGGGAACATCTGATAGCAATCATTCAAGTGTTCCTGTGTTAACTAGTCTGTTCCCAGTCTCATGTCTCATTTGTTCAACTGACAGCTGGGCACCTCATTAGGATGACCAGTACCAGAACGTTTGGCAAAGTGCTAATCACACAGGCATTCCCAGTGCCAGTATCAGGGCAAAGCATTGTGTAAGACTCCTGCCCTGTATTAGCAAGAACTGGCTCTTAAATGCATTTTTTTTTTACTCACTTACCAAACTCTTCAAATTCAGAATTGTGTTCTAGTTAGTGAGTGACTATAAAGATGAATGTTAGGGTTATATGACTCTGGACTTAAATCGTACCCTAGCTTTATGCTTATAAGCTGTGTGATAACCTGTATTTGCACATGTCATGGGAATTTTGCAGTCAGTAAGCAGCCCAGCACTTCTCAAATATAAAATGATTCTGCATATATAGTAAAAATAAGTATTGAGTCGTATACCTCTATTGTGGGGCCAGATTTACTTTATCAAGGCAAATACTCATCCATTGCTTCTTCTCTTATTAAAAGAATAAAGTCGGGTTTAGTGAGGCATAATTTACATACATTAAAGTTTAACCTTTTTAGATGTATAGTCTGGCTGTTGGTAATCGGTATTTAATGCCTGACTCTATGAGTTCTTTGTTCTTTTATTTTCTCTACTTTTGAATTGAGTATTATTTTATGAATTCATTTTTTGTCTCTATTAACTTACTGGCTATATCTCTTTTTCTAACCTATCTTAGTGTTTTCCCAAAGTTTACAATATAAATCTTTAACATAGTCTACCTTCTAATATTATACTACTTGATCTATTGTGTAAGAATGTTGTAAGAGCACTCAATGCTTCTAGTGTCATAATGCTGTATTTTACATGTTATAAACTCCAAAATACATGGTTGTTATTTTGTTTTATTTTAATTAAAAAAAAAGATTTTATTTATTTATTTTTAGAGAGAGTGGAAGAGAGAAAAAAAGAGAGGCAGAGAAATGTCAGTGTGAGAGAAACATCGATGGGTTGCCTCCCAGCCCACAACCTAGGCATGTGCTCTGACTGGGAATCGAACTGGCGACCCTTTGGTTCGCAGGCCAGCGGTCAGTCCTCTGAACCATACTAGTCAGGGCATAATTTTTGACTTTAAATAATTTTTATGTTTCAGTTACAGTTGACATACAATATTGTATTAGTTTCAGGTGTACAACCCAGTGAATAGACATTATATAACTTACTAAGTGATCATCCCCATAAATCTTGCACCCATCTGATACCATACATAGTTGACACAATATTGATTACATTCCCTATGCTGTACTTTACATTCCCATGACTATTCTGTAACTACCAATTCATACTTCTTAACCCCTTCACCTTTATTTACCTATCCTCCCAAACCCCCTCCTATTTGGCAACTGTCAAAATGTTCTCTGTATCTATGAGTCTGTTTCTGTTTTGCTTGTTTGTTTACCTTGGTTTTTTAGATTTAATATGTATTTATTGCCATTTAATTCATATTTTTGATTTTTTTTTCTTCTTCTTAAAGAAGAACCTTTTACATTTCATGTAATACTGGTTTGGTAGTGATAAACTCCTTTAGCTTTCCTTGTCTGGGAAGCTCTTTATATGTCTTTCAGTTTTAAATGATAGCTTTACAGGGTAGAGTAATCTTGGTTGTAGGTCCTTGCTTTTCATCTCTTTGAATATTTTGTGTCAGTCCCTTCTGGCCTGCAAAATTTCTGTTGAGAAATCAGCTGACAGTCTTATGGGAGCTTCTTTGTGGGTAACTAACTGCCTTTCTCTTTCTGCTTTTAAGATTCTCTCTTTGTCTCTAACCTTTGGCATTTTAATTATGATGATTCTTGGTTTGGGCCTCTTTAGTTCTTTTTATTTGGGACTCTGTACCTCTTGGGCTTGTATATCTGTTTTTTCTTCACCAGGTTAGGGTAGTTTTTAATCATTATTTTTTCACATAGATTTTGAATTCCTTGCTCCCTCTCTTCTCTTTCTGGCACCCCTATGCAGCAAATGTTTGTATGCTTGAAGTTGTTTCTGAGGCTCCTTCTATTATCCTCATTTTTTTTGGATTCTTTTTTCTTTTTTGCTGTTCTGATTGGGAATTTTCTGCTTCATTCACTTCCAAGTACTGATTTGATTCTCTGCTTAATCTATTCTACTGTTGATTCTCTCTAATGTATTCTCAGTTATTGACTATTTTTTTTTATGTTTTCTATCTCCATTTTTATGTGTCCTATCTATTAGTTGAAGTTTTCCCTAAGTTCATCTACTCTTCCCCTAAGTTCATCAAGCATCCTTATAACCAGTGTTTTTAAAAAAGATTTTATTTATTTGGTGTTAGAGCGGAAGGGAAAGAAACACTGATGTGTGAGAGAAACATCGATCGGTTGCCTCTCACACGCCCCCATTCAGGAACCCGGCCTGCAATCCAGGCATGTGCCCTGACTGGGAACTGAATTGGCAACCCTTTGGTTTATAGTACTATGTCCAACCCACTGAGCCATACCAGTCAGGGCATAATGAGGGTTTCGAACTCGGCACCTGGTAGATTGCTTGTTTCCATTTTTGTTTACTTCTGTTTTTTGAGTTTTGTTCTTTTCTTTCATTTGGGATGTGTTTTTTGGTCTCCTCATTTTGGCAGCCTCCCTTTGTTGGTTTCTATGTATTAGGTAGAGATGGTGTTTGGTGTTCTACCAAACCCTCCACCTGGGTTTGGTAGAGTGGCCTTATGTAGTAGGTGTCCTGTAGTGCCCAGCGGTGCAGCCTCCCTATTCACCCTAGCTGGGTGCTTCAGTTGTGCTCCCTGTGTGCACGTTCCTGTTGTAGTTGAGCCTTGGTTGCCATTGGCATTTCAATGGGAGCAGTTTATCACCAGGCTGATTGTGAGGATTGGCCATGATCACAGTGGAGGATACGCTGTGCAGGGGATGACCCCATGGAGGAGATTTCACTTCAGCAGGGCTCTGGTTCCCACTGAGTATACCTGTTGAGTAGTATGTTGCATGCGGAGGTGGTTGTGTGGGTGTCCACTGGGTGCTCTTGTCCTGGGGTCTCCTGGGAGGTACAGGCAGAGATCAACAGCCGTCTCTGCCTTGCTCAGGCCACCTGGCATGAGCTAGGGTGATCTGCAGATGGTTACTATTTGTGCTGGGCTTCAAGGTGCCCGGGAGAGGCTAAGCTGTGAATCAAGGTCAGCTACCACTAGTACTGGGCCTGGGGCCACTTAACAAGATGTCCAGGGCATACCAAGGCCAGATGCTATTTGTTTGGGGTTTGCGAACCTTTGAGAGATTTTAAGAAAGTTTGCAGCATAATCCAGGAGATGGCTTTTATATGGAAATGCTACAGGAAAGAGTTTCAGTGGACCTGAAAGTTAAGTGGGTATTAGGGAATCATCAGGGTGTGGTTAACAGTGTTAGCTAGATTGATGGAGACTCAGATACAGTGTCTATCTGACAGCTTTGAGGGGAGGGCTTAGTGCAGGAACAATGACCTCTGCCTGCAGTTTTGCCTGGGAGAAGCTGCCCCTCCAACCCTTGCCCCAAAGCTAGACAATTCAGTTCCTATTGTATGTCCCTTGCACCTTTCGAGCTGCCACCCCAGTGCTGGAGCTCTGAGTGAGTTAGTTCAAGTGAGTCGGTGCACGGACCTTCCAAGAGGAATCTTTGGACACCAATGGCTCTCCATCTCACTCAGCCACAATCCCCACTGATTTTCACAGCCAGAAGTTATTGGGACTTCTTTTCCTAGCACTGAAACTCTTAGCTGGGGGCCTGATGTGGGGCTGGGACTACTTGCTCCTCAGGGGGGAATCTCTTTATCTAAGTTACCCCTCCTGATTTTTAACTGCTATAGGTGGGTGTGGGACCAGCCAGTCCTGGATCTCTGCCCCTTTTCCCAGTCTCAAGGTGGCTTCTTATTTATATCTTTAGTCATAGGACTTATGTTCAGCTAGATTTCAGGCACTTCTGAATGATGGTTGTTCTGTAGTTTAGTTGTAATTTTTTCTAAAAGATTTTATTTATTTTTAAAGAGAGGGGAAGAGGGGGGGAAAACATCAACACGAGAGAGAGAAACATCAGTCAGCTGCCTCTTGCATGTAGCCCAGCCGGGGACTTAACCCACAACCCAAGCATGTGCTCTAACCAGGAATTGAACTGGCGACTTTTAGATTTGCAGGATGATGCCCAACCAACTGATCCACACGGGTCAGGGCTAGTTGAACTTTTGATGTGGTTGTGGGGGTATGTGAGTACCGCATTTATCTACTGATGCCATCTTGACCAGAAGTCCCTGATAGCACTTAATTTCCAAACTACAGATAATGAAAAATATGGGAAATGTAAATCCTTACTAGCAGTTTAAAAAGTACAAATGAGAGTGCCCTGGCTGGTGTGGCTCAGTTGGTTGGAGTGTTTCCTGTAGACCAAAAGGTTGTGGGTTCAATTTCTGGCCAGGGCATATGTCTGGGTTGTGGGTTTGAGCCCCGGTCAGGAAACATTTGAGAGGGCAGCCAGTTGATGTTTCTCTCTCGCATCAGTGTTTTTTTCTCTCTCCCCCTCCCTCCCCACCTTCCTTTCTGAAAGCAATGAAAAAAATTTCCTCGGGTGAGGAAAAAAAAGTACAAACAAGAATGCTTTCAAGTACCATTATTTCTTTCTTAAAAAAAAGAAAATCATGAAGCTTGTAGGCATATTGTTGTTAGTTCACTTTTTCTAAAGGATAGAGGCAAGAACTATTATACTCAACAGATCCTGGGAGAATAACCTTAGATGACTGTCCTAAAGAAACAAAAGAGCAATTTACTCAAAGGTAACAGGGCAATTGATAATAGCAAAAATGGAGCAGTATTTAAATTCCCAGTAATGATGATTGCTGCTGTAACTCTGGTAAGCCTACCTGATAGAATGTTATATTTATTCATTGTTCCACAAACCTTTGTTGAGTTTGTACCATGTGCCAGGCTTTGTGATAAGTATCCTAGAGTCCTTACCTCATTAGAGCTTCACAGTTCCCCTAGGAGGTAGACATCACTCTTATTCCCATATTACAAAAAAAGGAGAGGAAGGCACAAAAAGATCAATTACCTTCTCAGCATCACACAACTGGTAACATACAGGGCAAAGCATAACCTGCCTGATAATCAGAAGAGCAGATTAAAATGAGAATGATAAAAAATGTTTTAATCTCTTTCATTTGCAAAGATGAAAGAGATTGGTTACAGCTGTTGGTGAGGGGGCTCTTGGTGTTTTGGAATACAAATTGAGGAAACCTTTTTGGAGCACTTTTGGCAATATCTGTCAAAATTTTTACATGTTGCACTACTTGACAAAGCCATCCTATTCTTAGGAATTTACACTATGGAAATACTTGCATAAATATGCAAAGATGTATTTAAGAGGGCCTTGTTAATCATCTTACTTATAATAACAGAACACTGAAAATTGCTTGAATATCTGTCATGTGTAATTTACAGTTGGTCTATCCATATGGTGGAATACTTGTCAATCAATATTTGTAAGAAAGAGATCTGTGTGTACCAACATGGGCAAAAATAGCCATTATTTTATTGTTAATTGAAAAAGGCAAGTGACTATGTGGTAGGTGAAACATGATTTCATTTTCCAGATGTATTTGAGAGTACGTGTACATAGAGATGATGGTATATGCATTAAAGGGTATACACAAATCCATAGTGGTTGTCATTAGGGTAGGACTAGAGAATCTTCTAACTTTATTTTATTTTCATTTTTATTTTTAAAAATATTTAAAAAATTTATTTTTAAAGAGAGGAGAAAGAAGGGAAAAAGAGAGGGAGAGAAACATCAGCGTGTGGTTGCCTCTCTAGCGCTCCTACTGGGAACCTGGTCCACAACCCAGGCATGTGCCCTGCCTGGGAATTGAACCGGTGCCCCCTTGGTTCTCAGGCTGCTGCTCAATCCACTGAGCCACACCAGCCAGGACTTCTAATTTTATATTTAATACTTTCTGTTTCAGTTTTTTCCTGTTAACACAACAGACATGTATTACTTTTATTAGCAAAAAAAACTTAAAAAATTTAAAGAAGCCATTACATGAGTTATCCTACTCTACAGGAATGCATATTGATGTCATTTAAATGAGTGAATGCCAAACAAACTCTCATTCTACACTGGGTAAAGATTGGATGTGGACTTAGCTTGCTATGAGAGTATCAATTCTATACATGTTTCACTTATTAAGCTTAAATTATAAATAATATTAAAATACTTTGTTTTCCCCACAAATAGAAAAATTCATTTAAAGACCTTCAAATCCCAAAAGTAAAGAGGAAGACAATGTTTCTGCTACTTTTTCCTCTTTGCCTATTTAATTAAAGAAGGAACCAAATTTTCACCAAAATTTGCATCTGTGGAGTTAGTGCAGTTGTGGAATAAAGGTTCAGAGATTTGATTCTTTTGACCTAGTGAAAATATACAAATTCACAAAGTAAATGTTTGCATATATTAGCTTATAGTGGGAGAGTGTGTCTGTGGAGATATTGTACCCCATGGTGATGGAGAGCCTGTCCTCTTGGTCAGCTCAGGTCCTGACTTAGCCTACTCCCCAAGGTTACTTGGAGGCATTGTTGGTTTTGGAACTCCTCAGGGAGGTCCATTTCAGTTTAGGGCAGACGATGAAATACGGCCATCTGGGGTATACAGGTTTACCCCAAAGCAGGCAGGGAGCCTTGAAATTGACTAAGCTACCTGTTGCAGGATGACTCAGTTGAGCCAGAACTATCTTAATTTGATAACTGTCCTAATTTGAACCAGAAGTTGTCAGTTTGACCCAGAACCATCTTGGTTTGCAGTGGAGTTGTGGTGTGTATAATGCTGTCAGATAATGTTCATTGTTAGAAGCCTGGGGAAAGGAAGTGACTTGCTTGGCCAACACAAAAATAACCATAGAACAAGAGGAAGGATTTAAAAATTAGTTTTTTACTATGCTTGTGAAGTAATGTTGGTTATATATATTATTTCAATTTGTTTTATAAATCCATTTCTTAAAAAACCTGCACTTTGAGCAGGAGTTCATGTTTCTAACTTTGGATGCATTTTGCTCCTCCTCCCCTCCCCCTGACCTTATTCATTATTCTGATGGTTTTTTTGAAGTTGTCACTTCAGTTCTTAAAACTCTTTCATAAGAGCTGGGCATCAGCAACAGTTTTCTCTAGTTCTGTCTCAGATGATGATTTCCAGTTTAATTATGTAACAGACAAGGAAATTGAATAGTAAAGTTGCATGTGCTTTGTTGTAATAAAGAATCTTTCCAAAAGTAAGTCTCTTCTTTGAACTGTGTGTAAATGAGAAAATTGGTATGAACAATGTTATGTTTCAGTGGGCATTTCAAAATTTTGATTGTTGCTACAAAGGGGAATCTTTTAAAGCTAAGTGTTTTAATATGAACTATTTGTTATTCTAAAGAGTAATAGCTTTTTCATGGGTCGTATGGAAATGGTATTGGATATATGATCTGTCTCATTAAAAAGCGAAATTATCACTCTAGATTATGGAGAGAGGAGAGAAATTAGTATAGTCAAGGACTAGAAGGGAGTTTGTAGTGGTAGGTCAAAATGAGAAAAGCCAGTATGTATTTTTTCTAGACAAAAATTTTATGGGATATTACATATTAGAACAATTTAATACTTCTTAAAACTCCAGGATTGTATGTTTTTATATATTTTTGGGGGCTTCCATGATGATGTGTAGATGGAACTTCCCACTTGCGCATCATAGACTTTTCAGGCAAATTCTTACCCATTCCTAGAATAGGGTCTCTTATGTGTTGCTAGGAAGTGCCTCTGTGCCTTGAGAGGGAGCAGCAGAAAGTGGAAAATGCAACCCACTTAAAGTCATGGACCTGAATGGGAGGCTGGATGTTGCTGTGTGACGTTGGATTTCTGCCATTATTTCAGATTGAACACCTCTCCTACTTATGTCTTGGTATTATTGTAAAGATCTTAAGAGGAGATGAACGATGCTTTACAAATGTAAAGTATCATTCGATGAGGGAAGAAAGGAATAAAACTGGAAAGCATCAAATATTTGGAAGGAAACTAAACAAGGGTTTACTTTTTCTTTTAGCCAAGGCATTATAATGTGCATTTTGGAATAGAAAGTGAAAGGATTGTGAAGGCGTTCTAGTCTGAATGGGATGGGGTTGGGCAGTGAGGATGGCAACTGTAAAGACCTGGGTGCTTTGATTTTAGGGCACCACTAATTTATACTTTGCTCACTTCCAAGTAAATTACTATGCAATTGACGTAACAATAGAGGAGTGTTTTCTAGCAGTACTCTGGTAGCTTCCATTCTGGTAGCAGTGGGTCATTAGAGATTGACACGTATAGCTGTGGAGTTGGTATAAATTGCTAAAATTTTAAGCCTGATTATGGATGAGACTACAAGAAAGGCTGTGGCTAATGCTTCTGGTCTTTCACTTATTCTTCTTTTATCACCCTTTCAGTAGCTGTGTGTACTAAGAGTGGGCTCTGAGCAAGGACCAACCTGTAGGTGAGTGATGTAAGCAGAGGATGAAGAGTGAGGAGTATTAAGGCAGCCCTTGAAACAGTTGTTAATTTTTTTCTTTCATTCAGTAATTTTATTTATTTATTTGTTTTTAACCTAAAATTTTAAAAAAATATTGATTATGCTATTACAGTTGTCCCATTTTTTTTCTCCCTTTTATCCCCTCTGCCCTGAACCCCATCCCATCATCGCCCCACATCTTTGTTCATGCCTATTGGTTGTACATATCAGTTCTTTGGCTTCTCAATTTGCTATACTAATCTTAAACCTCCCGCTGTCTATTTTTTTGTGTTTGTTTTGTTTTGTTTTTTGTCAGCATTTTCCCACCACCGCTTTTCCCAGCCCTATCTACCCACCCCCACCTCCTACCCTCAATCCTTCCCTCATTTGGCTTTGTCTATGTATGTATGTATGTATGTATGTATGTATGTATTTATTTATTTAGAAATGTGGTCACTTTAGCTTTTTAAAAAATTATAATTTATAGGTTATACTGTTATAGCTGTCCTAATTTTTCCTCCTTTGCCCTCTTCCACCAGCACCCTACTCACTCAGGCAACCCCCACACCATTGTTCAGGTCCATGGGTTGTACAGATAAGTTCTTCACCTTCTCCCTTTCCTATACTACTCTTAACCTCCCCCCGTCTATTTTGTACCTACCATTTATGCTTCTTATTACCTGTACTTTTCCCCCCATTCTCCCTCCTCCCCTCCCCCACCGATAACACCCCACGTGATCTCCATTTCTGTGATTCTGTTAGCGTTCTAGCAGTTTGCTTAGTTTGTTCTTGTTTTTTGTTTTTTTTTAGGTTCAATAGTT